>CM077167.1:139097658-139408011 GCA_039583875.1 Platanthera guangdongensis | reverse complement strand
TATTATCCATTAAGTATAAGGGTTAAACCTCTGAGATGTAGGACCTCTAGGATTGAAGTTTGATTTACCTTTGAAAGATTTTTCAAAACTCTGAGCTCTGTTCGACGATCTCTGAGCTGAGTTCGACGATCTTGGGTCAGATCGTCGAGCTCTGTTCGAAGATCGACTATACTAGAGTTCAGGATTCAGAGATCGTCGACCTGAGTTCGACGATTCATCCTAAGATCGTTGAGCTCCTTTCGGCAATCGTCGAGCTCCGTTCGACATTTTCTGTTGAACTTTTGTTTTCTTAGGTAAATCAGAATTCTTCCTAGCCACCTCTACAACTCCCTTACCTTTATCTGAGATAAACTTGATTGAGGTTGTTAATACTATAGGTTGGCTGGATGAAGCACTCAAGCCCAGTGTACTATTGAATCTTGAGTTCACTGTGCTTGTGATGTCTATTAGTTTGATACTTCTCCCATTGAGGGTTTCTTCAAACTTCTTGACCTCTGATAGTTCACTTTTTAGTGAGGCTATCTGCTCCCTACAACACTCCAACTCCTCAGAGAGTTTGAGGTTATCTGATTTTAAGGTGCTTTGTTGAGACAGTTGATTTCTGAGAGGAATAATTTCTTTCTCAGATTTTAATAGATCTAAACAAAGTGCCTTAAATTCACATTTGAAGTCCTTTGAATTAAAATCAAATGAGTTTATTACCTGATCCTCTTCAGATTGAGTTTCTGATTCAGACTCTGACTCTTGTTCTGCATCAGTATTGTGTTGAGCGACATTGATAACCATCATGCAAAACTCCTTTTCTTCAGCATCATCTTCATCATCACTTGAGCTGGATGAAGTTTCTGATTCTTCTTCTGTTTCACTCCAGGTTTCAGCTACAAACCCCTTCCTGGTATGTTTGTTCTTGCCGGAGGAGGGTTTGTCATTGCTGTTTTTCCTGAAGTCTTTGTCTCTTCTCCTTTCTTTCCTGCCCTTCTTGTCCTTATTCTGATTTTCTGGACAGTCAGGCACAATGTGGCCTGGTTTCCTGTATCCAAAACAAATAATTTCTTTGTTATTGGACTTATCATACCTTGGCTTTTCATGCCCTCTGAATGACTTTTTCCAAAAGTCCTTCCTGGCCATTTTATAAAACCTTTTGGCCAGTAAGCTTAGCAGCTCTTCATTGCCTGTGACCTTATCTTCAGGCTGATCTTCAATAGCTTTGAATGCTATTGATTTCTCTTTTCTGATTGCTGGTGAAGCAGCCTTCTGCTCTTCTTCTCTGTTCTTGATGAGCAGCTCATAAGACTTGAGCTTGCCCAAAAGAGCCTCAGTGGTGATCTCATTTAGGCTTCTGGTATCCTTGATTGGCCAGATCCTTGAGTCCCAAGTGATGGGGAAACATATTAGGATTTTGTCATTAAGTTCAGTCAATGAGATCTCCTTGTCTAAGGTTTTCGGTTCATTGACTATAAGACTGAGCCTGTTATACATATCAGCAACTGACTCAGTTTCTCCTTTCTTGAAGTTCTCATACTGAGTTATGAGATGAGATCTTCTATCTTTCCTTTCATCTGCGGATCCTAATACTATTTCAGATAGTTTGTCACATGTCTCTTTTGTTGAGTTGCATTCAGCTACTTTTTGAAATATTTCATCAGACATGGTTTGTGCCAAAATGTTCATTGCTTTGGCATCTGCAACTTTCCATTTTTTGATTTCTGCGTCTGTTCCTGAAGGAGGTGGAACAACACTTGTACTTGTATTTGCTGGGGGTCTTGGACACACTGTCAAAACAGAATTAAAGATATTCTTCATCAATAGAATACATGTACAATCTTATCTTTGCCTTCCAAAGTGCAAACTTAGATAGATTGCACACTGGAGGTCTGATGCTAGCATAATCTTTGTTCTGTGCTATGGTTTTATATAAAGATAAATATAATAAAAATAATAAAAATAAAAACCCTCTATAAACGATTGTTCTTAATAGAGATCTTTTGGTTCATGTGTTAGCCTGTAGGGACAACTAATCTGATGAAGATTTAGTTTGAATAACAACCAAAGTAACCTGCTTTGATACCAATTAAAAGTGGGGATAAGATCTACCTTAACTCTAGAGGGGGGGGGGGGGGTGAATAGAGTATATTAAAATAATTTTCAAGTTAAAAATTATTTTACAGTGGAAGACTTAATTTAAATATATGTGTAAGGTGCTTGCAGTAAATAAAAAAATTATGAAAGCAAGAAATAAAAACACAGCACACAACAAACAAGATATAGCAACCAGAAGACACAAGGAGCTATAGTGGTTCCCTAATCAATCTGGGTACATCCACTCTTCTACCACCCTAGGTAGGAATCCACTGCAGGATGAGTTGATCAGGTGTCCTGGGCACCAATGAGCTTTTGATAAGGTGCTAAAAAACCAAACTAGATTATTTGATCAGGTGTCTTGCCACCACTGAGTTTTGACAAAGTCTGAGAAACCAGCACAAAACTTTTGAAGGGAGTTTTGAGAAACTCTTTTACAACAGAAAAAGAAAGAGGTAAGATGTTCTTCTCTGTCAACAATCAGAGAGAAGACTAGTGGATGATGTTGTCAAAGCTCCCCCTGAGATCTGGAAGTTGTTCAGGAAAAGAAGCTTTGCACTAGGGTGATAGGCCTTCAGTAGATGAGATCTCCAGCAAAGGATGATTCCAGCAGTTGCTGAAATGTGTAGTGTCTGGAGTCTTGATGGATGAAGCCTCTGAACACTTGAGTAAAAAAGGATCTAGAAAATCTTCTTTTTTGCATGTTGATCTCCTTCAGTGGTGTGTGTTTTGAATGAATTCTGTCTGTGACTGTCCTCTTTCTAAGTGTAACTGTTAGGAGTAGCAGAATAAAATCCTCTTTTATTCCTTAGATCTGAAAAGAATGAATTGATTCTCTGTCTCCAAGATAGCCGTTAACCACTCATTAATGACTTCCTTAAATGAATTTTGTCTCTGGAGGAAAGTTCTAGAAAACATTCCTTTAAATCTCTCTTGAAACTTTCTCCAGATTAATTGAAACGGCTACAAGATCCTTGAAATAAATGCTGGGAATAAATAAGATAGAATTCCATAACTGTCTGAATTTGAATCTTGAGAATCGTCGATCTCTTCAAAAAATCGTCTACCTGAGCTCAACTATCGTCGACCTGAGCTCAGAGAATGGAACTAGACTGGAAACAGAAATCGTCGATCTGAGCTCAACTATCGTCGACCTGAGCTCAGAGACTGGGAAAACAGCTAGAGACAGAAACGTCGATCTGAGCTCGACAAAAATGACTTAGTCTCCTGAATTTGAATATCTGATCTGAGGGTCTTGGGGGCAGCTTTCAGGCCTAAATTCTAACCCTTAGACTCAATCTAATTGACCTTAAAAACTATACAAGGAGGTCAAAACAATTTTCTAAGGACATAGTGATCCTTGCTCAAATCAGTAATAGGGTGTTCCAACATGCACCATTGAATAAACTGACGCAGAAGAACGCATCTTTTGTGTGGAGCGATAAGTGCGAGGAATATTTTCTAGAATTGAAGAGGAGATTGTGCACTGCTGCAGTGTTGACCTTGCCTACCGAAGGGATAGAGTTTGCTATTTACGTGGACGCATCACACGTGGGACTTGGTTGCGTGTTGATGCAAGAGGGCAAAGTAATAGCGTATGGGTGGAGACAGTTAAAGATTCATTAAAGGAATTACCCTATGCATGATTTAGAATTCGCAGCTGTGATCTACGCCTTGAAGTTATGGAGACATCTTTTATATGGCGCTTTGTGTAAGATTTATACCGATCATAAGAGTTTGAGGTACGTCTTCACTTAAAAGGAATTTAATTTGCACCAGCGGAGATGGTTAGAGTATGTTGCAGAATATGATGTTGAGATCCAATACCAGACGGGCAAAGCTAATGTGGTAGTCGATGCCTAGAGTAGGAAGACAACTAAAATCTTTAATCTCTCTGTGGATTCTCTGGTTGAGGAATTTTTGATGATGAATATTTCAGTTAGAAGTTGCGACTCGCCTAACAGTTTGGTGATAGCAGAGCCTTCTTGGATTACACATACGAGACTACATTAGAAGGATGATCCAGATTTGCTACACCTTTACAACAGAACTGCGAAAGGGGAATTGCCGGACTTTTCAATTGATGATGCGGGTACTTTGATGTACCATGACAGATTTTGCATTCCCGCAGTTGAGGATATCCGAGTTAAGTTGTGCAAAGAGGATCATGGTTCTAGTGTTGCCTACCACCCTGGTTTTACTAAAACGTATAAGGATTTGAAACAGATCATTTGATGGTATGGTATGAAGGGCGATATAACTAAGTATGTATCATAATGTTTTACTTGCAAGAGAGTGAAGGCCGATCATGGTAGGCTTAGAGGCAAGTTGATGCCCTTATAAATTCCAAGTTGGAAGTGGGAGAGCATTTCAACGGATTTTATTACTGGATTACCGAGGTCTCCCCGAGGAAACGATTCAGTATGAGTTATAGTGGATAGATTGACAAAATGTGCTCACTTCGTGCCATTTAAGATCGACTACTCCTTGAAGAAAATAGTTGAATTATGTTTGGATGAAGTCATCCGGTTACATGGAGTTCCCTATAAATATTATATCAGATCGAGACTCCAGGTTTACGTCTCGATTTTGGAAAAGTTTACAGGAAGGGTTGGGTACCGATTTGAGGTATTCCCCCCTTATCATTTGCAGACTAATGATCAAACAGAAAGAGTAAATCAGATCATGGAAGATATGATCAGTTGTTATATTCTGGACCACAGAGGAGCGTGGGACGAGCATTTGAGATTGATATAATTTGCATACAACATTTATCAAGAAAGTTTGCAGATGACCCCGTTTGCCGCTTTGTATGGGAGGCGTTGCAGGACTCCCTTATTTTAGGCCGAGGTGGGTGAGAGACCGTTGTTGGGTCCTGAAGCGTTAGAAGAAATGGACATTTTTGCGAGGCATGTTCGAGAGAAGCTTCGAATAGCTCAATAGCATTATGAGAAGAACGCCAATCAGCGTAGGTCTGATTTGGAGTTTGTTGTAGGGGATATGGTGTTTCTTAAGGTTTCCCCGATGTCTGGTATTAAGAGGTTTGGTAAGAACCATAAGTTGGACCCAAAGTATGTGGGACCGTTTGGAGTTGTTGAGCGGATTGGTGTGTCGGCTTATTGGCTGAATTTACCCACAAATTTCCCTGGTGTGCACAATGTGTTTCATGTAAGCCAGTTGCAAAAGGGTGTGCTAAATGACCGACCGATTCTTGATGTTGTGCCCTAGTTGGAGCCTAATATTTCCTATCTTGAGATGCCTGTTCGCATTCTGGATACTCAAGATCGAGTGTTGTGGTGAAAACCATATCTATGGTTAAAGTTTTGTGGCAGAACCAAGACGTGGAGAGCGCGACTTGGGAGTTGGAGTCAGCTATGAGGGAGGCTCATCCTCATCTTTTCTCCTAGTCTTATTTGGTACGTATTTCTATTTGATAGCCCTTTGTTATTTTTCTTCTATAGTAGAAGTTTTGTGCGTAAAGTTTCAGGACAAAACTTTCTTTTACGGGGAGTGGCTGTAACGCTTCTGATATTTTGATGGTTAATCTAATTCTTTTATTGACATAATTTTGACGTCATGGTGTTATGTTGACGCGTGTTTTCGCGGGTGCCATTATTAGAGCGTGGTTTTGCTCAGAAAATTTTCAGAGGGGCTGGTGTCTAGCTTGTTTGTGGAATTCCATTGCGAGCCGAGTCTGTTTTGGTGACTCGGTGGAGCGTTTTTGGGATGTTCGGTGTTTATGCTTCGGGGAGTGTTTAACCGAGTTTTGTAGGTCGGATCCTAATTTCGACTTCGACGTTGGATTCGTAGAGTCGACATTTAGCTACAGTGCGATTTTCGTAGAAATCCGTGTTGGTGCGAATTTTGAGTCGTTTGGACGATTAATTAATAATAAATTATTATTATAATGCTCATATTTATAAGTATAAATAGCCTTGTGAATAGACAAACCCTATTCATCATCTTTTTCCTGAAATCGTCGCCTGTTTGCGAAAGAGAGAAAGAGGCGGTCTTTGGAGAGCCTTCGGTCGCCGATTTTAGGGGCTCCGGTGCACGAAATCGTCGTCAGAGAGTAGATCTGGATAGCTCTCACCAAGATCTACGTTTCTACGGTAAGTTTTTCCCGTTTCATGAAATTTTGGGTGTTAGGAATTTCGTTTTGACCTTCCTTCCTCTCGAAAAGTTTCAGATTTTTCTGCTTAGGAGTTTTTGCGGCCAGATCTGTAAAAAAAAGAGTGTTGGTGTCGTCGGGTTCGGCAAGGTTGAGGCAAGTGGCGGTTTTTCCCCTTGCTTATTCTTTGTTTCCTATTATCTTGCTTCTTTCACTGTACAGAAATTTAGATTAGGGTAGGGTTTCCCCCTTGTCGCATTGCTATATAGCCTTCCTCCTGTGTTTGGGCCCTTTCCTTATTTTTTTCTTGGAATTTATTCTGGGCTTGAGCATTAGTATTGTCAAAAGTTAGGAGTTGATTAACCCCTGTTTTGGTGGGATAGTATGTATGACAGCCTTTCTAGGGAAAAGCTAGTTGATTAACATTCGGCATTGAGTGAAGCTAGTTTTGCCGAGTAGTTTGGTTGGCGTCGAGTGCGTTGACTGCACTCGACGCGACGTCGGGTGTACTCGACGTTTTCTTTTCTTTTTTTTTTCCCGTAAACTTGGGAAATTTCACCAATTCGACGTAGTTCTCCAATAGCCTAGTTTTGCCAAGTAAGAATCGTCGAGTTTCTGTTGAAACCGTTAATTTTGAGTTTTATGGGTGTTTGGTATACGGTTTGGTTTGGTTGGCTTGTTTTCATGAATCATTGCACCCGGGTATGTTTTTGGTTTGTTTTTGGACTGCTGGGTTGTGTTGGACCAGATGGCCAGCACCGTAGTGCTGTTATGAGACGTTTGGGTCTGTTAGAACTGTTTGGATGGTTTGGTCCCGACTCAGATCTGATTGTTTTACCGGTGTTAATGATTCACCTATTAGTGAGATTTTAGTCTCATTTCTCCTTCTTATGGCTTAGACTCATGCTGTTTTTGCCTATTCTCGCAGATGTTCTTGAAGCATGACTATGTTCGCACTTGGTGCAAATTTCTTTACCTTTGCGTTTTATAAGTTAACTCTTTCTGTATTCACTTCTAGTTAGTTTGCTGTGTTTTGATAGCTATTCTGGTTTGGGTTGGTAATCTTACTACTCCTTTTGTTTACTTACAAGTTTATTTGCCACATGTTTATTTTCTTGCTGAGGTATTCTTTTCTTGTGAATGCCTCAGGTTCGGAGCAGTAGCCAGTTGTGTGGATAGATTTTGGTGGTTGCTGGTGTTCTGCTATCGTTGTAGCATTTCCTCACTATTTGTGAGCTAGTTTGATGCTTTCTCCTTTTAGTTCAGATATACATATTTTTAGTGGGTTCGTGTCAGGTTGTTGACACCCACTAGAATTTGTTGAATGTTTTATACTTGCTAGTTGCTGAGCCTTGTCCTTTATGAATTATTTGTTTCCTTGTTCTCTAGTAAGTTTTTATACTAGGTTGCTTATTAGATATTTTATACTATAAAAGAGTCATTTCTATTACAATATTCATGTCATATTTTAAAGCTAACGTCACTATATTTTAACCAGCGTACAGACTATTTCTATACTTATGCTAAATATAGAGTCATGCATTACATAAGTTGTCCACTTGGGATGTTTATGCTCATGTAGGATGTTAAGCAATCTAAACAAATTACTTTTTCGCAGCATAAGCTATACTTTCACTTGTGTACTAGTTGATTTACTGAGCCGAGGGATACGACTAATCAATTAAGCCTAAACTGGTTTTCCTATTAATAAACTCATGAATTTCATATAAATTGTAGAGTTTGGTGTCTTGCCTGAGCGTCTGCAGTTATCCCCTGCATGACGTGGCATCACGACACGTATTTTTTCTTACTCTGATACAACTTTTAATGCAGGGAAAATGCGGGTTGTGACAGTCGATGCCTTGAGTAGGAAGACAACTAAAATCTTTAATTTTTCTGTGGATTCCCTGGTTGAAGAATTTCTGATGATGAATGTTTCTGTTGGGAGTTGTAACTCACCAAGTAGTTTGGGGGTAGCTGAGCCTTCATGGATTTCTCTTACAAGGTTACACCAAAATGAAGATCCTGATTTGTTGCACCTTTATAATAGAACTAAGAAAGGGGAGTTGCTGGACTTTTCGATCGATGACGCAGGTACTTTAAAGTACCATGGTAGATTTTGTATCCCCAATGTTGAAGATATTCGATTTAAGTTGTGCAGTGAGTCTCATGGTTCCAGTGTTCCCTACCACCCTGGTTCAACTAAGATGTATCAAGATTTGAAGCAGATTTCCTGGTGGTATGGAATGAAGGGTGATATATCTAAATTTATATCAAAATGTTTCACGTGCAAGCCAGTTAAGGCTGATCATGAAAGGCCTGGTGGTAAGTTAGCGACCTTAGAGATTCCAAGTTTGAAGTGGGAGAGCATTTCGATGGATTTTATTACTGGATTGCCGAGATCTCCCCGAGGACACGATTCAGTTTGGGTTATAGTTGATAGATTGACAAAGTGTGCTTACTTCGTGCCTTTTAAGATTGATTAACCCATGAAGAATATAGCTGAGTTATACTTAGAAGAGGTTATCAAGCTGCATGCAGTTCCTATTAGTATTGTATCAGATCGAGACTTCATGTTTACGTCTCGCTTTTAAAAGAGTTTACAGGAAGGGTTGGGTACCAATTTGAGTTATTCCACCGCTTATCATCTACAGACTAATGGTCAAACAGAGAGAGTAAATCAGATCGTGGAAGATATGATCAGATGTTATATTTTAGATCACGGAGGTGTGTAGGATGAGCGTTTGAGATTAATGGAGTTTGCATACAATAACAGTTATCAAGAAAGTTTGCAGATTGCCCCGTTTGAGGCTCTGTATGGGAGTTGTAGAACTCCCTTATTTTGGGCCGAGGTTGGTGAGAGACTGTTGTTGGGTCCTGAAGCATCAAAAGAAATGAATGTCTCTGTAAAACTTATTCGAGAGAAGCTTCAGATAGCTCAAGAGCGATATGAGAAGACCGTCAATCGGTGTAGGTCTGATTTGGAGTTTGCTGCAGGGGACATGATATTTCTTAAAGTTTCCCCGATGTCTGGAGTTAAACGGGTTTGGTAAGAACCATAAGTTGGACGTGGGGTACGTGAGACCTTTTAAAGTTGTTGAGCGAATTGGTGTGTCAACGTATAGACTGGATTTGCCTGCAAGTTTTCCTGGTGTGTACGTTATATTTCACGCGAGCCAATTGCAGAGGTGTGTGGTTAGCGACTGACAAGTTCTTGATTCTGTGCCCCAGTTGGAGCCTAACCTTTCATATGTGGAAGCGCCTGTTCGCGTTTTGGATACTCAAGATCGGGTATTGCGAAGGAAGACAATACCTATGGTTAAAGTTTTGTGGCGGAACCAAGACGTGGAGAGCGCGACTTGGGAATTGGAGTCAGCTATGTGGGAGACTCATTCTTATCTGTTCTCCAAGTTTATTTGGTATGTATTCGATACCCTTGGTTATTTTTCTTTTATAATAGAAGTTTTTGTGCGTAAAGTTTCGGGGCGAAACTTCTTTTTTGGAGGGGTGACTGTAACGCCCATGTTTTTCCGTCAATTATTTAATTCTCTTGGTGACGTCATAATTACGTAAGGACATTACGTTAACGCAGAGTTGACGGCGCGTCGCCGTTAGTGCGTTTTCACGTCCGTTAGGTCGAGCCGACCAAATCTTTGAATTCTCATCGAAATTGTAAAATTTTACAATACGAAATTAAATCGATTTATTTTGAAATTGCCCGTCAAGTTTCGTTGCGATCTGAGCATTATTGGAGTCTCGACGAATTTCCGAAGTTTTGTATATCTAGTGTTCACCGTAACCTTTGAAAATTTATATCTCGAGAACGACACGTCAGATTTTGATTTTTACTTCACTGTAGGGTTCGTAACACCTACTCTTAACTAGGGCGAGAATTTCGTTTGAATCGACGTACAATAGACCCTTCGTAATAGTAATAATTATTAATGTTATTATTTTTTAAATAATAATATTATTATATTATTAATATAATTATAATTACGATGATTCGTTGATATTCCCTCTTCCCCTTCAGTGATATTCAAGGAAAACCACCTCCTCCCATCTTATAAAATCTGATCGTTTCTTTATCATTATTATAATTATTAATATTAATATTGTTATTATTATTATATATAACATCTCTTCTTCCCCCAAGACAGAAGCCGAGCCCCCATTTCCCCTTGTTCACTCCGCGAACCGGAGTGACGGACTACTTTTCTGGGAGCCTTCTGACCGCCATTTCGGAAGCTTCGGTGCTCGAAATCTTCGACGGAGCATAGATCCGGAAAGCCCTTGCCGAGAGCTACGCGTGCGCGGTAAGATCTTTCCGATTCGTGGATTTTTGGCGCTAGAGCTTTTGACCTAACCCTTGTTTTGCACCGAAAAGTTTCAGGAAACGTTGCTAGGGCCGTTTCATGGCCGATCCTTGTTGCGGTGCGAGTGGGCGGTGTTTTTCCGAAGTTTCGAGGCAAGTGGATTTTTCTCCGTGCACGTTCATTTTTTGTCCTTATCTTCCTTTCCTTCCTCCTCAGAGAATAGGAGTAGTGTAGGGTATTTTTTGGACGAATCCCTAGGTTAGGGCCAATTTCCGGCCAAGGCATGGAGAGCAGGATTTTGGATTTAGGTCAATTCGTCAGTTTAGCCATGTAGTTTTCGCCGGGTTTCGGGTAAGAGTTCGACGAGTAAAAGTTAGGAATCCGCTAAGTCCTATTCGACGGATATTAGTAGCTAGCCTTAGTGAAATTCGTTGAGTTAGGATTAGTCGAGTATCGGTAGGTCTATTCGACGAGTATCAGGCAGTTTCATCGAGTTTGATTTAGGTGTAGAAAACGTTGAGCCGCCGGTGAGGCTAAGAAAATTTCGGCGTGTATTGTTAGGTGATTCGTCGAGTATCAAGCCTTTTTCGTCGAGTATTGCCTTGCGATTCTCGAGTATCATATCAATTCATCGAGTATCATATCAATTAGTCGGGTATACTTGCCGAATTGGCCTGGACTTAGAATATTTTCGCTGATTTTGTCCGATTCGTCGAGTTTGGTCCTTAGAGGTTATTTGGGTATGTTTGTCCCGTTTGTCGTGGAAATGTTTAGACTTTGGTATTTGGGTTTTGCTGAGTTTCTTGGTTGTGTTTTTTTACGGCTAGATCGGCAGTGGATAAAGGACCTCCAAATGGACGCCGTATCGTGAATTATTGCACGTGGTAGTTTTGTTTTGGGTCTCTGTTTAGAGGCTATTTTAGGTGTGTTGGACCTTGTGGCCGCCAACGGGGTGCCTTTGAGACATTTGTGTCTGTTAGTTCGGTTTTGGACGTTTTGGTCGCCGACACAGATCCGTGGTTTTTATCAGTGTTAATGATTCACATGTTTAGGACTATATAGTTCCTTTTCCTTCTATAGTATCGCAGTTGTTGGCTATTTGCTTCTGTAGGTTGAGCGAAGCATGATAAATTCTCGCACTTGGTGCACTCTTCTCATTTCACGGACGATTATTTTCTTACTTGCCTCTTTTGTTGATTATACTAGCTGTGGTTGTCAACATTTCTATTGGTAGGGTGTGGTAAACCCCTTCTGTTTTCACTTGTTTATATCTAATTGTTTCCTTTGCCACTTGTATTTTCTTGCTGATGTGTTCTTTCTTTGAATGCCTCAGATTCAGAGCAGTAGCCGGTTGAACGGTAAGGTTGGTGTTGCTAGTGGACTGCTGTGTTGTAAAGGTTTTCCTCACCCTTGTGAGATAGTTTTTGGTTGCTTCTTGTTAGTACAAACATACATGCTCTACAGTGGGTTCGTGTCAGGTTGTTGGAGCCCACTGGTGGAATTCTTCTAAAATGCTAATTACTTTGCTAACTTGATAGTTTACCTCTTTGTGGTTGTTTTTTACTTGCTCTCTGGGGAATTTTGTATGCTAGGTTGTATGTTAGGTATTTTAACTTATAAAAGCATTACTACTAGTATTTTATTCATGCCATCTTTCTAAAACTAATATACTATTTTCTAAACTAATGTAAAGACTTTCTATACTTATAATAAATCTAGAGTCTTGCATGCCGCGGGTTGTCCTTCGGGAATGTTTATGTTCGCGTAGGATGTTAAAGCAACATAATCAAAGTATTTTCGCAGCGTATAACTATATTTTTACTTGTGGACTAGTTGATCTACCATGTCGAGAGATACAACCATTTTAACTTAAAACTGGATTTCTTTCATAATAACTTATGAATTTTATTTAAATAGTAGAGTTTGGAGTCTTGCATGAGTGTCTGTAGTTATCCCATGCATGACGCAACATCACGACACGTATTTTCTCTTACTCTGATATAGTTAGTGAAAGTGTCAATTCTGTATCTACCTGACAAAGTTAGTCAAAGTATCAAAGGTGTCTGACTTGCGTTTCAGAAAGAACACCCATGTAAAATGTGAGTTCTCATCAATGATAACCAAGGTGTAGAATTTAACTCCTAAACTATGAACTGTCATAGGACCGAATAAGGTTAGTGAAAGTGTCAAAGGTGTCTGACTTGTGTTTCAGAATGAATACCCATGTAAAATGTATCTACCTGACAAAGTTAGTTAAATACAAGTCAAACACCTTTGACACTTTCACTAACAATGCTGAATGACTTTTCATTTTCAAAGTATTTCTGGGCTAAAGCAGTCAATACAACTTGTCACATGCAAAAAGGATCCCTAATCAACAAGAATCATTGTAAGACAATTTATGAACTTTTGAAGGGCAGAAAACTGTCTGTGTCATGCTTTAGAATTTTTGGAAAAAAATGCTTTGTACTGAATAATGAGAAACATTATTGTACTAAGTTCTGTGAAATATATTTTGAAGGTACTTTTGTAGGATATAGTAGACATAGTAATTCCTTTAGGATCTTTAATAAGAATACCCTGATTGTAGAAAGATTTATCAATGTTATATTTGATGAGGATGCTACATAACAACTCTTCTAGTGTTTTTGTTCAAGATGCAGGTGCTAAACCCAAAGAGCTAAGCTTTGAAGAAGTAGCAAAAGTTGATATTCCATGTGTAATCAAGATCAGCTCTCTAGAGTTTATTGAAGAGGAAGAAGAAAATCAAGATGAAGGGCAAGCACCAGAAGTAGCAAAACCTCCTAGTGGCATTGAGAATGAAAGGAATTTCGTGATCAGACAATCAAGAAATCACCCCGTTGAACAGATCATTGGAGATCCAAGTGACAAAGTTCGAACAAGAAGAGGTACAACTAACAAAGTATTACATTTTTCTTTCTCAAATTGAGCCCAAGAAGTTTGAAGAAGAAAATAAGGATGCTTCATGGATTGTTGGGATTCAAGAAGGGCTCAATTAGTTTGTGTTGAAGTATTAGACCGGGCGGCTTAGCGGTCTGATCTAGCGGTTTGTTAACCGAGCGACTTAGCGGTCTGATCCAGCGGTTTGTAAACCGGGCGGTCTATCGGTCTACCTCTGCGGCCTGTTCTATCCTGCTGGAGTTGCCGAGCGGTTATCCCATCTGTCTAACCGCGCGGCCTGTGCGGTCTCAATTATTCTAGCCGCTCAGTACTGTAAACTCCATTCTATCTCAGGCATCGTCTTCATTTGTGGCAAGCCCGCACACACTCTCTTCGACACGGGTGCTTCGCACTCGTTTGTGTCGGAGACCTTTATCCAAGGGTTAGGAGGCGTGGAGAGGATCACCGCCCAGATGTTACGGATACGGCTACCTGACGGGTCGGAGCTGTTCGCATCATCCCATTGCAACCTGGAGGCATGGATAGGCGAAAAACCCTTCGAAGCTCCAGCGACAATTCTGTTGCTGCCTCCAAGCCCAGACAGATGGGCAAACAGAGCGCACAAACCGGACACTGGAGGACCTGCTGAGACTGTGTATTGTGGACCGTGGAGAGCCCTGGGAGAGGATGTTTCCCCTAGTGGAGTTTTCGTACAATAACAGTCATCAGTCTAGTATACAGATGGCTCCATATGAGGCGTTGTATGGACGGAAATGTAGGACTCCGTTGTCTTGGATACAAGACGAGGGTCTAAAGATTGTGGGCACGGACTTTATCGAGGATACTGAGGTGCAGGTACGACTGATACGTGATAGAATGCTGGAGGCGCAGAGTAGGCAGGCAAAGTATTATGACGTTCGGCATCGTCTAGTGGAATTTCAGGCAGGGGATCGGGTGTTCTTGAAGATCCAGCCGATGCATTGGGTTTCACGAGTACGTGGTCAGCGGAAGAAGCTTAGCCCGAGGTACATGGGACCGTTCAAGATCCTGGAGCGGATCGGTCCATTATCTTACCGGCTGGAGCTGTCACCGGAGCTGGCCGGCTTGCATGACGTCTTTCACGTGTCTTCACTCAGGAGGGCTCTACTACGCCCGGATTTGCAGATTACGGCCACTGATGGGCCGGTAGCTTCGGATCGATCTGTACATTTGGAGCCGATACAGATCGACGACCAAGGGATACGAGTCTTGCGCCGCAAGAAGATCCCGCTAGTCAAGGTCCTGTGGAGGAACCACGGACGAGAGGAGCATACTTGGGAGCCACAGGACCTGATGCAGGAAAGATATCCGGAGCTATTTAGTCAGGTATACCTCACAACCTCTCAACATGTTCATTTTACTTTCCTGTTTTTAAACTAGTAAGGCTACTCTAGGAAGAGTAGGGGCTAATCTTTTGTTTATTGGGGTCTTGGCTTTGCCAATTGGGCAAATTGGTCATATATCTAGGTTTTTTCCTTTAAACCCCACTTAGCAAACATGGCATCGAAATGTAATCTTCCACTTCTTATGAGATGTTACAAGTTTCTTTTCTTCGGTAGAAATTCCCGTAGCCCTAACCTGAATTTCGGGGACGAAATCTTTGTTTTGTTTATTGGGATTTATAACATCTCATTTCCAACTAGACCCCTAAGTGTGGTTATTGGCCATGACTAGGTCATGACCAAACCCTAGGAAGCCCAAGAAGACCAAGGAAACCTAAGAATGTGGGTGAGACCATTATGGTCTGCAAATAGTAAATTCCTGAACCTTTGTTTAAGATAACCATGGGGCTTCACCAAGACTTCAAGACCACACCATGTTCTCATCAAACCATGGTAAGATCCATTAGATCAATAAGGACCCATGGAGGGCAGTCAAAAGGGTTAAGTTGACCCAAGTCAACCCTAACCCTAAATGGGTCAAACCAACCTACTTAGGGTCAATTGACCATCCCCAAGGCAAGTGGACCCCACCAAAGCCCACCTAACCATAGAGTGAGGTCAATGGGTCACCTAGGACCCAATGGGGTCCACCCAAGAGGCTAAGTTGACCAAAGTCAACTCTAACCCTAAATGGGTCAACCTAGCCTACATTGGGTCAAACTGGCCTACACAAGGGCCAATTGAAGTTCCCTTAGCCAAGTGGACCCCACACATACCTTCATAACCATAGTGAGAGGCGAACGGGTCACCAAGGACCCATTGGGGCCAACCAAAAAGGCTAAGTTGACCAAAGTCAACTCTAGCCCTAAAGTAGTCAAGGTACCCTACTTAAGGGTCAAGTGACCTCTAAAGGGCCAATACAACCCTACTTAGGCCTCAGGGGAGGCCAATGGGTCACCAAGGACTCATTTGGGCCAACCTCAAAGACCAAATTGACCTAAGTCAACCCTAGCCTAGGTTTGGGTCAAGCTAGCCCAAATGGGCTAACTCAAGCTCAAGCCCAACTCACTTGGGCTAACCATATTTGGTGGATGAAATAAACATGTGGGCTGCCAATATGAGATTTACCAGCCAACTTAGTGACTAGGAGAGAGAGAGAGAGAATCTCAAAATTAAAGAATAATTTAGGAGAGAGAAAGGGGTATATTTAAGGGTATTTAGTGGAATAAGCCACTTGGACCCATGCCATCAGCCCCCACATGGCTGGCCGACCCTTGGAAGTCATGAGAAGGAGCTGGAATGGAGTGGGGCCCACCCATGTATGATTGGTGACAAAAACAAGGCAAACCCACCACCTCTCACATAGGAATTATCACCCCCTTTTGTTACTTCATCTCCCCACTTTTTCCCCCTCACTTCATCACCCTCAGGACCAGGAGAGCAGCAGAGAGAGATAGAGAGGCCGAGCCTGGAGCTGAACCCGAGCTGGAGGCGTGAAAACCAAGGATCGCCGCCTCCGCCGCTGTAATGGTTCCCCGCCGCTCCTCACGTCGCAAGGCCGCCGGGAAGGTCCTCCCTCACCTCTCTCTTCATGTTTAGATCTTAAGGATGTTTAGGTTAGGGTTCGGGCTCGAATGAGCCCGAACCTAGATCTTCGTTTTTCCTCCATTAATGGCGGTTTGAAGGTTTTCGGGTGAGGTGGCGCCGCCACCTCCGGCCGCCCTAGCCACCGGAAAAGCTCGCCCCAACCACCGTGAGGCGAGAGGAGAAGTTGGCCGGTGGATGCGCCGCTGGAGGCGGCCGGGAAAAGCCCCGTGAAAATCGGGCTGAGAACCAGGCAAATCGGAGAAGATGAGCAGTAGCTGTCGGATTGCGTCAAGATCTGTGCCATGCAAAAATATTAAATCCAGGAATTATTAATTATATGAATAGTGTCAATTTATGCTATTTTATAACCGACCATTGCATGCAAATTTTAGGGCACCTACGGCCCTTTTCATAAAAGGTGTTCATCTTGACAATTGTAGGTCTTGGAGTCCCCTTTAATTGGATATATTAAACATAATTTTTGGTTAGGTGTACTGCCCTAGAGAGCCATTTTCCTAGGGTTGGTCCTAGGATAAGGCAGAAAGTAAAACGAGTGCCCTGCCCAAACCCTAAGCCCAAATGGGCTGCAATTTGGGCATGTGGCCTAATTAGGTATATCTAGGCCCTACCCAAAAATGAGAATTTTGGAGAAAATAAGTATATAGTTTTAGTCCAAATATGATAAATTAAATTTGGTTGATATTTGGAGCATATCAACTCCACAATGCCTCAAATTTTGGTGGCCTGCCCTTAGGAGTATATTAGACCTATGGTAGAAACATTAGACAATTTAACCCTCTGTATGTTGAGATATCTCACATGCAAGATCTAAAAATTAAATGGCCTTGGGCTGCAAATAGCAAAATGCAGAAATTTGAAAGTGATGCCCAAGCCCATCCAGAGGCCCAAATGACCTGAGATTTTGTGGAGTAACTGGTTTAGGGCATATGTAGGTCCTGCATAAAAATGGGATTAATTGGAATTAAAATTAGGGTGTAATTACCAAATTACCCCTAGGCTTGTTTAGGTGATTCTTGGAGTAGTTCAACTCCAAAAGGCCCTAATTTTTGGTGGCATGTTCATGCTGACATTATTAGGGCATGGTTAAATGTTTAGCCCACATGGATCACAGCAAGTTAGGGAAACCTCTTGCATGTGTTGGCTTGTAGAGGACTTGGTGTGCTTATAGCCAAAAGAAGAAAAAAATAAAATATTGAAGGCACGGTCCTTTTTAGACCACTGACTTAGTATTAATTTAATTACCCTCCCCTCTCTGGGGAAAATAGATGAATTATGGTTGACTTACCCTTGGACCCAAGTTCACACCCTAAGGATGGACCTTTAGGAGGTTGTGAAGGACATAGGGGCAAATGCCCTTGTATGATCTTGTAAATCAGTAAAGAGTTAGCTTAGATATATTTAAGCCTATGGTTGAAATATTAGGGAATTTTGAAGTAGTTAAGTACCTCAAAAGTCAAACCCTAGTTTTAGGGTAGAAGCACTACTAGGTCAAAACGGTAACTTAACCTCATCTAAAAACTGTGAAAATGGGGTAGAATGAATATTAGGGTGAGTTGAACCCCTAGATATTTTTAGTGGAATTTTATGGATTATATTCATGGTAGTTCCTTTGTTAATTATCAAAGTGTCCAATTCAGTATTTGATTTAATTTGATCATTTAGTTTAATTGGAATCTAGTAGAACTTGTCCAGTAGAGGTGTTTGACCTAAATAGAGGTCTTTGAATTTTATTATAATTTTTAAAGAATTTTATATATTGCTTCCTTCATAAATTTTGTAAAGGCCATATTTGATAAATAAATCATTTAAAGAATACTTTAACATTTAAAAATGTGAAGTTGGGCCACTGATGATTTTAGGATGATATCTACTATTAGGAATTTAATTAGAAATTTTGAAGTATATTAAAATGATATTAAAATGATTTAATTAATATATGATGAATAGTGAATTCCTGTCACACAATTACAGTCACTTTGCATGTTACCTTTAGGCCTCTTAGAGGAATTTCCAGAACTTAGTCTCTCAATGCAAATTGTAGCTGATGGTCTTATATTTAATTGTCCACCTTAAAGGTGTGATTTGGTGTAGTGTATAGTCCTGTAGGGCATTTCTCCTAGGACTGGTCCTAAAGTAGGGCATAAATTCATTTGGATGCCCTGGTCAAACCAATAATCACCATGGCCCCAAATTTTGGGTACGTGCATGATTAGGGCATACTTAGCCCCTGCCAA
This sequence comes from Platanthera guangdongensis, assembly GCA_039583875.1. Classification (NCBI taxonomy): domain Eukaryota; kingdom Viridiplantae; phylum Streptophyta; class Magnoliopsida; order Asparagales; family Orchidaceae; genus Platanthera; species Platanthera guangdongensis. The sequence goes on along the minus strand of CM077167.1, from coordinate 139,389,341 downwards.
AAATTAGGAATTTTTGGAGAAACGTGTCCTATAGTTTTTGCCAAAATATCAAAATATAAATAAGTGAAATATATGGAGTTTTATACCTCCCCATGGTCCCAAATTTTGGTGGTAGGTCAATGGGGACATCCTTGGTGCATGATAAAAATTCCAGCACCTTGGGTTCACTTCATGTTGGAAAATCCACTTGCATGTGTTAGCTCATGTTTTGCTTTGGTGTGCAAATAACAACAATTCAAATATGGAGTATTCAGCCCAATGGTGGCATGCTAAGATCTTGGAATTATTTACAGTGGTTCATTAGGGTAAATTTCATCCCTCAAATTAATCATAGAATTTTTGGAATCAAAAATTTCATTTATTGGAATTTATTTTAAATATGGCTATTTGGAAATAAAATTGGAAAATAGGTTTTCCTCAAGCACAAATCCTAAAATTTTGCCAAGGCATATATAATGTTACATTTGACTTAGGAAAAATATGATTCCTCTGTTTTGAAGAGCTTTTGGATTAGATATCTCAAATTGCCCATTTTACCCTTATTTCCTTTAATTCTTGAAATGATGGATATGCACCTCAGAAAAATTTGGAATTTATTCTACTGCTATAAAATGGTATTATTAGTTTTGTATAAATTTTTCAGAATTAATGGATGCATTGTTAGTTGTTAAATTAATACAATGACATTTTTGGTAAATACATTATAATGGAATTCTATAGGCCATTACACAATAAAAATTGATGAGACTCTGCCAATAATCATAAATTAGTGTTCTAAATGTTCTGTAAGTTTCCTGGAATTTTTGATTACATATTGCTTATACTTCATTTGGAAAATTTTATGTGAATTTGGTATTAAATAGGAAATGGGAATAAATAATTAAAGGAAAATTATGAAACTCTGTAGGCAGCAATATTTTATTATTATACAACTCAGGAAAAATTAGCTAGGTCAGTGGATGTTAAAGTATACTACTTCATGTGTAAAGTGACCTAGTATTTTATTTAAAAGATTTAATTAAAGGATTATTTGGCCAAGGAAAATTATGAGAATTCATAGGGTAGTTCTCTTAGTCCATACCACCCTAGAATAAATATTTAGGGCTAAGATGCCTTAAGGTTTGGAAGATCACATTTTTAGGGTAATAATAGGACATGGTCTGCATATAACATAAATAGGTCTTGCCTTAGGGGATTACCAGGGGATTGATTATCAGCAGAAATAAGAGAGTTCAACATGAATAACTCTGGTGGGTAGAATTGTCTTAGTGAGGGATCAAAAGTGCAAGGCTTAGTTAGCAACTGGAGTGGGGGTCGACGGAAGACCGTCGGTTTCCCGGTAACACCTTAAGTCACTAGGGTTGTACTAGAGCAATAAAGCGAGCTGGGGAAGAGACATGAGTAGCCATCAACTAAAATAAATATCCTTGCGAAAGGAAACCCTGGGCGTAATCCCAATACAGTTCCTAGTGCCCCTTGAGATCCCTTCACAGGGAATACCGGGGGCAGTCCTGAGATTAACCTTAAATCTCTAAGTATAATAACCCGTAGACAAGAGTAGTCTAATAGGTTAGGACATTGTTGTACCTTCTCGCCCGTGTAGGGTTGGAGAGATTCATGATATATGCTCACCCGTTTTGGGGTTTGAGGGAGTTGGTATAAAGGCACTAATGTGCGATCTCACCCGTTTTGGGGTTTGAGGGAGTTGGTATAAAGGCACTAATATGCATTCTCACCCGGGTTTGGGTTTGAGGGATTCAGGATGGGTTTGGTCCTGCGAGCGGGAGGCTCGGAATGAATTACTTGCATGTGCATAAATATCGTGGCGGGGCATGCGGTACTGGCCGTTCGTCACACCGATGGCAGTACGGTGCACCAGGAGGTTGTGAGAGTTAGAGGGGCCAGTGGGTTGTTTTACACTGCGGTCTGGAGGACGATCCCCGATAACACACATCCGACCCAACAAGACTGACGGGTTTGTCAGCAAAGTACGTACGCGAGACTCTAGAGTGAACCTTGGACGTGTACAGAGGCGTATGAGAGGGGTCTAAGGCTTGGTAGTGTGCATACTGGTCTAGAAGCGGAGACGCCAGCTCCGCTGCTGCCGTAGCCACAGCGGTGGTACCCGAGAGTGATGCTAGATCTCAAAAAGTGGGAACTAAAGGTCTGTGATCACAGAGTCGTTGTGCGTGAGTTGCATTTGCCTGCGCATAAAATTGCATCATATCATTCATTCATATTAGGTCATACGCTTCATAGATCCTTATCATATAAATTAGTATGGGCACTTTTATATGATAAGTTAAATTTCTTGGAAATCCTAACTTATATATTTGTATGGGCATTTATATAAGTTATGGTACGTTTGTGATGATAGTATAGTGGTAGTTTAGTTTATTTACTTGTTCATACTACTGTTCTTTACTTTCCTTTACTGCACTGCTCTTACTTACTACCTGTACCATACTTAGAACTGCTAGAGTAGAACTACATTACTTATTACAACTCTAGTTAGATACTGTCACCTGCTTCCACTTTGCTACCCCTTTTGTTGTCCTCCACTTCGTCCTCCCGCTCGGTGCCTAGGAGCTGCAGGGCGAGGTGCGGAGGAAACGACTTAGTCTTTTTGACTAATGGTCGGTGACCAACTATTTTTAGGAGCCCGTGGAGATGGAGCACCAGCACATCGAGGAGGCAGGACATGAGGAGCAGATACCGCTTCAGCAGGCTACTACCACTACTGTGCGTCCTCAGGTGGGACGAGATCCAAAAGTAACAGTCCACAACCCCTGGGTCACCCCCACGCGAGTTTAGTTTGGGGACAAACTAAGCAGCGGAAGCGTGGTGGGCCCATAACCCACAGGTCCCAGGATCGAAACCTGGCTCTGATACCAGTTTGTAAGACCCCCCTCCCCCTTACCAAGGAGGGCTACCGGGTCTTATGCCCAGAACCGACGTCTTACGGTGGCACTAACTCACGGGTTAGTCGACACCGCAACACGCCGATTCTGCCGGCTAGTACGATCATTTAACCTGTAGGCCAATATGAGAAGAAAGAAGTAAAACTGTATATGAAACCATCAGTCCACAAGCCACATAGTACAATCATATAAATGAAATGAAAAGTACATCACTATAGTCCACAGAAGAGTACAAATGAAAGAGTAAAAAGGGCTTATGCCCAGTACATCAAAATCACTCTCTCACAAAATAATAAATGCGGAAGCTATACTAGAACATCAGATCTCGTCCCACCTGAGGACGCACAGTAGTGGTAGTAGCCTGCTGAAGCGGTATCTGCTCCTCATGTCCTACCTGTAACGCCCTGAAACTCAAAGGAGCAAAGGGGGACGTTTTGGGCCAGTTTGGGTTCTGGCAGCGGGCACACGGCCTGCGACACGGGCGTGTCGCAGGGCATGTCGACCCGTGTCGACACTTAGCCGTGAAGTCGTCGAGTTATACTCGACGATTCGTCGAGAATGGGCACACGGCCTGCGACACGGGCGTGTCGCAGGGCGTGTCGACCCGTGTCGACGATCGTCCCGGGGAGTTGTCGAGATTCACTCGACGATCGTCGAGACAAGGAACACGGCCTAGGACACGGGCGTGTCCAAGGCCGTGTCATCAAGTCGTCGTTCTTCCCTCGACGAAATGTCCCGTGTACACGGCCTGGGGTCCAGGCGTGTCAATGTGACACGGGCAAGGACACGGGCGTGTCCTAGAACCCGTGCAGTGCTCGGGTTGAAAATGGGGGAAAAATCATGGTGTACACGGCCGGCTACACGGCCGTGTCAGGTGGAACACGGGCGTGTCAGCTCGAACACGGGCTTGTTCGATACCCGTGTGAGGTTCCAGGTGATTCGATTTTGACGGCGAATGCGGCACACGGCCCTGGACACGGGCGTGTGCCAGGCCGTGTTCGGCCCAGATTGGGCATTTCAGCCCCGAATCAAAGCCGTTCGTTTCCTTAGGTGGAGATCCGACGGCTGGGGGATGTTCCTGAAGGGATATACCCGTGAGTTGACTTGAAAAACCTCACTTTTCTTCACTTGTTCTGTTTCTAAATCCTTGGAGAGAGGAGAGCTAAGGCAAGAAGAAGAAGAGCTAGATCCGCCATTGGAGGAGCTTCGGAGCTCCGAATCGCAAGCCGACTCCGGATCCACGGAGGCAACGCTAGTGCGGTCATTTCCATCCGATTACTTTCCGATGGCGCCAAAGAGGAACACAAGGGTAACGATCCTCATCTTGAGCATGAATAGCTCTCTTTCTTAGCATAGGAAGCCCGCTCTCGCGAGTTTGCGGAGAGTTGGAGGCGTTCCTTCGGGTAGATATGTAAAGTCCCCGTCGTTTAGAGTCCGTATGCGAGAACGGACGTAGGCATGATTTGTGAAGCCTACCCGGACATGTTGGTCTGGATCGGTGATGTTGCATTGCATAAGGCCGGAGAAGACTCCGTGCTATTGGTTGTTTTTCGGGTTTTCTACGCGGTAGATTGCAGCAGGGAGCCTTGGGGACTAACCCAAAGGTGCACCCGGAAAACTGGGCGGATACGAGATCTTGCCAACTTGGTGGCCTGAGAGCCAACTTGAACATAACGGGGTTATGTGACTTGCGGTAGAATGGGACTCGGCGAAAGTTTGACCCGCGCAAATGGCTTAAATTGTCGTTGCGATGTGAGCTCGGGTTAGATGGAACCGTACCCGCTCTATGTCGTTCGGGTTAGAGAGACCTAAGGTTACGTGGCACTCGCCGTTGGCATAGATGGGAGTCTTCGGCGGTCAATGGCTTAAATTGTCGTGACCCAGGCCAGGAAGACGAATTGCTCATAGGTTTGGCCGTCTAAGTGGCGGTGGTGAGTCTGGAATGTTAATGGCTTTAATTGACGTAACATCGACCGGTTCACCGAGAATGTGCCCTGAGTGCACGGGGCGTGTGGCCGTGCGAGCCAACGTCTGTGATGAAATGGCTATGGTTATATAAATTGCTTGCTTATGCTAATGAAATGCAGGGAAGGAGCATCGCCGCCCGAGTTGGGGGCGGGATCGTTATAATTTGGTCAGCATTGCTGACCGTTGCCTTGTTTTGCCACCGTGCGGTGGTTTGTTGCTTGCAGGTGCAGCTGGACCAAGCAGTCAATAGCGGGCTAAAGCCCTTTTTGCGAAGCTGGCCCTCGAAGGCCCAAGTGGAAATGTTTCTGTTTTGTTCATGTATGACCGACCTGCGTGCCGTGGTTTGTAAATCATGTAATTTTCAAGTGAAACACTTTGTAAGGCCTTAAGGCCGGTTTTGGGTATTTTTGTAATAACATTACTAATTTTGTAATAGTGGACATTCATGCTCTTATGCTGGGTTCTTGTTTACAACTCTTATAAACTGCTTCCGCTAGAATGCTCTGTGTAGGACGTTGAGATTGGTTGGATGGTTTCCATAAGTAACCACCCGGTCCGTCTGTGGTATATGGCGTCGGGCCGCGGCCGGACCTACTGCTATATGTTATGCGACAGATAGGGGGTGTTACAATTTGGTATCAGACTACTGGTTTTGGTCGGGCTTAAACTGAATTCGTGGGCGAATTCTTTTTAAGGGGTGGTGAGCACATTGCGTGCGTCATCGTTATAATGGTAAAAGAACCCATGAATGTCCACTTAGGAATGAAAATAATCGTGTTTGAGGAACCTGCGTGTTCCTATAATTGCTGTTTGCAATACAATTTGGTCGCTTAACGGTATTTTGTACCACTATAGGTGACCAGAAGTGGTGTTGGTCCGTCAGAACGCCGAGTTTCTGAGGCTAGTAGTGCACCGGATGTTGCTCCTGCAACACCTCTGTCGGCTGAAAATATACGTTTGGTGGCTGAAGCGGATGTTGGCCGTGATTAATGCGCAGCCTAGAAGGCAAGCGCAGCAGCCCGCTCCCGTGATGGAGCAAGAACCTCTGCAAGAGGCTGAGCCGAGGAGGGTGGAGCAAGTGGTTGTAGAACCGATAGTGCCAAGGAGGGCAACTGAGAGGCAGCTAAAGCATGTAATGAGCTTTAACCCTCCGTTATTCTCGGGGTTGGGAACCCCATCTCAGGCTGAAGACTAGCTCTCTAGGGTGAAGAGAGTCATGACGGCGATGGAGACGGAGGAGTGGCAAATGACCACCATCGCTACGTTCCTGCTGGACGGTGAAGCGAGGATGTGGTGGGAAGGATTGGAGCTGCATCATTTGAGAGGTAGACAACTGATAGACGTTCCGATGAAAGAGTTCTCGGGATTGTTCTTAGCAAGATACCTCCCTTCTACTCAGAGGATTTCGATGGAGAATGAGTTCCTAAAGTTGGTTCAGGGCGAGAGAAGCGTGGATGAATATCTCCACGAGTTTACGCGGTTGAGTCGTTATGCTAGCTCCACCATCATGGATGAGGAGCGCAAGACTAATCGTTTTTATGAAGGCTTGAGGGATGTGTTGTTGCCCAATGGGTGTTCGATGCGAGCGGATAGGATCTGCGATGTTAAGATTCGTATTGGGGAGCAGGAGTTCGACCTGCGAGCGTCTTTACTTCCGTTAGTGGAGTTCGACGTCATATTTGGCATGGACTGGCTCTCGGAGCAGCAGGCCCATATAGATTGCGGTAGCAAGGAAGTTAAGCTGGGAGCGAGTCGTGAGATGACTTTTACGGGCTTAAAGGGGTCGAGCAAGACATTGATGTCTCCTCTTCAGGTGGTGAAGGCGGTTCGTGCTGGTGCAGAACTGTTCTTTACACTAGTGGAGGTTGCAAAGCCGAAGCCCGCGTTGGATTGTATTTCAGTGGTATCGGAATACCCTGATGTGTTCCCCGCAGATCTTCCTGGAGCCCCGCCTCAGCGGGAGATAGATTTTACGATCGAGCTAGTGCCAGGTGCAAAGCCTGTGTCACGATCTCCGTATCGGCTAGCGCCTAAGAAAATGGCGGAGCTGAAAGTTCAACTGTAAGAGTTGTTGGAGCAAGGGTATGTGCGCCCGAGTTCTTCGCCTTGGAGCGCACCGGTCCTCTTTGTTAAGAAGAAGGACGGAAGCTTGAGGCTATGTATTGATTATCGGGAGCTAAACAAGCTGACATAGAAGAACAAGTACCCGATCCCCCAGATTGATGATCTCTTCGATCAGTTAGTCGGGTCGACGGTGTACTCGAAGTTGGATCTCAAGGCTGGGTACTATCAGCTGCGGATAAGGGAGAGTGATATCCCGAAGACAGCGTTTAGTACGAGATACGGGCATTATGAGTTTACGGTCATGCCGTTTGGACTGACTAATGCGCCGTCAGTATTCATGGATTTGATGAACAGGACGTTCAGGGAGTACTTGGACCATTTCGTGATCGTCTTCATCGACGATATTTTGGTGTACTCGCAAAGTGAGGAAGATCACTTCAAGCATCTTCATTTGGTGTTGGAGACGCTAAGGAGAAATCAGTTGTATGTCAAGTTCTCGAAGTTCGAGTTTTGGCTATCCTCAGTGGCGTTCCTCGGGCATATAGTAAGTGGAGAGAGTATTGCTGTGGATCCGGCGAAGATTGTTGCGATACGGGAGTGGCCTGAGCTTGCTACGGTAGCAGAAGTCCGGAGCTTTTTGGGGCTTGCCGGCTATTATAGGCGCTTCGTAGAGAACTTCTCGTGGATAGCGTTACCTCTCACTACTTTGACGAGGAAGGAGCATAAGTTCGTTTGGACGCCGGAGTGCGCGCGAGCTTTTGAGGAATTGAAGTGTCGGTTGACCACGGCGCCTGTGCTGAGTTCGCCATGTGGAACCGAAGGCTATGAGATATATAGCGATGCTTCGGGCAGCGGTTTAGGTTGTGTGCTACTGCAGCACGGAAGCGTGATAGCTTATGGCTCAAGACAACTAAAAGTGCACGAGAGGAATTATCCGGTCCATGACTTGGAGTTGGCGGCCGTGATCTTTGCCTTGAAGCTGTGGAGACACTATTTGTACGGTGTGAAGATTGATATCTACACCGATCATAAGAGTCTAAAATATTTGATAGATCAGAAGGATCTGAATATGCGGCAGCGTAGATGGATGGAGTTCCTGGGGGACTATACATTCAAGATCCACTACGTGCCTGGCAAAGGGAATGCGGTTGCGGACGCGTTGAGTCGCCGAGCCCCAGCTCAAGCAAATTGGCTATCAGTGCATGATGAGCGGTTGGTGCAGGAGTTGGAGGCATTGGAGATTGTTTGTGTGGACAAACAATCAAGTGCTGAAGCAGTTCTGAATTGGACTGAAGTCCAATATGACCTGGCTGATCGGATTCGACAGGCTTTGGATATGGATGCTCATATGAAGCAGTCCATGATAGAGGCTCTGGACGGGTCAAATTCCCAATTCGTCGTGGAGGACGGATTGCTTTGGAAAGACGGTCGTTTGTGCGTCCCAAGTGTGGGCAATTTACGGGTGGAGTTGTTGTACGAGGCGCACCATACCAAGTACTCAATTCACCCGGGGAGCACGAAGATGTACCGTGATATAAAGAAACTATTTTGGTGGCCGGGTTTGAAAAAGGATGTGGCGCTATACGTAGCGAAGTGCCAAACCTGCGCCTTGGTAAAGGAGGAGTGCCAAAAGCCGGGAGGATTTCTTAAGTCCTTGCCTATTCCGGAGTGGAAATTTGACGACATCTCTATGGACTTTGTGCACGGTTTGCCAAGGTCGCAAAAGGGGAACGACGCCATTTGGGTGGTTGTTGATCGATTAACAAAGGTGTCGCATTTTATTCCGCATAGGAAGGACGATCCGGTGGAGAAGCTGGCAAAGCTTTATGTGGATAATATAGTACAGCTTCATGGTGTGCCCCGCAGCATCGTGAGTGACCGAGATGGGCGTTTCACGTCCAATGATTAGAGGCTGGTGCAGCAAATGTTGGGAACAAAGCTGAAGTTTAGCACAGCCTTCCATCCACAAACGGATGGGCAGACCGAGAGGGTCAATAGAACCATGGAAGACATGCTTCGCATGTGTGTCTTGGATTTTGGAAAGCAATGGGAAGACCACCTTTATTTGGTGGAGTTCGCATACAACAACAGCTACCAAGCGAGTATTCAGATGGCGCCCTTCGAGGCCCTATATGGTAGAAAATGTCGCACGCCGTTGTCTTGGTTAGAAATGGGTGAGTCAAAGTTGTATAAGCGATCGGAAGTAGAGGGTGCTACTTCTTTGGTGAGAACCATTCGGGAGAGGTTGCTTATTGCTCAGGACCGGCAAGCAAAGTACTATAATGCCAAGCATAGGAACGTGGAGTTCGCTGTGGGCAATTATGTATACTTAAAGATCAAGCCGTTCAAGGGTGTCTCGCGGGTGCGGCGACTGAAAAAGCTAAGCCCGAGGTACCTTGGACCGTTTGAGGTTCTGGAGCGAGTTGGCGAAGCAGCCTATAGGTTGAAGCTTTCAGTGGAGCTAAGTGGTTTACATGATGTATTCCACATTTCGGTGCTTCGGAAGGCAGTGCAAGAGCCTACGCAAGTGATCGCGGTCGATCAAGTGCCGGTGGAAAGTGGGCTAACGACAAAGGTCAAGCCCGTGCGGATTGAGGACACGGAGGTCAAGCGGCTACGCAATAAAGAGATCAGGATGGTCAAGGTCCGGTGGGACAATTGCGGTCGTGAGGAGCTCTCCTGGGAGAGAGAGCAAACTATGCTTGACGAATATCCGGAGTTGTTTCGCTCAGGTACAAATTTTGGTTTTGTATGTCTTTCCTTTATGTAATTTCGTGGGCGAAATTCTTTAAGAGAGGGAGAGTTGTAACGCCCCGAAACTCAAAGGAGCAAAGGGGGACGTTTTGGGCCAGTTTGGGTTCTGGCAGCGGGCACACGGCCTGCGACACGAGCGTGTCGACCCGTGTCGACACTTAGCCGTGAAGTCGTCGAGTTATACTCGACGATTCGTCGAGAATGGGCACACGGCCTGCGACACGGGCGTGTCGCAGGGCGTGTCGCAGGGCGTGTCGACCCGTGTCGACGATCGTCCCGGGGAGTCGTCGAGATTCACTCGACGATCGTCGAGACAAGGAACACGGCCTAGGACACGGGCGTGTCCAAGGCCGTGTCATCAAGTCGTCATTCTTCCCTCGACGAAATGTCTCGTGTATACGGTCTGGGGTCCAGGCGTGTCAATGTGACACGGGCAAGGACACGGGCGTGTCCTAAAACCCGTGCAGTGCTCGGGTTGAAAATGGGGGAAAAATCATGGTGTACACGGCCGGCTATACGGCCGTGTCAGGTGGAACACGGGCGTGTCAGCTCGAACACGGGCGTGTTCGATACCCGTGTGAGGTTCCAGGTGATTCGATTTTGACGGCGAATGCGGCACACGGCCCTGGATACGGGCGTGTGCCAGGCCGTGTTCGGCCCAGATTGGGCATTTCAGCCCCGAATCAAAGCCGTTCGTTTCCTTAGGTTGAGATCCGACGGCTGGGGGATGTTCCTGAAGGGATATACCCGTGAGTTGACTTGGAAAACCTCACTTTTCTTCACTTGTTCTCTTTCTAAATCCTTGGAGAGAGGAGAGCTAAGACAAGAAGAAGAAGAGCTAGATCCGCCATTGGAGGAGCTTCGGAGCTCCGAATCGCAAGCCGACTACGGATCCACGGAGGCAACGCTAGTGCGGTCATTTCCATCCGATTACTTTCCGATGGCGCCAAAGAGGAACACAAGGGTAACGATCCTCATCTTGAGCATGAATAGCTCTCTTTCTTAGCATAGGAAGCCCGCTCTCGCGAGTTTGCGGAGAGTTGGAGGCGTTCCTTCGGGTAGATATGTAAAGTCCCCGTCGTTTAGAGTCCGTATGCGAGAACGGACGTAGGCATGATTTGTGAAGCCTACCCGGACATGTTGGTCTGGATCGGTGATGTTGCATTGCATAAGGCCGGAGAAGACTCCGTGTTATTGGTTGTTTTTCGGGTTTTCTACGCGGTAGATTGCAACAGGGAGCCTTGGGGACTAACCCAAAGGTGCACCCGGAAAACTGGGCGGATACGAGATCTTGCCAACTTGGTGGCCTGAGAGCCAACTTGAACATAACGGGGTTATGTGACTTGCGGTAGAATGGGACTCGGCGAAAGTTTGACCCGCGCAAATGGCTTAAATTGTCGTTGCGATGTGAGCACGGGTTAGATGGAACCGTACCCGCTCTATGTCGTTCTGGTTAGAGAGACCTAAGGTTACGTGGCACTCACCGTTGGCATAGATGGGAGTCTTCGGCGGTCAATGGCTTAAATTGCGTGACCCAGGCCAGGAAGACGAATTGCTCATAGGTTTGGCCGTCTAAGTGGCGGTGGTGAGTCTGGAATGTTAATGGCTTTAATTGACGTAACATCGACCGGTTCACCGAGAATGTGCCCTGAGTGCACGGGGCGTGTGGCCGTGCGAGCGAACGTCTGTGATAAAATGGCTATGGTTATATAAATTGCTCGCTTATGCTAATGAAATGCAGGGAAGGAGCATCGCCGCCACGAGTTGGGGGCGGGATCGTTATAATTTGGTCAGCATTGCTGACTGTTGCCTTGTTTTGCCACCATGCGGTAGTTTGTTGCTTGCAGGTGCAGCTGGACCAAGCGGTCAATAGCGGGCAAAAGCCCTTTTTGCGAAGCTGGCCCTCGAAGGCCCAAGTGGAAATGTTTCTGTTTTGTTCATGTATGACCGGCCTGCGTGCCGTGGTTTGTAAATCATGTAATTTTCAAGTGAAACACTTTGTAAGGCCTTAAGGCCGGTTTTGGGTATTTTTGTAATAACATTCCTAATTTTGTAATAGTGGACATTCATGCTCTTATGCTGGGTTCTTGTTTACAACTCTTATAAACTGCTTCCGCTAGAATGCTCTGTGTAGGACGTTGAGATTGGTTGGATGGTTTCCATAAGTAACCACCCGGTCCGTCTATGGTATATGGCGTCGGGCCCCGGCCGGACCTACTGCTATATGCTATGCGACAGATAGGGGGTGTTACACTACCTCCTCGACGTGCTGGTGTTCCATCTCCACGGGCTCCTAAAAATAGTTGGTCACCGACCATTAGTCAAAAAGACTAAGTCGTTTCCTCCGCACCTCGCCCCGTAGCTCCTAGGCACCAAGCGGGAGGACGAAGCGGAGGACAACAAAAGGGGTAGCAAAGTGGAAGCAGGTGACAGTATCTAACTAGAGTTATAATAAGTAATGTAGTTCTACTCTAGCAGTTCTAAGTATGGTACATGTAGTAAGTAAGAGCAGTGCAGTAAAGGAAAGTAAAGAACAGTAGTATGAACAAGTAAATAAACTAAACTACCACTATACTATCATCACAAACGTACCCTAACTTATTTAATTGCTCATACAAATATATAAGTTAGGATTTCCAGGAAATTTAACTTATCATATAAAAGAGCCCATACTAATTTATATGATAAGGATCTATGAAGCGTATGACCTAATATGAATGAATGATATGATGCAATTTTATGCGCAGGCAAATGCAACTCACACACAACGACTCTGTGATCACAGACCTTTAGTTCCCACTTTTTGAGAGCTAGCATCACTCTCGGGTACCACCGCTGTGGCTACGGCAGCAGCGGAGCGGGCGTCTCCGCTTCTAGACCGGTATGCACACTACCAAGCCTTAGACCCCTCTCATACGCCTCTGTACACGTCCAAGGTGCACTCTAGAGTCTCGCGTACTTACTTTGCTGACAAACCCGTCAGTCTTGTTGGGTCGGATGTGTGTTATCGGGGATCGTCCTCCAGACCGCAGTGTAAAACAACCCACTGGCCCCTCTAACTCACACAACCGCCTGGTGCACCGTACTTCCATCGGTGTGACGAACGGCCAGTACCGCATGCCCCGCCATGATATTTATGTACATGCAAGTAATTCATTCCGAGCCTCCCGCTCGTAGGACCAAACCCATCCTGAATCCCTCAAACCCAAACCCGGGTGAGAACGCACATTAGTGCCTTTATACCAACTCCCTCAAACCCCAAAACGGGTGAGATCGCACATTAGTGCCTTTATACCAACTCCCTCAAACCCCAAAACGGGTGAGCATATATCATGAATCTTTCCAACCCTACACGGGCGAGAAGGTACAACAATGTCCTAACCTATTAGACTACTCTTGTCTACGGGTTATTATACTTAGAGATTTAAGGTTAATCCCAGGACTGCCCCGGTATTCCCTGTGAAGGGCTCTCAAGGGGCACTAGGAACTGTGTTGGGATTACGCCCAGGGTTCCCTTTCGCAAGGATATTTATTTTAGTTGATGGCTACCCATGTCTCTTCCCGGCTCTCTTTATTGCTCGAGTACAACCCTAGTGACTTAAGGTGTTACCGGGAAACCGACGGTCTTCCGTCGACCCCCACTTCAGTTGCTAACTAAGCCTTGCACTTTTGATCCCTCACTAAGACAATTCTACCCACCAGGGTTATTCATGTTGAACTCTCTTATTTCTGCCGATAATCAATCCCCTGGTAATCCCCTAAGGCAAGACCTATTTATGTTATATGCAGACCATGTCCTATTATTACCCTAAAAATGTGATCTTCCAAACCTTAAGGCATCTTGGCCCTAAATATTTATCCTAGGGTAGTATGGACTAAGGAAACTACCCTATGAATTCTCATAATTTTCCTTGGCCAAATAATCCTTTAATTAAATCTTTTAAATAAAATACTAGGTCACTTTACACATGAAGTAGTATACTTTTACATCCACTGACCTAGGTAATTTTTCATGAGTTGTATAATGATAAAATATTGCTGCCTACAGAGTTTCATAATTTTCCTTTAATTATTTATTCTCATTTCCTATTTAGTACCAAATTCACATAAAATTCCATTTTCCAAATGAAGTATAGGCAATATGTAATCACATTCCAGGAAAATTACAGAACATTTAGAACACTAATTTATGACTATTGGCAGAGTCTCATCAATATTTATTGTGTAATGTCCTATAGAATTCCATTATAACATATTTACCAAAAATGTCATTGTATTAATTTAACAACTAACAATGCATCCATTAATTATGAAAAATTTATACAAAACTAACAATACCATTTTATAGCAGTAGAATAAATTCCAAAATTTTATGAGGTGCATATCCATCACTTCAAGAATTAAAGGAAATAAGGGTAAAATGGGCAATTTGAGATATCTAATCCAAAAGCTCTTCAAAACAGAGGAATCATATTTTTCCTAAGTCAAATATAACATTATCTATGCCTTGGCAAAATTTTAGGATTTGTTCTTGAGGAAAACCTATTTTCCAATGTTATTTCCAAAATAGCCATATTTAAAATAAATTCCAATAAATGAAATTTTTGATTCCAAAAATTCTATGATTAATTTGAGGGATGAAATTTACCATAATGAACCACTGTAAATAATTCCAAGATCTTAGCATGCCACCATTGGGCTGAATACTCCATATTTGAATTGTTGTTATTTGCACACCAAAGCAAAACATGAGCTAACACATGCAAGTGGATTTTCCAACATGAAGTGAACCCAAGGTGCTGGAATTTTTATCATGCACCAAGGATGTCCCCATTGACCTACCACCAAAATTTGGGACCATGGGGAGGTATAAAACTCCATATATTTCACTTATTTATATTTTGATATTTTGACAAAAACTATAGGAACATTTTCTCCAAAAATTCCTAATTTTTGGCAGGGGCTAAGTATGCCCTAATCATGCATGTACCCAAAATTTGGGGCCATGGTGATTATTGGTTTGACCAAGGCATCCAAATGAATGTTTGCCCTACTCTAGGACCAGTCCTAGGAGAAATGCCCTACAGGACTGTACACTACACCACATCACACCTTTAAGGTGACAAATTAAAGATAAGACCATCATCAACAATTTTCATTGAGAGACTAAGTTCTGGAAATTCCTCTAAGAGGCCTAAAAGTAACATGCAAAGTGACTGTAATGGTGTGACAGGAATTCACTATTCATCATATATTAATTAAATCATTTTAATATCATTGCACGAATCTTAAAGCCTAAACCGACGGGATCGGTTCATCGTCCCCAATGGATTGACGGCTGCGATTGCGTTTTCCTGGACGATGTTGGCTGGCGATTTCCGGCCAACTGAGCCACCACCACCGCTGGCGGATATCGCCACCACCTTCGTTAAGGTGGGGGCTAGCGTTTCCCGGCGGTGGGGCCGCCGGAGTTGGCTCCTCCGGCGAACCCGAGCAAGAAGAAAAAGCCCGGCTTTCTCCATTTTCCTCTCATGGCATCGGGCTCGATTGAGCCCGATATCTCCCTAAATGGATCTAGAAATCTAGTACAGGAAGAGGCGAGGCGAAACGCACCTGAATTGGGGCTTGGCTGCGGGTCAGGCGGCGGTTTGCCGTGGTGGTGGTGCGCCGGCGAGCTCCACCCTGAAAGCTCGATTCTCCACCATTCTCCATGATCCAGCACTCGATTTCCAATCCCTTCTACCTCCTGAAGCTGTTGGTGAGGTCTGTTTGGACTGAGGTGGAGTATATGGGGAGGTATTTCCTATGTGAGCTCGGTTGAGCTTTGTTTGCTCCGCCCCTGATGCCAAGTGGCACACAGTCCCGGTTTTCTGCTTAAAATGGAGAGGGAGGTCGGCCACCTGGTTTTGGGTAGATAAAACCAGCTGATGGGGTGGCCATGTGGCCACCATTTCCTCCCTTTCCATTTTCTCTCTCCTCCAACCCTTAAAATCCCAATTTTACCCCTTTGCATGTATTCTCTCTCCTGATTTAGAGGGGTAGGACTGGTCTTGTTCACTTGGGCTGGCCATGGGCCAATTTGGGTGAGCTTGGTCCAAGGGAAAATGGCTTGGTCTTCATTTCACTCCTTTAGGTCAATTTGTTGACTTGTTGACTTGGGGAGTTGACTTGGTCAACCATGGTGGGTGGGCTGACCCTACTTGGTGGAAATGGGTCTAGTGGCACCACCCATCTTGGGTTGGGTCAAGGGGGTGCCCTACTTAGGCTAATTGGGCATATGAGTGTGGGTTTGACCAAATTAAGCCCAAGGTTGACTTTGGTCAATTGGGGTCAAGGTGTTGACCTGGTGACATGCCCTAGGGTCCACTTAGATTGTCTTTAGGGTTAGGGCAATGTGGTGGGGTCATGGTGTGGCTAGGGTCCCCACTTAGGCTAGTTTGACCTAGTTTGAATATGGTCCTATAGTGGGCCCCACATGGCTACCACCCACTACCTAGGGTCAAACATAGTTGGTCTTCCTTAAATCTCACCCATGCCTAACCCAATCTAAGTTGAGGGGTCCAGAAGTAACATGGGATGTTACAAATTCCAATAAACAAGAAAATAATTTCGTCCTCGAAATTTAAGTTCGGGTCTACGGGGTTCTATTTGCAAGAATTTTTTAAGAAATTTTAAAAAACATAACTTGAAAGTACCTGATGCGAATAGCTCCGGGTGCTGCTCCAGCATCAGATCCCTCGGCTCCCAAGTGTGCTCCTCCCGTCCATGGTTGGACCACAGCACCTTCACAAGAGGGACCTTCTTCTTCCGCAACACTCGGATGGCTATATCGTCAATCCGGATCGGCTCCAATCTCACTGATCTATCAGGCTCTACCGGTCCGGCTGTAGTAGTAATGTGCTGCTCCGTCCAAAGGAGAGCTCTTCGCAAGGAAGAGACATGGAAGACGTCATGTAATGCACCCAACTCCGGTGGCAGCTGCAGTCGGTAAGCTAAGGGACCGATCCGCTCCAGGATCAGGTATGGCCCCATGTATCGTGGACTGAGCTTCTTGTGCCTCCGCACCCGAGAGACACCGTGTACTGGACGTATCTTCAAGAATACTCTGTCTCCAACCTGGAACTCCACCTTCCGGTGCCGAGCATCATAATACTTTGCCTGTCTGCTCTGGGCCTCTAGTAGCCGATCTCTGATCAATCGAATCTGAGCCTCAGTATCCTCTATATAATCAGATCCAAGAGCCCCGGTATCCACATCCTGAACCCATGATAGCGGTGTCCGGCATCTACTCCCATAAAGTGCCTCGTATGGAGCCATCCTGATGCTAGCCTGGTGGCTGTTATTATACGAGAACTCAATCAATGGCAGCAGCCTCTCCCAAATTATTCTTTAATTTTGAGATTATCTCTCTCTCTCCTAGTCACTAAGTTGGATGGTAAATCTCATATTGGCAGCCCACATATTTATTTCATCCACCAAAATATGGTTAGCCCAAGTGAGTTGGGCTTGAGCTTGAGTTAGCCCATTTGGGCTAGCTTGACCCAAACCTAGGCTAGGGTTGACTTAGGTCAATTTGGTTTTTGAGGTTGGCCCAAATGGGTCCTTGATGACCCATTGGCCTCCCCTGAGGCCTAGGTAGGGTTGTATTGGCCCTTTAGTGGTCACTTGACCCTTAAGTAGGGTACCTTGACTACTTTAGGGCTAGAGTTGACTTTGGTCAACTTAGCCTTTTTGGTTGGCCCCAATGGGTTCTTGGTGACCCGTTGGCCTCTCACTATGGTTATGAAGGTATGTGTGGGGTCCACTTGGCTAAGGGAACTTCAATTGGCCCTTGTGTAGGCCAGTTTGACCCAATGTAGGCTAGGTTGGCCCATTTAGGGTTAGAGTTGACTTTGGTCAACTTAGCCTCTTGGGTGGACCCCAGTGGGTCCTAGGTGACCCATTGACCTCACTATAGGGTTAGGTGGGCTTGGGTGGGGTCCACTTGGCTTGGGGATGGTCAATTGACCCTAAGTAGGTTGGTTTGACCCATTTAGGATTAGGGTTGACTTGGGTCAACTTTAACCCTTTTGACTGCCCTCCGTGGGTCCTTATTGATCTAATGGATCTTACCATGGTTTGATGAGAACAAGGTGGGGTCTTGAAGTCTTGGTGAAGCCCCATGGTTATCTTAAACAAAGGTTCAGGAATTTACTATTTGCAGACCATAGTGGTCTCACCCACATTCTTAGGTTTCCTTGGTCTTCTTGGGCTTCCTAGGGTTTGGTCATGACCTAGTCATGACCAATAACCACACTTAGGGGTCTAGTTGGAAATGAGATGTTACATGAAAAGCCGACTCATCTCATCCCCCATTCTTGCGCTTCCATCCGGGAGCGAAGGATTCCAGATCTACACGGACGCCTCTTATCAGGGGATGGGTGCAGTCCTGATGCAGCATGGACATGTTATTGCTTATGCTTCGAGACAGTTGAAGAAGCATGATCATAACTATCCAGTATATGACCTAGATCTCGGGGCTGTGGTTTTCGCCCTAAAGATATGGAGGCATTATTTATACGGGATTCATTGTGACATCTTTTCAGATCACAAGAATCTCAAGTATATCGATACACAGAAGGACCTAAACCTGAGACAGAGGAGGTGGCTGGAGTTCCTCTGTGATTATGATTACAAGATCCACTATCATCCGGGAAAAGCGAACACGGTAGCAGATGCTTTGAGCAGGAGGGCCGGCACTTCTGGACCGGAGCCCCGATTGATGTCTATAGAGCTGCTACAGATGATGGAGGACATGCACATTACCATGGTGTCCGAGACCGAGCCAGTAGTATATAGAGAGTATTTGAGCTCAGTGATTAGTGGCGATGATATACAGGAGCGCATCCGAGCACATCAGAGGCTGGATGCTGTGTTACAGCCGATTTTCAGTGCCCTAGAGAGGGGCAAGGTCGAGGACTACACGCTACAGGATGATCTTCTTCGGTTCCGGGGGCGCATCTATATACCAGCAGGGGGCAGTATCCGGGATGACATACTCAGAGAGGCACATTGCTCGAGATATTCAGTGCACCCCGGCATCACCAAGATGTGGGCAGATTTGCGGAGGTCTATGTATTGGCCCGGGATGAAGAGGGAGATCGCGGATTTTGTGACCCATTGCGAGACCTGCCAGCGTGTGAAGGCAGAATGCAAGAGCCCGGGAGGTTTACTACAGCCACTGCCAGTTCTAGAATGGAAGTTCGAGGACATTACTATGGACTTTGTACACGGATTGCCTCGCTCCCACTCTGGGCATGATTCTATATGGGTTATAGTGGATAGATTGACCAAGGTAGCGCGGTTTATTCCAGTTCGAAAGGATGCCCCAGTTGCAGTTCTGGTGAGATTATTTGTGGAGCAGTACGTCAGATATCATGGCATCCCCAGGACAATTGTTTCGGACCGTGATGGTCGGTTCACTTCGAGCGAGTGGAGGGCCGTGCATGCTTACTTGGGATCTCGGCTTACCTTTAGTACCGCCTTCCATCCGCAGACCGACGGACAGACCGAGCGGACCATCCAGACCATGGAGGATCTGCTCAGACTATGCATATTGGATACGGGGAAGCCTTGGGAGAGGCTGCTGCCATTGATTAAGTTCTCGTATAATAGCAGCCACCAGGCT
Organism: Platanthera guangdongensis; assembly: GCA_039583875.1. Taxonomy (NCBI): domain Eukaryota; kingdom Viridiplantae; phylum Streptophyta; class Magnoliopsida; order Asparagales; family Orchidaceae; genus Platanthera; species Platanthera guangdongensis. The sequence continues at coordinate 139,369,967 of CM077167.1, read as the reverse complement.
AGCATCAGGATGGCTCCATACGAGGCACTTTATGGGAGGAGATGCCGGACACCGCTATCATGGGTTCAGGATGTGGATACCAGGGCTCTTGGATCTGATTATATAGAGGATACTGAGGCTCAGATTCGATTGATCAGAGATCGGCTACTAGAGGCCCAGAGCAGGCAGGCAAAGTATTATGATGCTCGACACCGGAAGGTGGAGTTCCAGGTTGGAGACAGAGTATTCTTGAAGATACGTCCAGTACACGGTGTCTCTCGGGTGCGGAGGCACAAGAAGCTCAGTCCACGATACATGGGGCCATACCTGATCCTGGAGCAGATCGGTCCCTTAGCTTACCGACTGCTGCTGCCACCGGAGTTGGGTGCATTACATGACGTCTTCCATGTCTCTTCCTTGCGAAGAGCTCTCCTTCGGCCGGAGCAGCACATTACTACTACAGCCGGACCGGTAGAGCCTGATAGATCAGTGAGATTGGAGCCGATCCGGATTGACGATACAGCCATCCGAGTGTTGCGGAAGAAGAAGGTCCCTCTTGTGAAGGTGCTGTGGTCCAACCATGGACGGGAGGAGCACACTTGGGAGCCGAGGGATCTGTTGCTGGAGCAGCACCCGGAGCTATTCGCATCAGGTACTTTCAAGTTATGTTTTTTAAAATTTCTTAAAAAATTCTTGCAAATAGAACCCCGTAGACCCGAACTTAAATTTCGGGATGAAATTATTTTCTTGTTTATTGCAATTTGTAACATCCCATGTTACTTCTGGACCCCTCAACTTAGATTGGGTTAGGCTTAGGGTGAATTTAAGGGGATCAACTAGGTTTGACCCTAGATAGTGGGTGGTAGCCATGTGGGGGCCACTATAGGACCATAGTCAAACTAGGTCAAATTAGCCTAAGTGGGGACCCTAGCCACTCCATGACCCCACCACATTGCCCTAACCCTAAAGACAATCTAAGTGGACCCTAGGGCATATCACTAGGTCAACACTTTGACCTAAATTGACCAAAGTCAACCTTGGGCTTAATTGGTCAAACCCCCACTTATAAGCACAATTAGCCTAAGTAGGGCACCCCATTGACCCAACCCAAGTTGGGTGGTGTCACTAGACCCATTTACATCAAATGGGGTCAGCCCACCCACCATGTTGACTAAGTCAACTCCCCAAGTCAACAAGTCAACTCTAACCTTAAATGGGTCAACCTAGCCTACATTGGGTCAAACTGGCCTACACAAGGGCCAATTGAAGTTCCCTTAGCCAAGTGGACCCCACACATACCTTCATAACCATAGTGAGAGGCCAACGGGTCACCAAGGACCCATTGGGGCCAACCAAAAATGCTAAGTTGACCAAAGTCAACTCTAGCCCTAAAGTAGTCAAGGTACCCTACTTAAGAGTCAAGTGACCTCTAAAGGGCCAATACAACCCTACCTAGGCCTCAGGGGAGGCCAATGGGTCACCAAGGACCCATTTGGGCCAACCTCAAAGACCAAATTGACCTAAGTCAACCCTAGCCTAGGTTTGGGTCAAGCTAGCCCAAATGGGCTAACTCAAGCTCAAGCCCAACTCACTTGGGCTAACCATATTTTGGTGGATGAAATAAACATGTGGGCTGCCAATATAAGATTTACCAGCCAACTTAGTGACTAGGAGAGAGAGAGAGAGAATCTCAAAATTAAAGAATAATTTAGGAGAGAGAAAGAGGTATATTTAAGGGTATTTAGTGGAATAATCCACTTGGACCCATGCCATCAGCCCCCACATGGGATGGCCGACCCTTGGAAGTCATGAGAAGGAGCTGGAATGGAGTGGGGCCCACCCATGCATGCATGGTGACAATAACAAAGAAATCCCTCCACCTTGCACTTAGGAATTATCACCCTCCCCTCCATACTTCATATTATCACTCTCTCCCTCTCCCCTTTCAGTTTCACCACGCTCAGAACAAGGAGAGCAGCAGCAGAGAGAGAGAGAAACCAAGCTTTGGCCGTGAAAACCAAGGGAGAAGCGCCGCCGCCGCCGCAATGGTTCCCCGCCGCTCCTCACGTCGCAAGGCCGCCGGGAAGGTCCTCCCTCACCTCTCTCTTCATGCTTAGATCTTAGGAATACCTAGGTTAGGGTTCGGGATCGAATGAGCCCGAGCCCAACACTTATTTTTCAGCCATTAATGGCGGTTTTGAAGCTCTCGGGTGAGGTGGCGCCGCCACCTCCGGCCGCCCTAGCCGCCGGAAAAGCTCGCCCCCACCACCGTTAGGGGAGAGGAGAAGTTGTCCGGTGGAGGCGCCGCCGGAGGCGGCCGGGAAAAGCCCCGTGAAATTCGGGCTGGGAACCAGGCGGATTGGAGAAGATGAGCAGCTGCCGTCCGATCTGCGTCAAGATCCGTGCCATGCATATATATAAATCCTGGAATTATTTAAGTAAATGAATAGTGTATTTTGTGTCCTTTTATATCCGACTTTTGCATGTCAGATTTTATGGCCCTTACATCCTTTTTCATAAACTGTTCTCTACATGAAAAGTGTAGGCCTTGGAGTCACCTTTAATTTGATGTGTTACACATAATTTTTGGTTAAGTGTACTGCCCTATAGAGCCATTTTCCTAGGGCTGGTCCTAGAGTAGGGCAGAAACTAAAATGAGTGCCCTGCCCAAACCCTAAGTCCAAATGGGCTGCAATTTTGGGCATATGGCTTAATTAGTAATATCTAGGCCCTCCCCAAAAATGGGAATTTATGGGGAAAATAATGCTATAGTTGTAGTCCAAATATGATAAATTACATTTTGTTGATATTTGGAGCTTATCAACTCCAAAATGCCCCAACTTTTGGTGGCCTGCCCTTAAGAGTATATTAGACCTATGGTGGAAATATTAGACAATTTAACCCTCTGCACGTTGAGATATCTCACATGCAAGATCTAAAAATTAAATGGCCTTGGGCTGCAAATAGCAAAATGCAGAAATTTGAAAGTGATGCCCAAGCCCATCCAGAGGCCCAAATGACCTGAGATTTTGGGGAGTAACTGTTTTATGGCATATTTAGGTCTTGCCCAAAGATGGGATTAATTGGAATTAAAATTAGGGTGTAATTACCAAATTACCCTTAGGCTTGTTTAGGTGATTCTTGGAGTAGTTCAACTCCAAAATGCCCCAATTTTTGGTGGCATGTCCATGCGGACATTATTAGGGCATGGTTAAATGTTTGGCCCACATGGATCACAACAAGTTGGGGAAACTCCTTGCATGTGTTGGCTTGTAAAGGACTTGGTGTGCTTATAGCCAAAAGAAGAAAAAAATAAAATATTGAAGGCACAACCCTTTTTAGATCACTGACTTAGTATTACTTTAAGTGTTGGGTATTGTATCCACAACGTACCTGATTTGAAGAAGCCCCTGAACAAGCTAAGGTAAATAGGCAATGTTTTTGACAAATTATTTCAAGTTGTGCTTGCAGTTATTCCACGCTAAGTGCACACCAATGTCAGGGTGCAGTAGGTCAATATACACGGGTCTGCACGACGTAATCCCTCGTTGAGCAGATCAGTGTGTTAGCCTACGTGTACTCTCTCTATTGGAGTGCACTTACTTTCAAGTACAGGGCTGTGATCTTGCAAGAGCAGACAAGGAGCAAAGATGGGTCAAGGAGCACATCATGGGTGGAAAGACGAAAATTCGTCTAAGTGTAAATCGACGAGAATCGCCAAGTGATTCTCGCCAATTCGGCGAGAATCACTAGTGATTCTCGCCGAATCGTCGAGAATCAGTGGCAGATTCTCGCCGACTCGATCCAGCTACTTCAAGGCGCGCAAATTCTGATGCCAAGTAAGAATCGTCGAGAATCACCAAGTGATTCTCGCCGATTCGGCGAGAATCACTAGTGATTCTCGCCGAATCGTCGAGAATCACTGGCTGATTCTCGCCGTCTCGACCCGGCTAAATCAGTGCATGCAACCAAGTCAAATTCGACGAGAATCATCTTTGATTCTCGCCGAATCGTCGAGAATCACCTTTGATTCTCGATGACTCGACGAGATTCACTTTCGATTCTCACCGATTTTGACTTGGGCGATTTTCTGGAACTCCCTGAACCGGATTCTGTCGCTGACAATGTTCTGGACCGGGATTTAGGGATTCTTCTTGTGGGACCCACAACAGTCATATTGAAAGTATCTACAGTATATATACGAGTATTTTTTGAACGACAGACACACAGAAAGAAGCCGAGCACGATCTAAACCTAAAATCGCGAAACTGCTCCGCCGCCGCCGTCGCCGCTCGCGCTAGTTGGTCGCCGCTATTGATCGCGATTCTTCCTGATCCTCCGGCGATAGAAGCTTAGCCAAGCTTAGAGTCTCACGCGTCTATCCAGAGATCCCTTGTCTCTCGATTTGTTGATCGGGAAAAACTTCCCCGTCCGAATCGATCGAGACGACCGATCCTCGTGTGACCGTTGGTAGACCCAGCTAGCTTCGCTATGAAGTTTGGATCTCCAAAGTACAGCAGCCGCACATCGTCGTCGCCGTCGATCCCGTGAACCTAGCCGCCGCCCATCTTGCCGCCGCCGGTTCCGGGGAGATCCTCTCCAAGAGAGTTCTAGGGTTGTGGACTCTTCGTGGACTTCAAGAACACGTCATCAACGAAGAGGGACACCTTGGTCTCCAAATGTAGTTTGTATCTTTTGTACATTCTAGTTTTACTTTTGTTGTAAAGGAACGTAGGTTCCTAGTGGTAAGGGTTGGGTGCAACCCGTGTTGTGGGAGTGTTGACTCCTACGTGTGGAAGGGTTCCTTCCGATAGTGCAAGGATTGGATTTCAATCCTGTTGTTGAAGAGACCGAGTCGTCCCTTGTTGGGAGATAGGTCGAAGGGGGAGAGTGGATGTACCCAACTCGGGGAACCACTATAAATAGCTTGTGTATTCTGTGTGCTGTGCTATTTATTTTTATTGTGCAAGTACAAGTTTAGATTCCGCAAAAACGCTGCACGTCACCTATTCCCCCCCCCCCCCCCATAGGTGAAGATAGTTGACACTAGGTGGACTTTCAAGTGGTATCAAAGCGAGGTTGCTCATCAAAAAGGTTAACACCTTGAGTTGAATCCTGTCGCTAGTGTCAAGAAGGAGGCAAACTTCTACTATGGACGGGCTCAAGTTCACAGGCAATATCCCAGTGTGCACCAGGCTCAACTTTCCTATCTGGAAGGAAAGGATCAGGTTCTACATGGAAGCAGTTGATCCTCGACTCTTCATGATCGTGGAGGAGGGACCTTATGTCCCCACTAAGGCCTCCACCATTGATCCTACCCAGAAAGTGCCAAAGAAACTTTCTGAAATGGATAAGGACGAGATGGTGCTAGTAGGACTTGACAAGAAGGCGCAAAACATTCTGGTCAGCGCAGTTGATGACTCAATGATGCAGAACTTCAGCAACTGCAGGACAGCTCAGGAGATCTGGCATTGCCTGATCATCCTAATGGAGGGCACTGATGAAGTGAGGGATGATCGGATATCCCTCCTGAACCAGAAATATGAGGCCTTCAGACAAGGGCCTAAGGAAGAGATCGGAGTCACCTACGAGAACTTCCTCAAGATTATCAATGCCCTCAAAGGATACAGAAGAGTGTTCACTAATGGTGAACTCAATGATAAATTCCTTATGTCCCTTACTAAGGAATGAGACACAAAGATCTGCGCCATCCGAGAGTTTGGCAGACTAGCTGAAACAGACCCGCAAATTCTGTTTGGGAAGCTGATGTCCTATGAGCTTCAACTGAACACCAGGAAAGCAGAAGAAGAAGCAGAGAAGGCTGTAGCCAAAGAAAAGACTGTGGCTCTAAAAGCCAGTCACTCCAGAAAAGGCAATGGTGCGGTTTCATACCATGTCAGGAAAAAGGATGAGGAGGAGGACTCCGAGCCATGCTCCTCCAGCTCAGAGCTGTCGGAGGAAGATTTCTCCCTCATCACTCGAGAGTTCAAGAAAGTTCCTCAAGATGAGGAATCAAAGAAAGAGAGACGGCTCCTCCTCCAGGCATCAGAAGAAAAATTATTCTTCTGACAGGTATGCTTCTAAACCGAACAAACATCGCTCCTCTGACATTATTTGCTTTGGATGCAATAAGCCAGGACACGTCGTGGCCGACTGCTATCAAGGCAAGAGAGAAAAAGGGAAAGAAGAGGAGCACAAATCTTCGAGAGATAAGAAGAAAGAGCGAAGCTACATCGCCAAAAGGCCAAAGACACTGAGTGAGTCTGATTCCTCAGACTCCAGTGATGATGAGGAAGCCTACTTCGGGCTGGTGGGTCGCTCCGACTCAGAAGGAGAATGCCCCCCATTTACTGGGAAGGTAAAAGCTCACACCCCTCTCTCCGACTCCTACTCTGATCCTGAGTCTCAGGATGATGAACCTGAGGATAGCCCTTCGGCCCGTGAAGCGGAGCTCCTCGAGAAGTATGAGCTTCTGCTCAACACTTTCGAGGAGTGTCGTAAGAGACTGAAGGCTGAGAAAAAGGAAGTGAAATTTCTGAAGGGTGAATGTGTATCCCTAAGGGAAGAAGTCACTAGTTTGATTTCTCTCCGACAGGAGCACCTTGACCTGACTTCTAAGCATTCAGAGTCTCTTAAGCTCCTTGATCTTAAGCAGGAGGAAGTCGACAAGTTGGAAGAACAACTTGCGGCAGAAAGGAAGATCGTCAAGAGCTTCTCTATGCCAAAAACAGTTCTTCCAGTTGTTGATACCTTCTCTGCTCAGGCCAAAGGTGCAGGCTTGGGGCATGTAGGGGTATCTGGTTCCTCATCCAGGAGAAACAGGAACCAGAGGAAGAATAAGGCCGCCAAGAAGGCCTCTGCTGATGAAAAGGGAAAGGCTCCTCTTAGTCCTGTTGCGTTCAGAAAGCCTAGCTTTCCTTGCAACCAACATGACTTTGAATCAACCTTTGGTCATCATTTCCGGCCCTCGGTTGCAAAGCCAAAGAGCCGATATGATGGTTGGACCTTTCCCCGGAACTTCGATGAGAGTGCCTTTAAGGCACCTTATGAGGAAATCCACATGGGAAATTATGGTCAATTCTCTAGCGGCCATAATGGAAAGCAGACACCAAGTGTCAAGCCTGTTATACCGACGAAACAGAAGGTGAAGAAGTCATGTGACTGCAATCACTATGAGGCCTCCACCTCCAGATCCAAGGCCCCGACTGTACCCACCATTCCCAGGGTAAGACAGGAGCCTAGGAAGAGGTACAACAGATTCGACTGTTGGTGTTGTGGCAAAGTCGGTCACTTTGTCGTGGATTGTTGGTTTAATCCAAGGTATCACGAGACTCCCTATGTTAGTAATGCGAGGCCGACCACTCGTAGGGTTAACCAACCGAGGGGGAGTATGCTAACCAGGAATCTAGGACCCAAGTTCGATTGGGTTCCTAAGGGAAATTAATTTTGTTTTGCAGGAATGTCCAAAGGCCACCAAAACGCCGATCTGGTATTTGGACAGTGGATACTCCCGGCATATGACTGGGACAAGAAGCCTGCTGCGTGATTACACTCCAGTCGAGAATGGACCCAAAGTCATCTTTGGAGGGTCAGATCGAGGAGTCACCAGAGGTTACGGTATGATTTCCAACGGTATAATCTCTATCACCGACGTGGCTTATGTTGAAGGGTTAAATCATAACCTGATCAGTGTAAGCCAGTTATGTGACAAAGGTTATGACGTTAAGTTCTGCAAGGATAAATGTCTGATAATTTCACGTACCTCTTCTGAGACGGTATTATCAGGAATTAGGAGCAGAAATATCTTCTGCTTAGATTTTCTCAGTGTAGATTCATCTACCCCCGTATGCCTTGTGGCAACAGGCAGTGCATCTCTTTGTGATCAATGGCACAAGAGATTGGCACATATTAATTTCAAGACAATTAGTATGCTGTTTTCTAAGAACTTAGTAAGGGATGCTCCCAGTATCAAGTGCATCAAAGATAGCCCCTGTCCTGCATGCCAGATGGGCAAACAGACTCGGGCTACCTTTAAGAGCATTGCAGACAAAGACTCTTCCCGATGTCTTTACCTTTTACATATGGACTTGTTTGGTCCAATGCAAGTTCATAGCTTGGGAGGCAAGTCCTATACGCTAGTGATAGTTGATGATCATTCTCGGTTTACATGGGTGTTCTTTTTGAAACGAAAGTCAGATACGTTTGACATCTTCACTAGTTTTGTCAAGCAGGTTCAGAACGAATTTAACTGCTCAGTGGTCAAAATCAGAAGTGACCATGGAACAGAATTCGAATCTGGTGCTATGACAGAGTTTTGTGAAGAACAAGGTATCTTTCATGAGTTTTCCTCCCCGCGCACTCCTCAGCAAAATGGAGTTGCGGAGAGGAGAAATAGAACTCTCATTGAAGCCTGCACGACAATGTTGAAAGACGCTTCTCTCCCAGAATACTTCTGGGCAGAGGCTGTCAATACAGCTTGTCATGTACAAAACCAAGCATTGATCAACAAGCATCATCGTAAGACGCCTTACGAGCTACTGAAAGGCAGGAAACCAACCATGTCCTACTTGAGGATTTTTGGTTGCAGATGCTATGTACTGAATAATGGGAAGTACCCGCGTACTAAATTTGGTGAAAAATGCTTCGAAGGCATATTCATGGGCTATAGTTCCCACAGTCGGGCATATAGGGTCTTCAATAAGAAAACCCTAGTGGTAGAAGAATCAATAAATGTTGTATTTGATGAAGGAAGTTTGCTTAACAGCAACTCTTCCAGTGGTATTCTTGAAGATGCAGGTGCACGACTTGAACAGCTGAGTCTGGATGAGACCGCTAAAGATGACACTCCTAAGTACGTCAAAGTTTCCACCTCCACGTCATCTGGAAATGTTGAAGATCAAAATGGACCAAATCTCTTAGAAGAAGGAGAAGCCCAAGAAGTAGTCGAAGCTCCAGACGCCAGACTTCTAGAGCTCCGGCACGTGAGGGATCATCCTAGAGATCAGATCATCGGAGATCCTCGTGTCGGTGTCAGAACTCGAAGAGGTACTATTAATGAAGTACTGCATCTTAGCTTCCTGTCACAGGTTGAGCCAAAGAAGTTCGACGAGGCGAACAAAGATGCAGCATGGATTCTGTCCATGCAAGATGAACTACATCAATTCGAACGTTGCAACATTTGGACGCTAGTTCCCAGACCATACAAGCAGAATGTGATTGGCACCAAGTGGATCTTCAGAAATAAGCTGGATGAACATGGTGTCATCATAAAGAACAAGGAAAGGCTGGTGGCTCAAGGTTACAGACAGGAGGAGGGGATTGACTTCGACCAGACCTTCGCACCAGTAGCAAGGCTCGAGGCAATCAGATTGTTCATGGCGTATGCTGCGCACAAAGGATTCACAGTCTATCAAATGGATGTGAAATCAGCATTCCTGAACAGAGACCTGAAAGAGGAAGTATACGTCGCTCAACCCCCAGGGATGACAGGAAAAGCACCTCCGGGACGTGTCAATTCCTCGGACGAAGGCTTATCTCATGGAATAGCAAGAAACAGAATTGTGTTGCAACCTCCACAGCAGAGTCTGAGTACATCTCGGCAGGCAGCTGTTGCGCACAACTCCTATGGATCAGAAACCAGTTAGCCGACTACGACCTTCAGTTCAAGGAAGTAATAATGTACTTCGACTCCTCCAGTGCAATTGCAATTTCCAACAATCCGGTTTCGCACAGCAGAACGAAGCATATTGAAGTGCGCTACCACTTTATTCGGGAGCACGTGGAGAACAAGGACATCTCTCTCTGTTATGTCCCCACGGACAAGCAGATTGCGGATATATTCACAGAGCCCTTAGACGAGGCCAAGTTCAATCTTTTCAAAACTGAATTGGGGATGCTAAATTATGAGGAATGAAGCCTACAGAAGCCTCAGGCTCGTGCAAGAACTGAAGGGGAGCTAGGTACTCAAGATGAGCACAGGCGCAAGAACTGAGGGGGAGCAAGGGGTCAAATGCTCCAGACCCCGATTTGCAGAAGCCGAAAAGGGGGAGATTACCCTCTCGGCTAAGGCTAAGGTGGCTCCAAGCTTGCTCCCAAGAAATTGGTATTGGTAATGAATAACTCACTCAACTCAATTTCAAGTTTATGATTTTCATTCCTATACGCTTTATTCACCTTAGCTTGTAGGGTTTAGGCTTCTTCAAATAGGGGGAGATTGTTGGGTATTGTATCCACAACGTACCTGATTTGAAGAAGCCCCTGAACAAGATAAGGTAAATAGGCAATGTTTTTGACAAATTATTTCAAGTTGTGCTTGCAGTTATTCCACGCTAAGTGCACACCAATGTCAGGGTACAGTAGGTCAATATACACGGGTCTGCACGACGTAATCCCTCGTTGAGCAGATCAGTGTGTTGGCCTACGTGTACTCTCTCTATTGGAGTGCACTTACTTTCAAGTACAGGGCTGTGATCTTGCAAGAGCAGACAAGGAGCAAAGATGGGTCGAGGAGTACATCATGGGTGGAAAGACGAAAATTCGTCTAAGTGTAAATCGACGAGAATCGCCAAGTGATTCTCGCCGAATCGTCGAGAATCAGTGGCAGATTCTCGCCGACTCGATCCAGCTACTTCAAGGATCGCAAATTCTGATGACAAGTAAGAATCGTCGAGAATCACCAAGTGATTCTCGCCGATTCGGCGAGAATCACTAGTGATTCTCGCCTTCTCGCCAAATCGCCGAGAAACACTGGCTGATTCTCGCCGTCTCGACCCGGCTAAATCAGTGCGTGCAACCAAGTCAAATTCGATGAGAATCATCTTTGATTCTCGCCGAATCGTCGAGAATCACCTTTGATTCTCGACGACTCGACGAGATTCACTTTCGATTCTCACCGATTTTGACTTGGCGATTTTCTGGAACTCCCTGAACCGGATTCTACCGCTGACAATGTTCTGGACCGGGATTTAGGGATTCTTCTTGTGGGACCCACAACGGTCATAATGAAAGTATCTACAGTATATATACGAGTATTTTTTGAACGATAGACACACAGAAAGAAGCCGAGCACGATCTAAACCTAAAATCACGAAACTGCTCCGCCGCCGCCGTCGCCGCTCGCGCTAGTTGGTCGCCGCTGTTGATCGCGATTCTTCCTGATCCTCCGGTGTCAGAAGCTTAGCCAAGCTTAGAGTCTCACGCGTCTATCCAGAGATCTCTTGTCTCTCGATTTGTTGATCGGGAAAAACTTCCCCGTTTGAATCGATCGAGACGACCGATCCTCGTGTGACCGTTGGTAGACCTAGCTAGCTTCGCTACGAAGTTTGGATCTCCAAAGTACAGCAGCCGCACATCGTCGTCGCCGTCGATCCCGTGAACCTCGTCGCCATCTTGCCGCCGCCAGTTCTGGGGAGATCCTCTCCAAGAGAGTTCTAGGGTTGTGGACTCTTCGTGGACTTCAAGAACACGTCGTCAACGAAGAGGGACACCTTGGTCTCCAAACGTAGTTTGTATCTTTTGTACATTCTAGTTTTACTTTTGTTGTAAAGGAACGTAGGTTCCTAGTTGTAAGGGTTGGGTGCAACCCGTGTTGTGGGAGTGTTGACTCCTACGTGTGGAAGGGTTCCTTTCGATAGTGCAAGGATTTGGATTTCAATCCTGTTGGTGAACAGACCGAGTCGTCCCTTGTTGGGAGATAGGTCGAAGGGGGAAAGTGGATGTACCCAACTCGGGGAACCACTATAAATAGCTTGTGTATTCTGTGTGCTGTGCTGTTTATTTTTATTGTGCAGGTACAAGTTTAGATTCCGCAAAAATGCTGCACGTCACCTATTCCCCCCCCCCCATAGGTGAAGATAGTTGACACTAGGTGGACTTTCATTAAGTACCCTCCCCTCTTTGGAGAAAATAGATGAATTAGGGTTGATATACGCCTTGGACCTCACAGAGCCGAGGAACCCCGAAGAGGTTATCACAGGTACTTAAAGTTAATTATTTATTTTCTTGAATTTTCAATTATATATATAGTACCTGGAACTATAGGATAACAATTAACTTTCACGTAAACAAACCTCAGGCATAGTTATGATCAGCGGCAAGCCCGCTCATACTCTCTTCAACACGGGTGCCTCGCACTCGTTCGTATCCGAGGCCTTCATCGACGGACTCGAAGGCGTGGAGAGGTTTCCTGGACTAGAGATGAGGGTGCGTCTACCCGATGGGTCGGAGCTGCGGACCACTGCACATTGTGATATGGAGGCCGAGATTGGCGGCAAGGCATTGGAGGTGCCGGCAACTATTCTGAAGCTGCAGGACTTTGACTTGATTTTGGGCATGGCCTGGTTGCATCAGAACCATGCTCAGATAGATTGTCCGTCCAGGAGGATCACGCTAAGGCATGGCGACTCTCATGTTATCATTGAAGGTATTCAGCCTATCTGCCACCTACTGTTATCTTCTGTACAGCTGTGAAGGCCCATGAGCAGGGTGAAGAAGTTTATCTTGTCTGCTTCGAGATGGTGGGAGCAGAGACGACTATCTCAGATATTCCGGTGGTCCGGGATTTATCCAACTTATTGCCGGAGAAATTGCCCGGGCTACCACCTGCTAGAGACTTGGATTTCAGGATTTAGCTAGTACCGAGAGCGAGGCCGGTGTTCCGGGCACCCTACAGGATGGCTCCCAGGGAGTTAGCAGAGTTCAGGACTCAACTACAGGAGCTAGTCGAGTCAGGATTTGTGCGGCCCAGTTCATCGCCATGGGGAGCGCCAGTTCTCTTTGTGAAGAAGAAGGAAGGATCACTGCGACTATGCATAGATTATCGGGAGCTGAACCGGTTAACGGTCCGTAATACCTATCCTCTGCCTCGGATAGATGAGTTATCTGACCAGCTGATGGTGCGAGCCGGAGGGAAGAGACCATTTTATGGGTCGACATCAGGAGAGAGCAGCAGGGGCTCTCAGAGAGGCAGGACCATCGGATACAGGAAGGGTGGGGGACGTCGTCGTCCCAACTTCAGGCAGGAGCAGGGGCCTCCTCCAGCATTGGCTCCCCCACCTCTACAGATGCATGATCCGAGGAGACAGGATGACCCAGGCCACCGACAAGTGGTTTGTTACGGATGCCGCCAGCCCGGGCACATCAGGTCGGAGTGCCCGCACCGATTCCATCCCCCTCCTCCTCCTCCACCTCCAGTGGCCCCAGTACAGCAGGGCCGAGGACGGGGCCGAGGACGAGGCCGATGAAAGTCCACCTAGTGTCAACTATCTTCACCTATGGGGGGGGGGGAATAGGTGACGTGCAGCGTTTTTTGCGGAATTTAAGATTGTACCTGCACAATAAAAATAAACAGCACAACACACAGAATACACAAGCTATTTATTGTGGTTCCCTGATTTGGGTACATCCACTTTCCCCCTTCGACCTATCTCCCAACAAGGGACGACTCGGTCTCTTCACCAACAGGATTGAAATCCAATCCTTGCACTATCGGAAGGAACCCTTCCACACGTAGGAGTCCACACTCCCACAACACGGGTTGCACCCAACCCTTACAACTAGGAACCTACGTTCCTTTACAACAAAAGTAAAACTAGAATGTACAAAAGATACAAACTACGTTTGGAGACTAAGGTGTCCCTCTTTGTTGACGACGTGTTCTTGAAGTCCACAAGGAGTCCACAACCCTAGATCTCTCTTGGAGAGGATCTCCCTGAAACCGGCGGCGGCAAGATGGGCGGCGGCTAGGTTCACAGGATCGGCGGCGACGACGATGTGCGGCTGCTGTACTATGGAGATCCAAACTTCGTAGCGAAGCAAGCTAGGTCTACCAACGGTCACTCTAGGATCAGTCGTCTCGATCGATTCGGACGGGGAAGTTTTTTCCCGATCAACAAATCGAGAGACAAGGGATCTCTGGATAGACGCGTGAGACTCTAAGCTTGGCTAAGCTTCTGTTGCTGGAAGATCAGGAAGAAATCTCGATCAAGGTCGGCGAACGACTTGCTTGCGCGGCGACAGTGGCGGCGGAGCAGATTCGCGATTTTAGGTTAAGATCGGCTCGACTTCTTTCTGTGTATTTTATTCCGTAAATCTACTGTTCAAAAATAAGCCTGTATTTATACTGTGGACACTTTCAAGATGACCGTTGTGGGTCCCACAAGTAGAAACCCTAAATCCGGTTCAACATAGCGCCAGCGGCAGAATCCGGTCCAGCTTAATCCAGAAAAATACCCAAGTCAAAATCGGCGAGAATCGAAGGTGAATCTCGTCGAATCGTCGCGAATCAAAGGTGATTCTCGACGATTCGGCGAGAATCAAAGATGATTCTCGTCGAAGTTGACTTGGTTGCACGCACTGATTCAGCCGGGTCGAGACGGCGAGAATCATCCAGTGATTCTCGACGATTCGGCGAGAATCACTAGTGATTCTCGCCGAATCGGCGAGAATCACTTGGTGATTCTCGTCGATTCTTACTTAGAATCAGAGATGCTAGCTTTGAAGTAGCTGGATCGAGTCGGCGGGAATCAGCCACTGATTCTCGACGATTCGGCGAGAATCACTTGTGATTCTCGCCGAATCGGCGAGAATCACTTGGCGATTCTCGTCGATTTACACTTAGACGAATTTTCGTCTTTCCACCCAAGATGAGCTCCTTGACCCATCCTTGCTCCTTGTCTGCTTTTGCAAGATCACAGCCCTGTACTTGAAAGTAAGTACACTCCAATAGAGAGAGTACACGTAGGGCAACACACTGATCTGCTCAACGAGGGATTACGTCGTGCAGACCCGTGTATATTGACCTACTGCACCCTGACATTGGTGTGAACTTAGCGTGGAAAAACTGCAAGCACAACTTGAAATATTTTGTCAAAAACATTGCCTATTTACCTTAGCTTGTTCAGGGGCTTCTTCAAATCAGGTACGTTGTGGATACAATACCCAACAGCCGAGGCCGGGGATATCACGGCAGGAGACGCGATGAGGAGCAGATACCGCTTCAGCAGGCTACTACCACTACTGTGCGTCCTCAGGTGCGACGAGATCTGATGTTCTAGTATAGCTTCCGCATTTATTTATTTTGTGAGAGAGTGATTTTGATGTACTGGGCATAAGCCCTTTTTACTCTTTCATTTGTACTCTTCTGTAGACTATATTGATGTACTTTTCATTTCATTATGTGATTGTACTATGTGACTTGTGGACTGATGGAGTCATATACTGTTTTACTTCTTTCTTCTCATATTGGCCTACAGGTTAAAATGATCGTAATAGCCGACAGGATCGGCGTGTTGCGGTGTCGGCTAACCCGTGAGTTAGCGCCACCGTAAGATGGCGGTTCTGGGCATAAGACCCGGTAGCCCTCCTTGGTAAGGGGGAGGAGGTCTTACAAACTGGAATCAGAAACCGAGCCAAAGCTCCCTGGACCATCCCGTCCGTCACAAGTATCAACGATCATATGAGAAAGAAGTCCACAACATGGGACCACCCCGCCCGAGCATTAGTTTGCGGACAAACTATGCAGCGGAAGCAGTGGTGTGCCCATGTGTAAAGTCACATAAATGGTCCACAAAGTACAATGAGTTAGGCCAGTTTGTTTTAACCTTACCTTTATGCAACCTCCACGGGTCGCCGTGCCGCAAAATGTGGCTCCTCCACCTCCAGCTGCCACTCCATTCCTACATACGGAGATGGGGCAGACCTTGACGGCGATTCTGGATGCCTTCAGATCCCAGCAAGTCCCGGCTCCACAGCCAAATCCGGGGTCGAGCTGGCTGAGTGCATTCAAGAGCCTGTCCCCACCGACGTACCGTGGGACAGAGGATGCGGTGAAGACGGAAGAATGGCTGGAGGCCATACACGAGATCTTAGCAGGCATCAGCTGCCCAGTCGGCGAGGCAGTACCTCTAGCCACCTCTGTGCTAGAGGCTCATGCGAAGAGATGGTGGAAATCAGTCCGGGAGTCTACTTATGCGGACTTTGAGCTGTCAGAGATATCATGGTAGGAGTTTGGCGATGTGTTTCTGGAGCACTTCGTCTCTGCTACGGATAGAGATGCCTTGGAGGAGAGGTTTTGAACCTCAAGTAGGGGGCTAGATCGGTGATAGAGTATCAGAGAGAGTTCTCCCATTTGGCCAGGTTTGCAGGGATTCAGGATACCGATGATAGGAGGTATGCCAAGAGGTTCTACCGGGGCATCAGGGACGATTTGAGGCAGGCCTTGCTATTCATTTCTCATGGCACATCTAGGCAGATCATCGAGATGGCGAAGAAGCTGGAGGCTGACCAGCTGATGGTGCGAGCCGGAGGGAAGAGACCATTTGATGGGTCGACATCAGGAGAGAGCAGCAGGGGCTCTCAGAGAGGCAGGACTATCAGATACAGGAAGGGTGGGGGACGTCGTCGTCCCAACTTCAGGCAGGAGCAGGGGCCTCCTCCAGCATTGGCTCCCCCACCTCTACAGATGCATGATCCGAGAGACAGGATGACCGAGGCCACCGACAAGTGGTTTGTTACGGATGCCGCCAGCCCGGGCACATCAGGTCGGAGTGCCCGCACCGATTCCATCCCCCTCCTCCTCCTCCACCTCCAGTGGCCCCAGTACAGCAGGGCCGAGGACGGGGCCGAGGACGAGGCCGAGGCCGGGGATATCACGGCAGGAGACGCGAGCAGGAGCAGACATACGCCTTGGACCTCACAGAGCTGAGGAACCCCGAGGAGGTTATCACAGGTACTTAAAGTTAATTATTGATTTTCTTGAATTTTCAATTATATATATAGTACCTGGAACTATAGGATAACAAATAACTTTCACGTAAACAAACCTCAGGCATAGTTATTATCAGCGACAAGCCCGCTCATACTCTCTTTGACACGGGTGCTTTGCACTCATTTGTATCCGAGGCCTTCATCGATGGACTCGAAGGCGTGGAGAGGTTTCCTGGACTAGAGATGAGGGTCCGTCTACCCGATGGGTCGGAGCTGCGGACCACTGCACATTGTGATATGGAGGCCGAGATTGGCGGTAAGGCATTTGAGGCGCCGACAACTATTCTGAAGCTGCAGGACTTTGACTTGATTTTGGGCATGGCCTGGTTGCATCGGAACCATGCTCAGATAGATTGTCCGTCCAGGAGGATCACACTAAGGCATGGCGACTCTCATGTTATCGTTGAAGGTATCCAGCCTATCTTCCACCTACTGTTATCTTTTGTACAGGCTGTGAAGGCCCATGAGCAGGGTGAAGAAGTTTATCTTGTCTGCTTCGAGATGGTGGGAGCAGAGACGACTATCTCAGATATTCCGGTGGTCCGGGATTTCTCCGATGTATTCCCGGAGAAATTGCCCGGGCTACCACCTACTAGAGACTTGGATTTCAGGATTCAGCTAGTACCGGGAGCGAGGCCGGTGTCCGGGCACCCTACAGGATGGCTCCCAGGGAGTTAGCAGAGTTCAGGACTCAACTACAGGAGCTAGTCGAGTCAGGATTTGTGCGGCCCAGTTCATCGCCATGGGGAGCGCCAGTTCTCTTTGTGAAGAAGAAGGACGGATCACTGCGACTATGCATAGATTACCGGGAGCTAAACCGGTTAACGGTCCGCAATACCTATCCTCTGCCTTGAATAGATGAGTTATTTGACCAGCTACAGGGAGCCTTCTGGTTCTCCAAGCTAGATTTGCGATCCGGCTACTACGAGCTCCGTATCAGGGAAGAGGACATACCGAAGACGGCATTCAGTTCACGCTATGGATTATACGAGTTCACGGTGATGCCTTTTGGGCTCACGAATGCCCCTACCACATTAATGAGTCTAATGAACCGTGTATTCGAGCCTTTCTTAGACCGCTTTGTGATTGTATTCATCGACGACATCCTTATATATTCTCGGACTCAGGAGGAGCATACGAAGCACCTGGCGCAGGTCTTGCAGAGGCTGAGGGAGACCCAGATGTACGCAAAGTTTTCAAAGTTCCAGTTCTGGCTGCAGCAGGTGGCTTTCCTGGGGCACACGATCAGTGGGGCTGGGTTAGCAGTGGACCCAGCCAAGATAGAGACAGTGAGGGATTGGCCACGGCCGAAGACCGCATCTGACATCCGCAATTTATTGGGACTAGCCGGGTATTATCGCAAGTTCGTGGAAGGGTTCTCGAGGATAGCACTCCCCCTCACGTCCTTTACAAGAAGGACACAGATTTTGTTTGGTCAGAGCGGTGTGAGACGGCTTTTCAGGAGCTGAAGGACCGACTCATCTCATCCCCCATTCTTGCGCTTCCATCCGGGAGCGAAGGATTCCAGATCTACACGGACGCCTCTTATCAGGGGATGGGTGCAGTCCTGATGCAGCATGGACATGTTATTGCTTATGCTTCGAGACAGTTGAAGAAGCATGAGCATAACTATCCAGTACATGACCTAGAGCTCGGGGCTGTGGTTTTCGCCCTAAAGATATGGAGGCATTACTTATACGTGATTCATTGTGACATCTTTTCAGATCACAAGAATCTCAAGTATATCGATACACAGAAGGACCTAAACCTGAGATAGAGGAGGTGGCTGGAGTTCCTCTGTGACTATGATTACAAGATCCACTATCATCCGGGAAAAGCGAACACGGTAGCGGATGCTTTGAGCAGGAGGGTCGGCACTTCTAGACCGGAGCCCCGATTGATGTCTATAGAGCTGCTACAGATGATGGAGGACATGCACATTACCATGGTGTCCGAGACCGAGCCAGTAGTATATAGGGAGTATTTGAGCTCAGTGATCAGTGGCATGATATACAGGAGCGCATCCGAGCATATCAGAGGCTGGATGCTGCGTTACAGCCGATTTTCAGTGCCCTAGAGAGGGGCAAGGTCGAGGACTACACGCTACAGGATGATCTTCTTCGGTTCCGTGGGCGCATCTACATACCAGCAGGGGGCAGTATTCGGGATGACATACTCAGAGAGGCACATTGCTCGAGATATTCAGTGCACCCCGGCATCACCAAGATGTGGGCAGATTTGCGGAGGTCTATGTATTGGCCCGGGATGAAGAGGGAGATCACGGATTTTGTGACCCATTGCGAGACCTTCCAGCGTGTGAAGGCAGAATGCAAGAGCCCAGGAGGTTTACTACAGCCACTGCCAGTTCCAGAATGGAAGTTCGAGGACATTGCTATGGACTTTGTACACGGATTGCCTCGCTCCCACTCTGGGCATGATTCTATATGGGTTATAGTGGATAGATTGACCAAGGTAGCGCGGTTTATTCCAGTTCGAAAGGATGCCCCAGTTGCAGTTCTGGTGAGATTATTTGTGGAGCAGTACGTCAGATATCATGGCACCCCCAGGACGATTGTTTCAGACCGTGATGGTCGGTTCACTTCGAGCAAGTGGAGGGCTGTGCATGCTTACTTGGGATCTCGGCTTACTTTTAGTACCGCCTTCCATCCGCAGACCGACGGACAGACTGAGACCGGACCTACTCAGACTATGCATATTGGACACGGGGAAGCCTTGGGAGAGGCTGCTGCCATTGATTGAGTTCTCGTATAATAACAACCACCAGGCTAGCATCAGGATGGCTCCATACGAGGCACTTTATGGGAGGAGATGCCAGACACTGCTATCATGGGTTCAGGATGTGGATACCAGGGCTCTTGGATCTGATTATATAGAGGATACTGAGGCTCAGATTCGATTGATCAGAGATCGGCTACTAGAGGCCCAGAGCAGGCAGGCAAAGTATTATGATGCTCGACACCGGAAGGTGGAGTTCCAGGTTGGAGACAGAGTATTCTTGAAGATACGTCCAATACACGGTGTCTCTCGGGTGCGGAGGCACAAGAAGCTCAGTCCACGATACATGGGGCCATACCTGATCCTGGAGCGGATCGGTCCCTTAGCTTACCGAATGCAGCTGCCACCGGAGTTGGGTGCATTACATGACGTCTTCCATGTCTCTTCCATGCGAAGAGCTCTCCTTTGGTCGGAGCATCACATTACTACTACAGCCGGACCGGTAGAGCCTGATAGATCAGTGAGATTGGAGCCGATCCGGATTGACGATACAGCCATCCGAGTGTTGCGGAAGAAGAAGGTCCCTCTTGTGAAGGTGCTGTGGTCCAACCATGGACGGGAGGAGCACACTTGGGAGCCGAGGGATCTGATGCTGGAGCAGCACCCGGAGCTATTCGCATCAGGTACTTTCAAGTTATGTTTTTTAAAATTTCTTAAAAAATTCTTGCAAATAGAACCCCGTAGACCCGAACTTAAATTTCGGGGACGAAATTATTTTCTTGTTTATTGGAATTTGTAACATCCCATGTTACTTCTGGACCCCTCAACTTAGATTGGGTTAGGCATGGGTGAGATTTAAGGAAGACCAACTATGTTTGACCCTAGGTAGTGGGTGGTAGCCATGTGGGCCCACTATAGGACCATAGTCAAACTAGGTCAAACTAGCCTAAGTGGGGACCCTAGCCACACCATGACCCCAGCACATTGCCCTAACCCTAAAGACAATCTAAGTGGACCCTAGGGCATGTCACCAGGTCAACACTTTGACCCCAATTGACCAAAGTCAACCTTGGGCTTAATTTGGTCAAACCCACACTCATAAGCCCAATTAGCCTAAGTAGGGCACCCCCTTGACCCAACCCAAGTTGGGTGGTGCCACTAGACCCATTTCCACCAAGTAGGGTCAGCCCACCCACCATGGTTGACCAAGTCAACTCCCCAAGTCAACAAGTCAACAAATTGACCTAAAGGAGTGAAATGAAGACCAAGCCATTTTCCCTTGGACCAAGCCCACCAAAATTGGCCCATGGCCAGCCCAAGTGAACAAGACCAGTCCTTACCCCTCTAAATCAGGAGAGAGAATACATGCAAGGGGGTAAAATTGGGATTTTAAGGGTTGGAGGAGAGAGAAAATGGAAAGGGAGGAAATGGTGGCCACATGGCCACCCCATCAGCTGTTTTATCTGCCCAAAACCAGGTGTCCGACCTCCCCTATCCATTTGCAGCAGAAAACCGGGGCTGTGTGCCACTTGGCATCAGGGGCGGAGCAAACAAAGCTCAACCGAGCTCACATAGGAAATACCTCCCCATATACTCCACCTCAGTCCAAACAGACCTCACCAACAGCTTCAGGAGGTAGAAGGGAGTGGAAATCGAGTGCTGGATCATGGAGAATGGTGGAGAATCGAGCTTTCGGGGTGGAGCTTGCCGGCGCACCACCACCACGGCAAACCGCCGCCTGACCCGCAGCCAAGCCCCAATTCAGGTGCGTTTTGCCTCGCCTCTTCCTGTACTAGATTTCTAGATCCATTTAGGGAGATATCGGGCTCAATCGAGCCCGATGCCATGAGACGAAAATGGAGAAAAGCCGGGCTTTTTCTTCTTGCTCGGGTTCGCCGGAGGATCCAACTCCAGCGGCCCCACCGCCGGGAAACGCTAGCCCCCACCTTAACGAAGGTGGTGGCGATATCCGCCGGCGGTGGTGGTGGCTCAGCTGGACGGAAATCGCCAGCCAACATCGTCCAGGAAAACACAATCGCAGCCGTCAATCCATTGGGGACGATGAACCGATCCGTCGGTTTAGGCTTTAAGATTCGTGCCATGATATTAAAATGATTTAATTAATATATAATGTATAGTGAATTCCTGTCACACAATTACAGTCACATTGCATGTTATGTTTAGGCCTCTTAGAGGCATTTCCAGAACTTAGTCTCTCAATGAAAATTTTAGCTGATGGTCTTATCTTTAATTTGCCACCTTAAAGGTGTGATTTGGTGTAGCGTACAGTCCTGTAGTGCATTTCTCCTAGGACTGGTCCTAGAGTAGGGCAGAAATTCATTTAGATGCCCTGGTCAAACCAATAATCACCATGGCCCCAAATTTTGGGTACATGCAGGATTAGGGCATACTTAGACCCTGCCAAAAATTAGGAATTTTTGGAGAAAATGTTTCCTATAGTTTTTGCCAAAATATCAAAAATATAAATAAGTGAAATATATGGAGTTTTATACCTCCCCATGGTCCCAAATTTTGGTGGTAGGTCAATGGGGACATCCTTGTGCATGATAAAAATTCCAGCACCTTGGGTTCACTGCATGTTGGAAAATCCACTTGCATGTGTTAGCTCATGTTTTGCTTTAGTGTGCAAATAGCAAAAATACAAATATGGAGTATTCAGCCCAATGGTGGCATGCTAAGATCTTGGAATTATTTACAGTGGTTCATTAGGGTAAATTTCATCCCTCAAATTAATCATAGAATTTTTGGAATCAAAAATTTCATTTATTGGAATTTATTTTAAATATGGCTATTTTGGAAATAAAATTGGAAAATAGGTTTTCCTCAAGCACAAATCCTAAAATTTTGCCAAAGCATAGATAATGTTACATTTGACTTAGGAAAAATATGATTCCTCTGTTTTGAAGAGCTTTTGGATTAGATATCACAAATTGCCAATTTACCCTTATTTCCTTTAATTCTTGAAATGATGGATATGCACCTCAGAAAAATTTGGAATTTATTCTACTGCTATAAAATGGTATTATTAGTTTTGTATAAAATTTTTCAGAATTAATGGATACATTGTTAGTTGTTAAATTAATACAATGGCATTTTTAGTAAATATGTTATAATGGAATTCTATAGGCCATTACACAATAAAAATTGATGAGACTATGCCAATAGTCATAAATTAGTGTTCTAAATGTTCTGTAATTTTCCTGGAATGTTTGATTACATATTGCCTATACTTCATTTAAGAAATGGAATTTTAGGTGAATTTGGTATTAAATATGAAATGGGAATAAATAATTAAAGGAAAGTTATGAAACTCTATAGGCAGCAATAGTTTATCATTATACAACTCAAGAAAAATTACCTAGGTTAGTGGATGTTAAAGTATACTACTTCATGTGTAAAGTGACCTAGTATTTTATTTAAAAGATTTAATTAAAGGATTATTTGGCCAAGGAAAATTATGAGAATTCATAGGGTAGTTCCCTTAGTCCATACCACCCTAGGATAAATATTTAGGGCCAAGATGCCTTAAGGTTTGGGAAGATCACATTTTAGGGTAATAATAGGACATGGTCTGCATATAACATAAATAGGTCTTGCCTTAGGGGATTACCAGGGGATTGATTATCAGCAAAAATAAGAGAGTTCAACATGAATAACCCTGGTGGGTAGAATTGTCTTAGTGAGGGATCAAAAGTGCAAGGATTAGTTAGCAACTGAAGTGGGGGTCGACGGAAGACCGTCGGTTTCCTGCTAACACCTTAAGTCACTAGGGTTGTACTAGAGAAATAAAGAGAGCTGGGAAGAGATGTAACACCCCCGAAACTCAACGGAGCAAAGGGGGATGTTTTGGGCCAGTTTGAGTTCTGGCTGCAGGCACACGACCTGGGACACGGGCGTGTCCCAGGGCGTGTCAAGCCTGTGTCGACACTAAGGCGGGAAGTCGACACTTTGGTCTCGACATTGTGTCGAGACTGGGCACACGGCCTGCGACACGGGCGTGTCGCAGGGCGTGTCGACCCGTGTCGACACTTAGCTGCGAAGTCGACACTGTGCTTTGACGATGTGTCGAGACATGGCACACGGCCTGCGACACGGGCGTGTCGCAGGGCGTGTCAGCCCGTGTCGACACTCGTCCCGCGAAATCAACACTTTGGTGTCGACAATGTGTTGAGACATAGCACACGGCCTGCGACACGGGCGTGTCGCAGGGCGTGTCGACCCGTGTCGACACTTAGCCGCGAAGTGTCGAGACCGTGTACACGGCTTGGAGCCCAGGCGTGTCAAGGTGACACGGGTAGGGATACGGGCGTGTCCTAGAACCCGTGCAGTGCTCGGGTTGAAAATGGGGAAAAATCATGGGGTACACGTCCGGCTACACGGCCGTGTCAGGTGAAACACGGGCGTGTCAGCTCGAACACGGGCGTGTTCGATACCCGTGTGAGGTTCCAGGTGATTCGATTTTGACGGCGAATGAGGCACACGACCCTGGACACGGGCGTGTGCCAGGCCGTGTTCGGCCCAGATTGGGCATTTCAGCCCCGAATCAAAGCCGTTCGTTTCCTTATGTTGAGATCCGACGGCTGGGGGTTGTTCCTGAAGGAATATACCCGGGTTTTGACTTAGAAAAACCCTCACTTTTTCTTAAGTGATCTCTTTCTAAAGCCTTAGAGAGAGAGGAGAGCCAAGGGAGGAAGAAGGAGCTAGATCCGCCATTGGAGGAGCTTTGGAGCTCCGAATCGCAAGCCGACTCCGATCCACGGAGGCAACGCTAGTGCGGTGATTTCCATCCGATTACTTTTCAATGGCGCCAAAGAGGAATGCAATGGTAACGATCCTCATCTTGAGCATGAGTAGCTCTCTTTCTTAGCATAGGAAGCCCGCTCTCGCGAGTTTGCGGAGAGTTGGAGGCGTTCCTTCGGGTAGATATGTGAAGTCCCCGTTGTTTAGAGTCCGTATGCGAGAACGGACATAGGCATGATGTGTGAAGCCTACCCGGACATGTTGGTCTGGATCGGTGATGTTGCATTGCATAAGGCCGGAGAAGACTCCGTGCTATTGGTTGTTTTTCGGGTTTTCTACGCGGTAGATTGCAGCAGGGAGCCTTGGGGACTAACCCAAAGGTGCACCTGGAAAACTGGGCGGATACGAGATCTTGCCAACTTGGTGGCTTGAGAGCCAACTTGAACATAACCGGGTTATGTGACTTGTGATGGAAATGGGACTCGGTGGAAGTTTGACCCGCGTAAAAACTTAAATTGTCGTTGCGATGTGAGCACGGGTTAGATGGAACCGTACCCGTTCTATGTCGTTCGGTTAAAGAGACCTAAAGGCATGTGGCACTTACTGTTGGCATAGAGTAGGGTCTTCAGCGGTCGATGGCTTAAATTGTCGTGACCCAGGCCAGGAAGACAATTGCTCATAGGTTTGGCCGTCTAAGTGACGGTGGTGAGTCCGGAATGTCTATGGCTTTAATTGACGTGACATCGACCGGTTCACCGAGAATGTGCCCTGAGAGCACGGGACGTGAGGCCGTGCGAGCCAACGTCTGTGATGAAATGGCTAAGTATATAAATTGCTCGCTTATGCTAATGAAATGCAGGGAAGGAGCATCGCCGCCCCGAGTTGGGGGCGGGATCGTTATAATTTGGTCAGCATAGCTGACCGTTGCCTTGTTTTGCCACCGTGCGGTGGTTTGTTGCTTGCAGGTGCAGCTGGACCAAACGGTCAATAGCGGGCTAAAGCCCTTTTTGCGAAGCCGGCCCTTGAAGGCCTAAGTTGGAAGTGTTTACTGCTTTATTCATGTGTGACCGGCCTGCATGCCGTGGTTTGTAAATCATGTAATATTCAAGTGAAACATTTTGTATGGCCTTAAGGCTTTTGGGTATTTTGTAATAACATTCCTATTTTCTATTAGTGGACATTCGTGCTTTTATGCTGGGTTCTTTGTTTACAACTTTTCTAAACTGCTTCCGCTAGAATGCTCTGTGTAGGACGTGGAGATTGGTTGGATGGTTTCCATAAGTAACCACCCGGTCTGTCTGTGGCATACGGCGTCGGGCCCCGGCCGGACCTACTGCCTTATGCTATGTGACGGATAGGGGGTGTTACAATTTGGTATCAGACTACTGGTTTTGGTCGGCTTAAAGTGAATTCGTGGGCGAATTCTTTTTAAGGGGTGGTGAGCACATTGTGTGCGTCATCATAATAACAGTGAAAAGAACCCATGAATGTCCACTTATGAATGAAAATACTCGTGTTTGAGGAACCTGCGTGTTCCTATAATTGCTGTTTGCAATTTATGTGGTCGCTTAACGGTGTTTTGTACCACTATAGGTGACCGGAAGTGGTGTTGGGCCGTCAGAACGCCGAGTTTCTGAGGCTAGTAGTGCACCGGATGTTGCTCCTGCAACACCTCTGTCGGCTGAAAATATACGATTGGTGGCTGAAGCGGTGTTGGTCGTGATTAATGCGCAGCCTGGAAGGCAAGCGCAGCAGCCCACTCCCGTGATGGAGCAAGAACCTCTGCAAGAGGCTGAGCCGAGGAGGGTGGAGCAAGTGGTTGTAGAACCGGTAGTGCCAAGGAGGGCAACTGAGAGGCAGCTAAAGCATGTAATGAGCTTTAACCCTCCGTTATTCTCGGGGTTGGGAACCCCATCTCAGGCTGAAGACTGGCTCTCCAGGGTGAAGAGAGTCATTACAGCGACAGAGACGGAGGATTGGCAAATGACCACCATCGCTATGTTCCTTTTGGACGGTGAAGCGAGGATGTGGTGGGAAGGATTGGAGCTGCACATACTGAGAGGTAGGCAACTTGGTGATGTCTCGATGGAGGAGTTCTCAAGATTATTTTTGGCTAGATACCTCCCGTCGACGCAGAAGATAGCGTTGGAGAATGAGTTCCTGAAGTTGGTACAGGGTGAGAGGAGCGTGGATGAATATCTCCACGAGTTTACTCGTCTGAGTCGTTATGCTAGCTCCACCATCGTGGATGAGGAGCGCAAGACTAATCGCTTCTATGAAGGCTTGAGGGATGAGTTGAGACTACTACTTTCGGGGCCGATGACGCAGGGTTTCTTAACCTTGGTCAATACTGCCCGGTCCTTAGAGAAGGACATGAAGAACGTACAAGCAAAGAAAAGCTTGGGTGAGAAGAAATCTGAATTTAAAGTGCCGACTAATTCAAAGACCGGCTATCGGAGGGCTTTAAAGAAGCATAGGGACTTCGGGTCCAGCTCCTTCTGGTGCTTCTGGGGCGACTATGAGTCGGACCCCGGGCGCGTGTTTTACATGCGGAAAGACGGGGCACTTTGCCCGTGACTGTTGGAGCGGACGTCCTAAGTCCGAGAGGAAGCCGGTAGCTACTTATGAAGAGAAGGGAAAGGCGGTGGAGTCGACCGCATCCCATTATGCTCCGGCCCAACCAAGGGTCTATAATCTTGGCCAACAGGAGGCCATCAAACAAGCTGATGTGGTGACAGGTACAGTTTAATTTATAGCAAGTCAATTTATTTAAATACTTGTTATGCACATGTTACCTTACCACTGCTTGTTTAGGATTTGTATTGATTTGTTAAAATCCGGCACGAGCACTCTTCGATACGGGAGCTTCACACTCCTTCTTATCCGAAGGATTTACATCACGCATCGGAGTCCATTCTTCGATGGCGAAGGATAAGTTGGATGTGTTGTTGCCCAACGGGTGTTCGATGCGAGCGGATAGGATCTGCGATGTTAAAGTTCGTATTGGGGAGCAGGAGTTTGACCTGCGGGCGTCCTTACTTCCGTTGGTGGAGTTCGACGTCATATTTGGCATGGACTGGCTCTCGGAGCAGCAGGCCCATATAGATTGCGGTAGCAAGGAGGTCAAGCTGGGAGCAAGTCGTGAAACGACTTTTACGGGCTTAAAGGGGTCGAGCAAGACGTTGATGTCTGCTCTTCAGGTGGTGAAGGCGGTTCGTGCTGGTGCAAGAACTGTTCTTTACACTAGTGGAGGTTGCAAAGCCGAAGCCCGCGTTGGATTGTATTTCAGTGGTATCGGAATACCCTGATGTGTTCCCCGCAGATCTTCCTGGAGCCCCGCCTCAACGGGAGATAGATTTTACGATCGAGCTAGTGCCAGGTGCAAAGCCTGTGTCACGATCTTCGTATCGGCTAGCGCCTAAGGAAATGGCGGAGCTGAAAGTTCAACTGCAAGAGTTGTTGGAGCAAGGATATGTGCGCCCGAGTTCTTCGCCTTGGAGCTCACCGGTCCTCTTTGTTAAGAAGAAGGACGGAAGCTTGAGGTTATGTATTGATTATCGGGAGCTAAACAAGCTGACAGAGAAGAACAAGTACCTGATCCCCCGGATTGATGATCTTTTTGATCAGTTAGTCGGGTCGACGGTGTACTCGAAGTTGGATCTTAAGGCTGGGTACTATCAGCTGCGAATAAGGGAGAGTGATATCCCGAAGACAGCGTTTAGTACAAGATACGGGCATTATGAGTTTACGGTCATGCCGTTTGGGCTGACAATGAACCGTCGGTGTTCATGGATTTGATGAACAGGACGTTCAGGGAGTACTTGGACCATTTCGTGATCGTCTTCATCGACGATATTTTGGTGTACTCGCAAAGTGAGGAAGATCACTTCAAGCATCTTCATTTGGTGTTGTAGACGCTAAGGAGAAATCAGTTGTATGCCAAGTTCTCGAAGTGCGAGTTTTGGCTATCCTCAGTAGCGTTCCTCGGTCATATAGTGAGTGGAGAGGGTATTGCTGTGGATCCGGCGAAGATTGTTGCGATACGGGAGTGGCCTGAGCTTGCTACGGTAGCAGAAGTCCGGAGCTTTTTGGGGCTTGCCGGTTATTATAGGCGCTTCGTAGAGAACTTCTCGCGGATAGCGTTACCTCTCACTACTTTGACGAGGAAAGAGCATAAGTTCGTTTGGACGCCGGAGTGCGCACGAGCTTTCGAGGAGTTGAAGTGTCGGTTGACCATGGCGCCTGTGCTGAGTTCGCCATGTGGGACCGAAGGCTATGAGATATATAGCGATGCTTCAGGCAGCGGTTTGGGTTGCGTGCTACTGCATCACGGAAGCGTGATAGCTTATGGCTCGAGACAGCTAAAAGTGTATGAGAGGAATTATCCGGTCCACGACTTGGAGTTAGCGGCCGTGATTTTTTGCTTTGAAGCTGTGGAGACACTACTTGTACGGTGTGAAGATTGATATCTACACCGATCACAAGAGCCTGAAGTATCTTATTGATCAAAAAGATCTGAATATGCGGCAGCGTAGGTGGATGGAGTTCCTGGGGGACTATACATTCAAGATCCACTACGTGCCTGGCAAAGGAAATACGGTTGCGGACGCGTTGAGTCGCCGAGCCCCAGCTCAAGCTAATTGGCTATCGGTGCATGATGAGCGGTTGGTGCGGGAGTTGGAGGTGCTAGAGATTGTTTGTGTGGATAGACAATCAAGTGCTGAAGCAGTTCTGAATTGGACTGAAGTCCAATATGACTTGGCTGATCGGATTCGGCAGGCTTTGGATATGGATGCTCATATGAAGCAGTTCATGGTAGAGGCTCTGGATGGGTCAAATTCCCAATTCGTCGTGGAGGACGGATTGCTTTGGAAAGACGGTCGTTTGTGCGTCCCAAGTGTGGGCAATTTGCGGGTGGATTTGTTGTACGAGGCACACCATACCAAGTACTCGATTCACCCGGGGAGCACGAAGATGTACCGTGATGTGAAGAAACTGTTTTGGTGGCCGGGTTTGAAAAAGGATGTGGTGCTATACGTAGCGAAGTGCCAAACTTGCGCCTTGGTAAAGGCGGAGTGCCAAAAGCCGGGAGGATTTCTTAAGTCCTTGCCTATTCCGGAGTGGAAATTCGACGACATCTCTATGGACTTTGTGCACGGTTTGCCAAGGTCGCAAAAGGGGAACGACGCCATTTGGGTGGTTGTTGATCGATTAACGAAGGTGTCGCATTTTATTCCGCATAGGAAGGATGATCCGGTGGAGAAGCTGACAAAGCTTTATGTGGATAACATAGTACGGCTTCATGGTGTGCCCCGCAGCAACGTGAGTGACCGAGATGGGCGGTTCACGTCCAATGATTGGAGGCTGGTGCAGCAAATGTTGGGAACTAAGCTGAAGTTCAACACAGCCTTCCATCCGCAAACGGATGGGCAGACCGAGAGGGTCAATAGAACCATGGAAGACATGCTCCGCATGTGTGTCTTGGATTTTGGAAAGCAATGGGAAGACCACCTTTATTTGGTGGAGTTCGCATACAACAATAGCTACCAAGCAAGTATTCAGATGGCGCCTTTCGAGGCCCTATATGGTAGAAGATGTCACACGCCGTTGTCTTGGTTGGAAACGGGTGAGTCAAAGTTGTACAAGCGATCGGAAGTGGAGGGTGATACTTCTTTGGTGAGAACCGTTCGGGAGAGGTTGCTTATCGCTCAGGACCGGCAAGCAAAGTACTATAATGCCAAGCACAGGAATGTGGAGTTTGCTGTGGGCGATTATGTATACTTAAAAATGAAGCCATTCAAGGGTGTCTCGCGGTGCGGCGATTGAAAAAGCTAAGCCCGAGGTACCTTGGACCGTTTGAGGTTCTGGAGCGAGTTGGTGAAGCGGCCTATAGGTTGAAGCTTTCAGTGGAGCTTAGTGGTTTACATGATGTATTCCATATTTCAGTGCTTCGGAAGGCGGTGCAAGAGCCTACGCATGTGATCACGGTTGATCAAGTACCGGTAGATAGTGGGCTGACGACAAAGGTCAAGCCCGTGCGGATTGAGGACTCGGAGGTCAAGCGGCTACGCAATAAAGAGATCAGGATGGTCAAAGTCCGGTGGGACAATTGCGGTCGTGAGGAGCTCTCTTGGGAGCAAGAGCAGACTATGCTTGACGAGTATCCGGAGTTGTTCCGCTCAGGTACAAATTTTGGTTTTGTACATGTCTTTCCTTTATGTAATTTCGAGGACGAAATTCTTTTAAGAGGGGGAGAGTTGTAACGCCCCGAAACTCAAAGGAGCAAAGGGGGATGTTTTGGGCCAGTTTGAGTTCTGGCTGCAGGCACACGGCCTGGGACACGGGCGTGTCCCAGGGAGTGTCAAGCCTGTGTCGACACTAAGGCGGGAAGTCGACACTTTGGTCTCGACATTGTGTCGAGACTGGGCACACTGCCTGCGACACGGGCATGTCGCAGGGCGTGTCGACCCGTGTCGACACTTAGCTGCGAAGTCGACACTGTGCTTTGACGATGTGTCGAGACATGGCACACGGCCTGCGACACGGGCGTGTCGCAGGGCGTGTCAGCCTGTGTCGACACTCGTCCCGCGAAGTCGACACTTTGGTGTCGACAATGTGTTGAGACATAGCACACGGCCTGCGACACGGGCGTGTCGCAGGGCGTGTCGACCCGTGTCGACACTTAGCCGCGAAGTGTCGAGACCGTGTACACGGCTTGGAGCCCAGGCGTGTCAAGGTGACACGGGTAGGGACACGGGCGTGTCCTAGAAGCCGTGCAGTGCTCGGGTTGAAAATGGGGAAAAATCATGGGGTACACGGCCGGCTACACGGCCGTGTCAGGTGGAACACGGGCGTGTCAGCTCGAACACGGGCGTGTTCGATACCCGTGTGAGGTTCCAGGTGATTCGATTTTGACGGCGAATGAGGCACACGACCCTGGACACGGGCGTGTGCCAGGCCGTGTTCGGCCCAGATTGGGCATTTCAGCCCCGAATCAAAGCCGTTCGTTTCCTTATGTTGAGATCCGACGGCTGGGGGTTGTTCCTGAAGGGATATACCCGGGTTTTGACTTAGAAAACCCTCACTTTTTCTTAAGTGATCTCTTTCTAAAGCCTTAGAGAGAGAGGAGAGCCAAGGGAGGAAGAAGGAGCTAGATCCGCCATTGGAGGAGCTTTGGAGCTCCGAATCGCAAGCCGACTCCGGATCCACGGAGGCAACGCTAGTGCGGTGATTTCCATCCGATTACTTTTCAATGGCGCCAAAGAGGAACGCAAGGGTAACGATCCTCATCTTGAGCATGAGTAGCTCTCTTTCTTAGCATAGGAAGCCCGCTCTCGCGAGTTTGCGGAGAGTTGGAGGCGTTCCTTCGGGTAGATATGTGAAGTCCCCGTTGTTTAGAGTCCGTAAGCGAGAACGGACATAGGCATGATGTGTGAAGCCTACCCGGAGATGTTGGTCTGGATCGGTGATGTTGCATTGCATAAGGCCGGAGAAGACTCCGTGCTATTGGTTGTTTTTCGAGTTTTCTACGCGGTAGATTGCAGCAGGGAGCCTTGGGGACTAACCCAAAGGTGCACCCGGAAAACTAGGCGGATACAAGATCTTGCCAACTTGGTGGCTTGAGAGCCAACTTGAACATAACCGGGTTATGTGACTTGTGATGGAAATGGGACTCGGTGGAAGTTTGACCCGCGTAAAAACTTAAATTGTCGTTGCGATGTGAGCACGGGTTAGATGGAACCGTACCCGTTCTATGTCGTTCGGTTAAAGAGACCTAAAGGCATGTGGCACTTACTGTTGGCATAGAGTAGGGTCTTCAGCGGTCGATGGCTTAAATTGTCGTGACCCAGGCCAGGAAGACAAATTGCTCATAGGTTTGGCCGTCTAAGTGACGGTGGTGAGTCCGGAATGTCTATGGCTTTAATTGACGTGACATCGACCGGTTCACCGAGAATGTGCCCTGAGAGCACGGGACGTGAGGCCGTGCGAGCCAACGTCTGTGATGAAATGGCTAAGTATATAAATTGCTCGCTTATGCTAATGAAATGCAGGGAAGGAGCATCGCCGCCCCGAGTTGGGGGCGGGATTGTTATAATTTGGTCAGCATAGCTGACCGTTGCTTTGTTTTGCCACCGTGCGGTGGTTTGTTGCTTGCAGGTGCAGCTGGACCAAGCGGTCAATAGCAGGCTAAAGCCCTTTTTGCGAAGCCGGCCCTTGAAGGCCTAAGTTGGAAGTGTTTACTGCTTTATTCATGTGTGACCGACCTGCGTGCCGTGGTTTGTAAATCATGTAATATTCAAGTGAAACATTTTGTAAGGCCTTAAGGCTTTTTGGGTATTTTGTAATAACATTCCTATTTTCTATTAGTGGACATTCGTGCTTTTATGCTGGGTTCTTTGTTTACAACTTTTCTAAACTGCTTCAGCTAGAATGCTCTGTGTAGGACGTGGAGATTGGTTGGATGGTTTCCATAAGTAACCACCCGGTCTGTCTGTGGCATACGGCGTCGGGCCCCGGCCGGACCTACTGCTTTATGCTATGTGACGGATAGGGGGTGTTACAAGAGACATGGGTAGCCATCAACTAAAATAAATATCCTTGCGAAAGGGAACCCTGGGCGTAATCCCAACACAGTTCCTATTGCCCCTTGAGAGCCCTTCACAGGAATACCGGGGGCAGTCCTGGGATTAACCTTAAATCTCTAAGTATAATAACCCGTAGACAAGAGTAGTCTAATAGGTTAGGACATTGTTGTACCTTCTCGCCCGTGTAGGGTTGGAGAGATTCATGATATATGCTCACCCGTTTTGGGGTTTGAGGGAGTTGGTATAAAGGCACTAATGTGCGATCTCACCCGTTTTGGGGTTTGAGGGAGTTGGTATAAAGGCACTAATGTGCGTTCTCACCCGGGTTTTGGGTTTGAGGGATTCAGGACGGGTTTGGTCCTGCGAGCGGGAGGCTCGGAATGAATTACTTGCATGTGCATAAATATCGTGGCGGGGCATGCGGTACTGGCCATTCGTCACACCGATGGCAGTACGGTGCACTAGGCGGTTGTGAGAGTTAGAGGGGCCAGTGGGTTGTTTTACGCTGCGGTCTGGAGGACGATCCCCGATAACAAACATCCGACCCAACAAGACTGACGGGTTTGTCAGCAAAGTACGTACGTGAGACTCTAGAGTGCACCTTGGACGTGTACAAAGGCGTATGAGAGGGGTCTAAGGCTTAGTAGTGTGCATACCGGTCTAGAAGCGGAGACGCCCGCTCCGCTGCTGCCGTAGCCACAGCGGTGGTACCCGAGAGTGATGCTAGCTCTCAAAAAGTGGGAACTAAAGGTCTGTGATCACAGAGTCGTTGTGTGTGAGTTGCATTTGCCTGCGCATAAAATTGCATCATATCATTCATTCATATTAGGTCATAGGATTCATAGATCCTTATCATATAAATTAGTATGTGCTCTTTTATATGATAAGTTAAATTTCCTGGAAATCCTAACTTATATATTTGTATGGGAATTTATATAAGTTAGGGTACGTTTGTGATGATAGTATAGTGGTAGTTTAGTTTATTTACTTGTTCATACTACTGTTCTTTACTTTCCTTTACTGCACTGCTCTTACTTACTACATGTTCCATACTTAGAACTGCTAGAGTAGAACTACATTACTTATTACAACTCTAGTTAGATATTGTCACCTGCTTCCACTTTGCTACCCCTTTTGTTGTCCTCCGCTTCGTCCTCCCGCTCGGTGCTTAGGAGCTGCGGGGCGAGGTGCGGAGGAAACGACTTAGTTTTTTTGACTAATGGTCGGTGACCAACTATTTTTAGTAGCCCGTGGGGATGGAGCACCAGTACGTCGAGGAGGCAGGACATGAGGAGCAGATACCGCTTCAGCAGGCTACTACCACTACTGTGCGTCCTCAGGTGGGACGAGATCTGATGTTCTAGTATAGGTTCCGCATTTATTATTTTGTGAGAGAGTGATTTTGATGTACTGTGCATAAGCCCTTTTTACTCTTTCATTTGTACTCTTCTGTGGACTATAGTGATGTACTTTTCATTTCATTTATATGATTGTACTATGTGGCTTGTGGACTGATGGTTTCATATACAGTTTTACTTCTTTCTTCTCATATTGGCCTACAGGTTAAATGATCGTACTAGCCGGCAGAATCGGCGTGTTGCGGTGTCGACTAACCCGTGAGTTAGTGCCACCGTAAGACGGCGGTTCTGGGCATAAGACCCGGTAGCCCTCCTTGGTAAGGGGGAGGGGGTCTTACAAACGGCGGCTAGGGCGGCCGGATATGGCGGCGCCACCTCACCCGAACCTTCAAAACCGCCATTAATGGAGGAAAACGAAGAGCTGGGTTCGGGCTCCTTCGAGCCCGAACCCTAACCTAAACATCCCTAAGATCTAAGCATGGAGAGAGAGGTGAGGGAGGACCTTCCCGGCGGCCTTGCAACGTGAGGAGCGGCGGGGAACCATTGCGGCGGCGGCGTCGGCGATCCTTGGTTTTCACGCCTCCAGCTCGGGTTCAACTCCAGGCTCGGCCTCTCTATCTCTCTCCTAGTCACTAAGTTGGCTGGTAAATCTCATATTGGCAGCCCACATATTTATTTCATCCACCAAAATATGGTTAGCCCAAGTGAGTTGGGCTTGAGCTTGAGTTAGCCCATTTGGGCTAGCGTGACCCAAACCTAGGCTAGGGTTGACTTAGGTCAATTTGGTCTTTGAGGTTGGCCCAAATGGGTCCTTAATGACCCATTGGCCTCCCCTGAGGCCTAGGTAGGGTTGTATTGGCCCTTTAGAGGTCACTTGACCCTTAAGTAGGGTACCTTGACTACTTTAGGGCTAGAGTTGACTTTGGTCAACTTAGCCTTTTTGGTTGGCCCCAATGGATTGACGGCTGCGATTGCGTTTTCCTGGACCATGTTGGTTGGCGATTTCCGGCCAGCTGAGCCACCACCACCGCCGGCGGATATCGCCATCACCTTCGTTAAGGTGGAGGCTAGCGTTTCCCGGCAGTGGGGCCGCCGGAGTTGGCTCCTCCGGCGAACCCGAGCAAGAAGAAAAAGACCGGCTTTCTCCATTTTCCTCTCATGGCATCGGGCTAGATTGAGCCCGATATCTCCCTAAATGGATCTAGAAATCTAGTACAGGAAGAGGCGAGGCGAAACACACCTGAATTGGGGCTTGGCTGCGGGTCAGGCGGCGGTTTGCCGTGGTGGTGGTGCGCGGCGAGCTCCACCCCGAAAGCTCGATTCTCCACCATTCTCCATGATCCAGCACTCGATTTCCACTCCCTTCTACCTCCTGAAGCTGTTGGTGAGGTCTGTTTGGACTGAGGTGGAGTATATGGGGAGGTATTTCCTATGTGAGCTCGGTTGAGCTTTGTTTGAATAAAAGTGGATGAGTCACCTAGAAAGTTCTAAGGAGTGGTGGGAATCGTGTGGATGTGTGTTAGAAGGTAAGCGAGTTCGACGAAAGATCGTCGTGCCCGCGAGAGTGAAAGGTCTAAACTACCTTAGGATTAGCCTATCGCAATATGAGAAGGTAATGGGTAAAGAAAATCAACCAATAATATTAATAAGTACCTTGCGAAAGGGAACGCTGGGCGTAATCCCAACAGAGTTCCTAGTGCCCCTTGAGAGCCCTTCACAGGGAATACCGGGGGCAGTCCTGGGATTAACCTTAAATCTCTAAGTATAATAACCCGTAGACAAGAGTAGTCTAATAGGTTTAAGACATTTGTTGTACCTTCTCACCCGTGTAGGGTTGGAGAGATTCATGATATAAGCTCACCCGTGTAGGGTTTGAGGGAGTTGGTATAAAGGCACTAATGTGCGTTCTCACCCGGGTTGGGTTTGAGGGTTTTCAGGACGGGTTTGGTCCTGCGAGCGGAAGGCTCGGACTAAAATACTTGCATGTGCATAAATCTAGTGGCGGGGCATGCGGTACTGGCCGTTCGTCACACCGATGGCAGTACGGTGCACCAGGCATTTGTGAGAGTTAGAGGGGCCAGTGGGGTTGTTTTACACTGCGGTCTGGAGGACGACCTCCGATAACGCACATCCGACCCAACAAGACTGACGGGGTTGTCAGCAAAGTACGTACGCGAGACTCTAGAGTGCACCTTGGACGTGTACAGAGGCGTATGAGAGGGGTCTAAGGCTTGGTAGTGTGAATACCGGTCTAGAAGCGTAGACGCCCGCTCCGCTGCTGCCGTAGCCACAGCGGTGGTACCCGAGAGTGATGCTAGCTCTCAAAAAGTGGGAACTAAAGGTCTGTGTGCACAGAGTCGGGTGTGTGTGTTTGCACTTGCATGTCCATCATACCCACTTGCATGTCATAGCATAATCGATTCATTTAACCCTGACACCTAAAGTATAAGTGGTATGGGACGCTTATACATTAGGCCTTGCAAAACGACCCCTTGGTCTATAAGCTTGTGTGGGCAAGTTTATAAATTAAGGTTATTTCAATATTTATATGCTGCTTGTGATAACCGACACCCCAATGTATAAAGTGGTATGAGACATTTTATATGATGGGAGACTTGTAGAAGATCCCTTGGCTTATGTGTATTCACATAAGTGAAGGTTATATTCCTTTCTTACTTTACTCATTATAACCTGATTATAAATTGCTAGCTAGGTCCCTCTGTCACCTGTTTTTGATTTCTCTCCTCTTTCACGTCCTTTCCTTTCTTCCTCCCCGCTCGGTGCCTAGGAGCATGGGGGAAGGGGTGGGGGACGATAGGGCTTAGTCTTTTTAGACTAATGGTTTTCGAACCACATCATATTAGGGGATCGTGGAGCCGAGTATGGAGGAGCAGCCCAGGAGACCGGTGCAGTTGGAGATAGGGCAGTCTAGCTCAGGAGTACAGCCAGCTGGGACCGTGACTTTCGACTTCTAGTAGTTATTTTGTTTTGCTTCCGCATGAGGGATCTGTAGTGAGGAAATGGATGTACTGGGCTTCAGCCCTTTTATTTCTGTACACTTTATTATTCTGTGGACACTCCCTTCGTGGAGATTTTTATATATATGTGATATGCTGTGGACTTGTCTTCTCTTGTACTACTACTTTTGCGTCAGCTGCGATCGATTTGGCCGGCAGGATCGGCGTCTTATAGTGACGAGCTTCTAGGGTACGAAGGTGTCACCGCAAGGTGGCGGTTCTGGGCCTAAGACCCCGGAGTTTTAAAGAAAAAAAAAAGAGGGGTCTTACAAGTGGTATCAGAGCGCAAACCTTGATCCAAAAGTAATAGTCCACAACCCCTGGGTCACCCCCACGCGAGTTTAGTTTGGGGACAAACTAAGCAGCGGAAGCAGTGGTATGCCCATGTGGGGATCACATATATGATTGTCCATTTTAGTTAAGGTTGAAAAAGTTCTGACGATAAATTTTATGACGCAGCCTCCAGTACTGCCTACACAGATTCCAGAAGTTGCATCACCGCCGCCGGTTCCCACTCAATTCCTACAGTCTGACATGGGACAGACTCTGACGGCTATCCTGGAAGCCTTCAGGAACCAACTATGCAGCGGAAGCAGTGGTGTGCCCATGTGTAAAGTCACATAAATGGTCCACAAAGTACAATGAGTTAGGCCAGTTTGTTTTAACCTTACCTTTATGCAACCTCCACAGGTCGCCGCGCCGCAAAATGTGGCTCCTCCCCCTCCAGCTGCCACTCCATTCCTACATACGGAGATGGGGCAGACCTTGACGGCGATTCTGGATGCCTTCAAATCCCAGCAAGTCCCGGCTCCACAGCCAAATCCGGGTCGAGCTGGCTGAGTGCATTCAAGAGCCTGTCCCCACCGACATATCGTGGGACAGAGGATGCGGTGAAGACGGAAGAATGGCTGGAGGCCATACACGAGATCTTAGCAGGTATCAGCTGCCCAGTCGGCGAGGCAGTACCTCTAGCCACCTCTGTGCTAGAGGCTCATGCGAAGAGATGGTGGAAATCAGTCCGGGAGTCTACTTATGCGGACTTTGAGCTGTCAGAGATATCATGGGAGGAGTTTGGCGATGTGTTTCTGGAGCACTTCGTCTCTGCTACGGATAGAGATGCCTTGGAGGAGAGGTTTTTGAACCTCAAGTAGGGGACTAGATCGGTGATAGAGTATCAGAGAGAGTTCTCCCATTTGGCCAGGTTCGCAGGGATTCAGTATACCGATGATAGGAGGTATGCCAAGAGGTTCTACCGGGGCCTCAGGGACGATTTGAGGCAGGCCTTGCTATTCATTTCTCATGGCACATCTAGGCAGATCATC
Source organism: Platanthera guangdongensis (assembly GCA_039583875.1). Taxonomy (NCBI): domain Eukaryota; kingdom Viridiplantae; phylum Streptophyta; class Magnoliopsida; order Asparagales; family Orchidaceae; genus Platanthera; species Platanthera guangdongensis. The sequence continues at coordinate 139,331,445 of CM077167.1, read as the reverse complement.
GAGATGGCGAAGAAGCTGGAGGCTGACCAGCTGATGGTGCGAGCCGGAGGGAAGAGACCATTTGATGGGTCGACATCAGGAGAGAGCAGCAGGGGCTCTCAGAGAGGCAGGACTATCGAATACAGGAAGGGTGGGGGACGTCATCGTCCCAACTTCAGGAAGGAGCAGGGGCCTCCTCCAGCATTGGCTCCCCCACCTCTACAGATGCATCATCCGAGGAGACAGGATGACCGAGGCCACCGACAAGTGGTTTGTTACGGATACCGCCAGCCCGGGCACATCAGGTCGGAGTGCCCGCACCGATTCCATCCCCCTCCTCCTCCTCCACCTCCAGTGGCCCCAGTACAGCAGGGCCGAGGACGGGGCCGAGGACGAGGCCGAGGCGGGATATCACGGCAGGAGACGCGAGCAGGAGCAGATATACGCCTTGGACCTCACAGAGCCGAGGAACCCCGAGGAGGTTATCACAGGTACTTAAAGTTAATTATTGATTTTCTTGAATTTTCAATTATATATAGTACCTGGAACTATAGGATAACAATTAACTTTCACGTAAACAAACCTCAGGCATAGTTATGATCAGCGGCAAGCCCGCTCATACTCTCTTCGACACGGGTGCTTCGCACTCGTTCGTATCCGAGGCCTTCATCGACGGACTCGAAGGCGTGGAGAGGTTTCCTGGACTAGAGATGAGGGTGCGTCTACCCGATGGGTCGGAGCTGCGGACCACTGCACATTGTGATATGGAGGCCGAGATTGGCGGCAAGGCATTTGAGGCGCCGACAACTATTCTGAAGCTGCAGGACTTTGACTTGATTTTGGGCATGGCCTGGTTGCATCGGAACCATGCTCAGATAGATTGTCCGTCCAGGAGGATCACGCTAAGGCATGTCGACTCTCATGTTATCGTTGAAGGTATCCAGCCTATCTGCCACCTACTGTTATCTTCTGTACAGGCTGTGGAGGCCCATGAGCAGGGTGAAGAAGTTTATCTTGTCTGCTTCGAGATGGTGGGAGCAGAGACGACTATCTCAGATATTCCGGTGGTCCGGGATTTCTCCGACGTATTCCCGGAGAAATTGCCCGGTCTACCACCTTCTAGAGACTTGGATTTCAGGATTCAGCTAGTACCGGGAGCGAGACCGGTGTCCCGGGCACCCTACAGGATGGCTCCCAGGGAGTTAGCAGAGTTCAGGACTCAACTATAGGAGCTAGTCGAGTCAGGATTTGTGCGGCCCAGTTCATCGCCATGGGGAGCGCCAGTTTCTCTTTGTGAAGAAGAGGACGGATCACTGCGACTATACATAGATTACCGGGAGCTGAACCGGTTAACGGTCCGCAATACCTATCCTCTGCCTCGGATAGATGAGTTATTTGACCAGCTACAGGGAGTCTTCTGGTTCTCCAAGCTAGATTTGCGATCCGGCTACTACCAACTCCGTATCAGGGAAGAGGACATACCGAAGACGGCATTCATTTCACGCTATGGATTATACGAGTTCACGGTGATGCCTTTTGGGCTCACGAATGCCCCTGCCGCATTCATGAGTCTAATGAACCGTGTATTCGAGCCTTTCTTAAACTGCTTCGTGATTGTATTCATCGACGACATCCTTATATATATTCTCGGACTCAGGAGGAGTATACGGAGCACCTGGCGCAGGTCTTGCAGAGGCCGAGGGAGACCCAGATGTACGCAAAATTTTCAAAGTGCCAGTTCTGGCTGCAGGAGGTGGCTTTCCTGGGGCACACGATCAGTGGGGCTGGGTTAGCAGTGGACCCAGCCAAGATAGAGGCAGTGAGGGATTGGCCACGGCCGAAGACCGCATCTGACATCCGCAGTTTCTTGGGACTAGCTAGGTATTATCGCAAGTTCGTGGAGGGGTTCTCGAGGATAGCACTCCCCCTACGTCCTTGACGAAGAAGGACACAGATTTTGTTTGGTCAGAGCGGTGTGAGACGGCTTTTCAGGAGCTGAAGGACCGACTCATCTCATCCCCCATTCTTGCGCTTCCATCCGGGAGCGAAGGAATCCAGATCTACACGGACGCCTCTTATCAGGGGATGGGTGCAGTCCTGATGCAGTATGGACATGTTATTGCTTATGCTTCGAGACAGTTGAAGAAGCATGAGCATAATTATCCAGTACATGACCTAGAGCTCGGGGCTGTGGTTTTCGCCATAAAGATATGGAGGCATTATTTATACGGGATTCATTGTGACATCTTTTCAGATCACAAGAATCTCAAGTATATCGATACACAGAAGGACCTAAACCTGAGACAGAGTAGGTGGCTGGAGTTCCTCTGTGATTATGATTACAAGATCCACTATCATCCGGGAAAAGCGAACACGGTAGCAGATGCTTTGAGCAGGAGGCCGGCACTTCTGGACCGGAGCCCCGATTGATGTCTATAGAGTTGCTACAGATGATGGAGGACATGCACATTACCATGGTGTCCGAGACCGAGCCAGTAGTATATAGAGAGTATTTGAGCTCAGTGATCAGTGACGATGATATACAGGAGCGCATCTGAGCACATCAGAGGCTGGATGCTGCGTTACAGCCGATTTTCAGTGCCTAGAGGGGCAAGGTCGAGGACTACACGCTACAGGATGATCTTCTTCGGTTCCGGGGGCGCATCTACATACCAGCAGGGGGCAGTATCCGGGATGACATACTCAGAGAGGCATATTGCTCGAGATATTCAGTGCACCCCGGCATCACCAAGATGTGGGCAGATTTGCGGAGGTCTATGTATTGGCCCGGGATGAAGAGGGAGATCACGGATTTTTGTGACCCATTGCGAGACCTGCTAGCGTGTGAAGGCAGAATGCAAGAGCCCGGGAGGTTTACTACAGCCACTGCCAGTTCCAGAATGGAAGTTCGAGGACATTGCTATGGACTTTGTACACGGATTGCCTCGCTTCCATTCTGGGCATGATTCTATATGGGTTATAGTGGATAGATTGACCAAGGTAGCACGGTTTATTCCAGTTCGAAAGGATGCCCTAGTTGCAGTTCTGGTGAGATTATTTGTGGAGCAGTACGTCAGATATCATGGCATCCCAGGACGATTGTTTCGAACCGTGATGGTCGGTTCAATTCGAGCGAGTGGAGGGCCGTGCATGCTTACTTGGGATCTCGCTTACCTTTAGTACCGCCTTCCATCCGCAGACCGACGGACAGACCGAGCGGACCATCCAGACCATGGAGGATCTGCTCAGACTATGCATATTGGATACGGGGAAGCCTTGGGAGAGGCTGCTGCCATTGATTGAGTTCTCGTATAATAACAGCCACCAGGCTAGCATCAGGATGGCTCCATACGAGGCACTTTATGGGAGGAGATGCCGGACACCGCTATCATGGGTTCAGGATGTGGATACCAGGGCTCTTGGATCTGATTATATAGAGGATACTGAGGCTCAGATTCGATTGATCAGAGATCGGCTACTAGAGGCCCAGAGCAGGCAGGCAAAGTATTATGATGCTCGGCACCGGAAGGTGGAGTTCCAGGTTGGAGACAGAGTATTCTTGAAGATACGTCCAGTACACGGTGTCTCTCGGGTGCGGAGGCATAAGAAGCTCAGTCCACGATACATGGGGCCATACCTGATCCTGGAGCGGATCGGTCCCTTAGCTTACCGACTGCAGCTGCCACCGGAGTTGGGTGCATTACATGACGTCTTCATGTCTCTTCCTTGCGAAGAGCTCTCCTTCGGCCGGAGCAGCACATTACTACTACAGCCGGACCGGTAGAGCCTGATAGATCAGTGAGATTGGAGCCGATCCGGATTGACGATACAGCCATCCGAGTGTTGCGGAAGAAGAAGGTCCCTCTTATGAAGGTGTTGTGGTCCAACCATGGACGGGAGGAGCACACTTGGGAGCCGAGGGATCTGATGCTGGAGCAGCACCCGGAGCTATTCGCATCAGGTACTTTCAAGTTATGTTTTTTAAAATTCTTAAAAAATTCTTGCAAATAGAACCCCGTAGACCCGAACTTAAATTTCGGGGATGAAATTATTTCTTGTTTATTGGAATTTGTAACATCCATGTTACTTCTGGACCCCTCAACTTATATTGGGTTAGGCATATGTGAGATTTAAGGAAGACCAACTATGTTTGAGCCTAGGTAGTGGGTGGTAGCCATGTGGGGCCCACTATAGGACCATAGTCAAACTAGGTCAAACTAGCCTAAGTGGGGACCCTAGCCACACCATGACCCCACCACATTGCCCTAACCTAAAGACAATCTAAGTGGACCCTAGGGCATGTCACCAGGTCAACACTTTGATCCCAATTGACCAAAGTCAACATTGGGCTTAATTCGGTCAAAACCCACACTCATAAGCCCAATTAGCCTAAGTAGGGCAGCCCTTGACCTAACCCAAGTTGGGTGGTGCCACTAGACCCATTTCCACCAAGTAGGGTCAGCCCACCCACCATGGTTGACCAGTCAACTCCCCAAGTCAACAAGTCAACAAATTGACCTAAAGGAGTGAAATAAAGACCAAGTCATTTTCCCTTGGACCAAGCCCACCAAAATTGGCCCATGGCCAGCCCAAGTGAACAAGACCAGTCCTACCCCTCTAAATCAGGAGAGAGAATACATGCACGTGGGTAAAATTGGGATTTTAAGGGTTTGGAGGAGAGAGAAAATGTAAAGGGAGGTAATGGTGGCCACATGGCCACCCCATCAGCTGGTTTTATCTGCCAAAACCAGGTGGCCGACCTCCCCTCTCCATTTCCAGCAGAAAACAGGGGCTGTGTGCCACTTGGCATCAGGGGCGGAGCAAACAAAGCTCAACCGAGCTCACATAGGAAATACCTCCCCATATACTCCACCTCAGTCCAAACAGACCTCACCAACAGCTTCAGGAGGTAGAAGGGAGTGGAAATCGAGTGCTGGATCATGGAGAATGGTGGAGAATCGAGCTTTCGGGATGGAGCTTGCCGGCGCACCACCACCACGGCAAACCACCGCCTGACCCGCAGCCAAGCCCCAATTCAGGTGCGTTTCGCCTCGCCTCTTCCTATACTAGATTTCTAGATCCATTTAGGGAGATATCGGGCTCAATCGAGCCCGATGCCATGAGAGGAAAATGGAGAAAGCCGGGCTTTTTCTTCTTGCTCGGGTTCGCCGGAGGAGCCAACTCCGGCGGCCCCACCGCCAGGAAACGCTAGCCCCCACCTTAACGAAGGTGGTGGCGATATCCGCGGCGGTGGTGGTGGCTCAGCTGGCCGGAAATCGCCAGCCAACATCGTCCAGGAAAACGCAATCGCAGCCGTCAATCCATTGGGGACGATGAACCGATCCCGTCGGTTTAGGCTTTAAGATTCGTGCAATGATATTAAAATGATTTAATTAATATATGATGAATAGTGAATTCCTGTCACACAATTACAGTCACTTTTCATGTTACTTTTAGGCCTCTTAGAGGCATTACCAAACCTAGTCTCTCAATAAAAATTATAGCTGATGGTCTTATCTTTAATTTGCCACCTTAAAGGTGTGATTTGGTGTAGTGTACAGTCCTGTAGGGCATTTTTCCTAGAACTGGTCCTAGAGTAGGGCAGAAATTCATTTGGATGCCCTGGTCAAACCAATAATCACCATGGCCCCAAATTTTGGGTACATGCATGATTAGGGTATACTTAGCCCCTGCCAAAAATTAGGAATTTTTGGAGAAAGTGTCCTATAGTTTTTGCCAAAATATCAAAATATAAATAAGTGAAATATATGGAGTTTTTTACCTGCCCATGGTCCCAAATTTTGGTGGTTTGTCAATGGGACATCCTTGGTGCATGATAAAAATTCCAGCACCTTGGGTTCACTGCATGTTGGAAAATCCACTTGCATGTGTTAGCTCATGTTTTGCTTTGGTGTGCAAATATCAAAAATTCAAATATGGAGTATTCAGCCCAATGGTGGCATGCTAAGATCTTGGAATTATTTACAGTGTTCATTAGGGTAAATTTAATCCCTCAAATTAATCATAGAATTTTTGGAATCAAAAATTTCATTTATTGGAATTTATTTTTAAATATGGCTATTTTGGAAATAAAATTGGAAAATAGGTTTTCCTCAAGCACAAATCCTAAAATTTGCCAAGGCATAGATAATGTTACATTTGACTTAGGAAAAAATATGATTCCTCTGTTTTGAAGAGCTTTTTAGATATCTCAAATTGCCCATTTTACCCTTATTTCCTTTAATTCTTTAAATGATGGATATGCACCTCAGAAAAATTTGGAATTTATTCTACTGCTATAAAATGGTATTATTAGTTTTGTATAAAGTTTTCATAATTAATGGATGCATTGTTATTTGTTAAATTAATACAATGACATTTTTGGTAAATATGTTATAATGGAATTCTATAGGCCATTACACAATAAAAATTGATGAGACTCTGCCAATAGTCAAAAATTAGTGTTCTAAATGTTCTGTAATTTTCCTGGAATTTTTGATTACATATTGCCTATACTTCATTTGGAAAATGGAATTTTATGTGAATTTGGTATTAAATAGGAAATGGGAATAAATAATTAAAGGAAAATTATGAAACTCTGTAGGTAGCAATATTTTATCATTATACAACTCAGGAAAAATTAACTAGGTCAGTGGATGTTAAAGTATACTACTTCATGTGTAAAGTGACCTAGTATTTTATTTAAAAGATTTAATTAAAGGATTATTTGGCCAAGGAAAATTATGAGAATTCATAAGGTAGTTCCCTTAGTCCATAACCCACAGGTCGGAGGATCGAAACCTCCCTCTGATACCAGTTTGTAAGACCCCCCTCCCCCTTACCAAGGAGGGCTACCGGGTCTTATGCCCAGAACTGCCGTCTTACGGTGACACTAACTCACGGGTTAGTCGACACCGTAACACGTCGATTCTGCCGGCTAGTACGATCATTTAACCTGTAGGCCAATATGAGAAGAAAGAAGTAAAACTATATATGAAACCATCAGTCCACAAGCCACATAGTACAATCATATAAATGAAATGAAAAGTACATCACTATAGTCCACAGAAGAGTACAAATGAAAGAGTAAAAAAGGCTTATGCCCCGTACATCAAAATCACTCTCTCACAAAATAATAAATGCGGAAGCTATACTAGAACATCAGATCTCGTCCACCTGAGGACGCACAGTAGTGGTAGTAGCTGCTGAAGCGGTATCTGCTCCCCATGTCCTGCCTCCTCGACGTGCTGGTGCTCCATCTCGACGGGCTCCTAAAAAATAGTTGGTCACCGACCATTAGTCAAAAAGACTAAGTCGTTTCCTCCGCACCTCGCCCCGCAGCTCCTAGGCACCGAGCGGGAGGACGAAGTGGAGGACAACAAAAGGGTAGCAAAGTGGAAGCAGGTGACATAATCTAACTAGAGGTGTAATAAGTAATGTAGTTCTACTCTAGCAGTTCTAAGTACGGTACAAGTAATAAGTAAGAGAAGTGCAGTAAAGGAAAGTAAGGAACAGTAGTATGAACAAGTAAATAAACTAAACTACCACTATACTATCATCACAAACGTACACGAGACTCTAGAGTGCACCTTGGACGTGTACAGAGGTGTATGAGAGGGGTCTAAGGCTTGGTAGTGTGCATAACGGTCTAGAAGCGGAGACGCCCGCTCCGCTGCTTGCCGTAGCCACAGCGGTGGTACCCGAGAGTGATGCTAGCTCTCAAAAGTGGGAACTAAAGGTATGTGATCACAGAGTCATTGTGTGTGAGTTGCACTTGCCTGCGCATAAAATTACATCATATCATTCATTCATATTAGGTCATACGCTTCATAGATCCTTATCATATAAATTATATGGGCTCTTTTATATGATAAGTTAAATTTCCTGGAAATCCTAACTTATATATTTGTATGAGCATTTATATAAGTTAGGGTACGTTTGTGATGATAGTATAGTGGTAGTTTAGTTTATTTACTTGTTCATACTACTGTTCCTTACTTCCTTTACTGCACTGCTCTTACTTATTACTTGTACCGTACTTAGAACTTCTAGAGTAGAACTACATTACTTATTACAACTCTAGTTAGATTCTGTCACTGCTTCCACTTTGCTACCCCTTTTGTTTTCCTCCGCTTCGTCTCCCGCTCGGTGCCTAGGAGCTGCGGGGCGAGGTGCGGAGGAAACGACTTAGTCTTTTGACTAATGGTCGGTGACCAACTATTTTAGGAGCCCGTGGAGATGGAGCACCAGCACGTCGAGGAGGCAGGACATGAGGAGCAGATACCGCTTCAGCAGGCTACTACCACTACTGTGCGTCCTCAGGTGGGACGAGATCTGATGTTCTAGTATAGCTTCCGCATTTATTATTTTGTGAGCGAGTGATTTTGATGTACTGGTCATAAGCCCTTTTACTCTTTCATTTGTACTCTTCTGTGGACTATAGTGATGTACTTTTCATTTCATTTATATGATTGTACTATGTGGCTTGTGGACTGATGGTTTCATATACAGTTTTACTTCTTTCTTCTCATATTGGCCTACAGGTTAAATGATCGTACTAGCCGCAGAAGAATCGGCGTGTTGCGGTGTCGACTAACCCGTGAGTTAGTGCCACCGTAAGACGGTGGTTCTGGGCATAAGACCCGGTAGCCCTCCTTGGTAAGGGGGGAGGGGGGTCTTACAATACCAAACATACATAAATACTTGCACTTGCTGCTAACTTGCTCTGGGAACTTTATAAATGATGAAATGCTCAAACCTAGGATGATATACCATCATCCTATTAATTCTTGTGCAAAGTCCATGAATGCATGAATTTGCATTCTTTTGACTCAAAACAATGTGTGTATATATGTCATCATATTAATCTTCAGCTTGGCACGCTTGCAAATGCTATGTTATGTTATGCATGATGTGTTATGCATTCTAAAAAGGCCTTAATGCATGGTATGAGCGGCGTACATATGAAATCTTATGCATCCCATAGTACATAATATCGCATGTAACAAAAAAGTAAAACGTGCTAATGGGCACCCATATGATGATGGTTATGCATCTCATACTACATAACTGTCACATGTTGCCACCTATCGTGGATCCATATACAAACACATATTATACATCCCATACTACATAAATACCCCATATACTTCTTATCATGCTATGAGTGTAGTGTTCATGCTTTAGCCAAGACGTACTGATGACACATCGTGTCTGTATAAAATGACACTAGACAACTAACACTACTAGAGAACGTTGCTCGACCAATTATCAAAGCAACTTCCCTCTGGTACCAATTGTCACAACCCGTATTTTCTCAACATCTAAGTTATATCAGAGCAAGAGAAAATATGTTCCGTGATGCCACTCCGTGCAGGGAGAACTGTAAGTGCTCAGGCAAAACCCCAAACTCTACAGTTTATATGAATTCCATAAGTTATTAAGTAAAAAACAGTTTAAATTGGATGGTCATATCCCACGACACAGTGGATCAACTAGTCCACAAGTAAAAGTATAGTTTATACGCTGCGCAAAATACATTGGTTATGTTGATTAACAACCTACATGAGTAAAAACATCCCCAATGGACAACTCATGACATGCAAGACCCTAAATTTATTATAAGTATAGAAATAGTCTTTACGTTAACTAGAGAATAGTATTTTAATTTTAGAAATATGAAATGTATGGAGCACAAGTAGTAATGTTTTTATTAGTGAAAATACCTAACATGCAACCTAGCATAAAACATTTCCAGAGAGCAAGTAAAAAATAACCACAAAAGGCAAAACTAGGAACTAGCAAATTATTCAGCAATTCAAACGGAAACCACCAGTGGACATCAACAAACTGACACGAACTCACTGGTCAGTATGAGTGTCTGTACTAACAAGAAAACAACTAAGAAACTACCTCTCAAGGTAGGGGAAACCTCAGCGACACTGCAGTCCACAAGAAAACTCCCAACCTAGCCGCTCAACTGGCTACTGCTCAGAACCTGAGGCATTCAAAGAAAGAAGACATCAGCAAGAAAAAAATACAAGTGGCAAACAAACTGTCAGTAAACAAGGAGTAGAAAGATTACTTATCCAAACCTGAATAGATGTCAAAAAGGAAACACAACAACTAACTGTAGATTTAGAACGAAGAGTTATCTTATAAATTTAAAAGGTAATGAAATTTGCACCAAGTGCGAATGGAGTTATACTCCGAAAATAAATCTACGATAAAAGGCAGAAGCAAGCATAAGATTAATCCATAGGAAATAAAAAATAGGGCAATGGCTCATAAACAGGTGAACCATTAACACCGTAACACAATCGGATCTGAGTCGGAACCAAACGGTCAAACCCGAACTAACAGACCCAAATGTCTCAAAAACGGGACTGTGGCGGTGTCCACCTGATCCAACACAACCCAATAGCCCAAAAATGAGACCCAAACATGCTCGAGTGTAATGATTCGCGAAACTAAGTCAACCAAACCAATCCCATATAAAATACCCATAAACCCAGACTCAAAAAATTCAGCAGAAAACCGATGATTCTAGCTTGGCAAGACTAAGCCTTAGTGATACACATCAAATCGGTGAAAGGACACAATGTTAAGGAAAAAGCGTCAAGTACACTCGACGCCGTATCGAGTGCAGTCAACGCACTCGACACCATAACTCAACACACTGAACGCTTAAACACGACAGCAAGAATTAGACAATGACGTTGAGTGAGTTCAACTTACTCAACGCTTAAACACTTAGCTGCCAAAAACAGATGACGGCGTTGAGTGAGTTCAGCTCACTCAACATTCTCGACGCTATAACACTTAGATTTATAGAGACAAAGCGACGATGTTGAGTGAGTTCATCTCACTCAACACAGTCGACACTTTTTACTTAACTTGCCGAATAAGGAGTTGCGGCGTTGAGTGAGTTAAGATCACTCAATGTTGTCAACACCTTTACACTTGGACTCCAAGATTTCCTGATGGTATCGAGTGTATACAGCACACTCAACGCTGCGTTGAGTGTAGGAAGAACACTCACCGCCTTCTGACTTAGCGTCAAATTTTGATGGCGTTGAGTGTAAGCAGCAGACTCAACCGCCGCGTTGAGTGCACTAAACGCACTCAACACTTAAACACTTAGCATCACAGACCTCACAGCAAGGCGTTGAGTGTATTCATCACACTCAATGCCGCATTTAGTGCACTCAACGCACTCAACGCTTTTACACTTAGGATTGAAACTGGATTAAGTGTTATGGCTACACTGTACACCTAAGGGCTATACTCAACGCCTAGGGTTGCACTCAGTGAAACTGCTCTGCTCGACGAATTGGTTCAGTTTGATGAACTGAGTTTGATGATTTGCGATTTATTCGTCGACCTCTGTTCGACGAAATTCCTCTATTACTCTGTACGCTTAAGGGCTATACTCAACTCCTAGGGTTGCACTCAGTGAAACTGCTCTACTCGACGAATTGGTTTCAGTTTGATAAACCGAGTTCGATGATTTGCGATTTATTCGTCGACCTCTGTTCGACGAAATTCCTCTGTTCGTCAAACTCCGTTTGATGAATTAGCTTTAATTCGACGAACTCAGACCGCTCCAAACCGACAACTTACACAATGAAGATAATATAGTGAATCAAATGCTTGTTGAACTTGGCCGGAAAAAAAATGATACCATAAAAACTAATTGGCAAAGCCGGATCTAACCCTACTCCCAAAAAACTACATAGCGAAGAACAATATGGAAAAGAAATATACAACGAAAAATAAGCTTGGCAAGGGGGAGAAGTCACCACTTGCCTCAAATCGCCAATCCAGCCACGGAAATGCTCCTGAAACTTCCTAAGCAACACTTCCTGAAACTTTTGAGGATGAAAGAGGGTCAAAACCTCCAACCTAGACCTCTAAAAATCTAAGAAACTAGAAAAGCTTACCATAGAAACGTAGATCTAGGCGAGATCTACCCGAATCCACTCTCCAAACAAGAAATCGAGCACCAAAACTCCAGAAATCAATGACCGAAGGCTTTGGGAAGTCCGCCGCTCTCGTTCTTCCGCAACAAGCCAACAGTTTCACGAGGGAGACAAGTGAATAGGGTTTGAAGCGATGGGTTTCTATTTATACTACCTTTATCCAATTATTTTATTATAGGATAACATAATTAATTAAATAAAACGTCAAAACGACCCGTAAACCAAACTTACTCGAACGTTTACGAAAATCGCACCGTAGCTAAATACCGATGCTACGAACCCAACGACATAGTCGAAATTAATATTCGATGAACCAAACTCGGGTAAATACCTCCCGAAGCCAAAACGCAAGCATTCCCAGAGACGCTCCACCGAGTCACCAAAACTGACCCGGATCGCTAGGAAATCTTGCAAACAGGCTAAACCCAGCCAGACATATAAAAAACCTAAGATCTAAAACCATGCACTAACAACGGCAAATGCCGAAAACGTGCCAACGTAACGCTCTGACGTCATAAACACGCAAGATAATGTATTAAACCAAATATCGAAATATCGGGGGCGTTACATCCTTAGTCAATCATGAGACCCCGTAACCAGTTTAAATCACATGTGGTCGTTGCCATACTATGATATTTTGCTTTTGTACTTGACTTGGAGACAACAGATGGTTTCTTGCTCTTCCAACTCACAAGCGTTTCTCCAACAAACGTGCAAAAGCCCGATGTTGACTTGCGATCACCTTTGTCTGAGTACGCTTCAACCCTCACGTTACCATTCTTCTGAAAAAGCATTCCTTTCTCTGGCGTTGCTTTAATATACTCCAATATCCTCAATGCAAACTGTAGATGACACTCCCTAGGAGCTTACAATAATTGGCTAACCTTGCCTACAACATAGGAGATGCCAGGTCTGGTCATCGTGAGATAAATGATTTTGCCAACCAGACGTCGGTACCTCGTAATATCGGATAAAGGAGGCAAGTCATATGTTTAAGTTTTTTCTTCTCCAGTAGCCATGGGACATTAGGCAGTTTTAGCACCAGTCAACCTTGCCTCTTTTAGTAAATCAAGAGCATACTTCCGTTGGGAGAGGACTAAGGAGTTGGGCTTCCGAGAGATTTCAATCTCAGGAAAGTATTTTGGGTAGCCCATATCCTTCATGACCAGGTGTTGACGAAGGTATTTCTTTGTCAAAGCTACCCTAGCCTAGTCATCACCAGTAAGAGGAATATCATCCACATATACAACAAGAACCACCAAACCCAAGGAGGTTTTGCAAATGAATAAGGAGTGATCGGTAGAACTTCTTGCAAAATCGATGGCCGTAACAATGCCGCTAAACATGTCAAACCAAGCCCGAGGGCTTTACTTTAGGCCATAGATGGCCCACTTCAGCCGACATACTAATGTTTCCCCATAAGCAACATACCCAGGAGGCTGCTCCATCTAAACATCCTCTTAAAGATCACCATAGATAAATGCATTCTTGACATCTAGCTGGGAAATGGGTCAATCCCTCTTGACATCCCCTGAATGGTGCTGAGATGAGCAACGGGAGAGAAAGTGTCAAATTAATGAACACCATAAGTCTGAGTAAAGCCTTTAGAGACTAGGAGGGCCTTGTATCAATCCACGCTGCTGTCCGGACGAAACTTCACAATAAAAACCCAGTGACAGTCAACCACATCAGTGCCCAAAGGGGGAGGAATAAGGGTCCATGTACCCCTTTCAGTGATGGTAGCAATTTTCCTCATCCATGGCAGACTTCCAATGAGGAACAACAATAACTTCCTAGTAGGTGTGGGGAGTGGCAGTGGCAGAGATAGAAAATGCAAACGCCCTGTGAGAAGGAGTTAGACGATCATATGAAACAACTGCAGCCTGCGGATGCTGGGTACACGTCTACACCCCTTTGCGAAGATCAATGGGAAGATCTATGTTGGCATGTTCCTCAGTAGCCGAAGCATCCGTGGCGGAGAGAGCTGGACTGGTAGTTGAGAGAGATGGTCGTGGAGAGGAGGTATATAACAGAGGTGGAGAGATAGCGACAGAAGGAGGAGACAGTGGATACGACGGTGGAGAAATCTCGATGGGAGTAGACGTGGTGGAGGGGATGGTAGGAGAAGAAGAAATATCAGGAGGAAGAGAGGATTCAGAGGAGAAATAGGACGCATTTTCGAAGAAGGTCACGTCCATGGATACGAATTACTTACGAAGAACAGGGTCAAAGCAACAATATCCTTTCTGAGTAGTAGAGTAACCCAGAAAGACACACTTGGTGGCAAGCAGGGCGAGTTATTCATGAGTGGCGGAAGGAGCGTGCACAAAAGCCGTGCACCCAAAGATACGTAGAGGCAGAGGAAATGGATCCTTGCCCGGATAGAGAATGGAGAATGGGGTTTTACCGTATAGGGATTGCGATTGATGAGATAGCAGGATATGAGGACATCATAGCCCCATTAGGAGCGAGGAACATGCATCTGTGTCATCAGAGTGCGAGCAACATCGAGGAGGTGACGGTTTTTACGTTCCGCCACCCCATTTTAGTATGAGGTATAGACACAGCTAGTTTGATGAATAATATCATGTTGCATACAGAAAGAATATAAATCATTAGTAAGATATTCCATAGCATTGTCAGAGCGAAATATTTTAATAGACATATCGAACTGATTCTTAATCATATAATAAAATGATGTCCATACAAGAAATAGTTCGGAGCTATCCTTTAAAAGATACACCCACGTACACCTAGAGAAATCATCAATAAAGATTACAAAATATGAACTACCCTGACCTATGGTGATGGTAGGAGCAATACCCCATACATTAGAGTGAACGAGATCAAATGCGCGGGAAGATCCACGACCTTGCCTTGATGGGAAGGAGGATCGATGATGCTTGCCAAGCTGACATGCATCACAGTTTAGAGGAGGACTATGCGAAGGTTGGTGGGGAAGAAGCTGGAGAATAAGTCGGGGAGGAGGATGACCAAGGCTAAGATGCCATTGAAGAAGATCTGTAGAAGAGGAGGAGAAGGCGGACAGAGCAGAAACGTTATAGAGGAAGTAGAGGCCGCCGTTCTCAGTCCCAATAAGCAATCGTCTGTTGGGAGACCGGAGCCTGAAAAGAATAAGAAGTAGGAGTGAATGTGATGGAGCACTGAAGTTTCTTGCACAGAGAAGTAATGGATAATAAATTGCAAGGGAACTTTGGCACATAAAGAGTGTCTGCCAAGCGAAGAGACGGAGTGACTTGAACCACGCACGTCCCATAGACCGGGGAGGGAGAGTCGTCTGCAATGAGCACCGGGGGCATCCGATCATGTGTTTCTAGGAGATAAAAGCACTGAGGATTGTTAGTCATGTGATTAGTAGCTTTAGAGTCTATCAACCATTTACCTTGAGTAACTAAGTGGGCACTACCTGATGTCGTGATCACGGAGGCATATAACCTCGAGGAGGATGTGGAAGCATCACCGGAGGGGCGAAGATGTCGATGTTTCATACAGCAATGATCAACAGTGTTGTCAGTGTGGCCATAGTAGGAGCAGAGAAAGCGGGAAGGACCGCTCCCGCCAAATTGCTGGCTGCGGCCACCAGAGCCACTATGCTAAGTCTAGTGAGCATAGGTGTCCTGTGGAGGAGGGGAGGACAACAGATTACGTTGGAGTAGAGAGGTAACCGTAGCGATGCGAGCCACATAACATCTAAGGTGGGAGTCTCCGCCTCGCAAAGAATTTGCTGATGGATCATATCATAGGACTCAGGAAGCCGCAGAAGGTAGCACATAACTAGAAGCTCCTGGAAGTGCTTGTGATACTCGGCCAAGTCCACGGAGTAGGGGTGATACTGGAGTATATCGACACCAAGAGCCTGAACCTGATGGTAAGCAGCAGCAGGAGACATGGAGGGACGAGCAAAGAGGTCCGCATATAGACTATAGATGCGTGATGTCTGAGCCCCCTTGGAGTAGAGAGAGCCAAGGTGAAGCCAAGCTCTCTTGACGGTCTCATCATGACGAATGACAAGAAGGAAATTCATCAAAAAGGTTGTTTGCCAGCTAAGTGCGGACAAGCGCATCACCAGCATCCCAGTCATCAAAAGGGTCAGACTCGGGAGGTGTAGTGTCATCAGTGAGATGATAGTGCTTGCGTTGAGAATGAAGAAGAAATGTGAAGGAGACACTCCAGACCGGATAGTTAGAACCGATAAGTTTAGAGACGGTTCCAAGGTTCCCTAAAGGAGTAGGAGGAAGAGGCAGTTGGGCCACGAGAGTCATGGTAGTAGATATGTCGAAGAGAGCCATAGAAGCGAAGAGAGAAAATGGAAGCCGCGCGAGTAGAAGTAAGGACGCGTGAACAGCATGTAGAAGAGAACGCGCGAACTAAAAAGCATCCACGAGAATAAGGGAGACCTCAGTAGACACGAGGAAGGCTGCGGCGGATTAAAAAGAGGAGAACTGTAGCGGTCACGGTGTCAAAACACCAGCGTCCAGAAGAGCCACGACCAAGAAGCAGAGCAAAGCGGAGGGAAAGAAGTCGTGCGAAAAAAGGAGATCCCACGAAGCAAAAACAAGCAAGGACATCGCGCGAACAAACAGAGTCCGTGCGAACAGAGAAGAAACCGCGCGACTAAAGAGAGATCACGGGACGAAAGGAAGAAGAGAGATCGTGAGAAACAGGTCGTGAATAGAGAGAGAGGAAAAACAGAGAGGCCGCACACACAGAGGGCATCGACAAAGAAGACAGGGAATCCGCGTGAATATGCTGCAAGAAGAAAGGGCAAATCGCGCGGTCAAAAGAGGCTCACAGAATCAAGTGGAAAAATCGTATCCTCTGATACCATGTGCGAATAGAAAAATTAAACCGGAATTTGGAATAACGAAAAATGTTATTATCGAAAAAGGTAAGTATTACAAAGGTATGACCTCCCTTTTATAGAATGGAGGAGATGAGAGAAATTACAAATAAGCATTATGAGACTAAATAATTACAGGTATAAGCGGCTTTACAAACAACAAACCGAACAAGCCGCGCGGTTAGACGAATAGGCTAACCGCTCGACAACCACCAGAATGAGATAATAAGCCGCCAGAGGAGACCGCTACATCGCCGCACACCAAGTCGCCTGAGACAAAACCGCCAGACTGCTCGGACACCAAACAACAACAACACGACTACCAAGCTGCTGGGAGAAACCACCAGACCGCATGGTCTCCATACTGCAACAAGTTGGTTAACCTGTTCATGAACATGATGTGGTCCAGCCAATGCCCTGAACTGATGGAGATGACGAACCCCAACATGTTGAAGATTGTTGGGTATTGTATCCACAATTACCTGGATTTGAGGAAGCCACCTGTCAAGCTAAGATGAATTCACAATGTATTTGATGAAACCTCTTAAGTTGTGCTTGCAGTTATTCCACGCTAAGTGCACACCAATGTCAGGGTGCAGTAGGTCGATATACACGGGTCTGCACGATGTAATCCCTCGTTGAGCAGATCAGTGTGTTGGCCTACGTGTACTCTCTCTATTGGAGTGCACTTACTTTCAAGTACAGGGCTGTAACTATGCAAGAGCAGACAAGGATCAAGGATGGGTCAAGGAGCAGCTCTTGGGTGGAAAGACGAAAAATCGTCTAAGTATAATTCGGCGAGAATCACCAAGTGATTCTCGCCGAATCATCGAGAATCATTAGTGATTCTCGCCGACTCTATCCGGCTACCTCAAAGCGGTGCCAAGTAAGATTCGGCGAGAATCACTAGTGATTCTCGCCGAACCCATCGTTGAGCAGATCATGGCCAAGTAATATTCGTCAAGAATCAACAAGTGATTCGGCGAGAATCATCAAGTGATTTGGCGAGAATCATTAGTGATTCTCGACGAATCGTCGAGAATCACTAACTGATTCTCACCGATTCGTCGAGAATCACCTTCGATTCCCGCCGATTTTGACTTGGCAATTTTTCTGGAAACAGCTGGACCGGATTCTGCCGCTGGCACTGTGTTGAACCGGAACTAGGGTTTCCTTCAAGTGGGACCCACAACGGTCATATTGAAGTTGTCTACAGTATAAATACAGGGTATTTTTGAACAGTAAGTAGACGGAGAAAAAGACGAAACACGGGCCGCGACGTAACCTAGATCGCGAGTTCCGCTCCGCCGCCGCCGTCGCCGCAAGAGAGAGTTGATCGCCGGTCTTGATC
Organism: Platanthera guangdongensis; assembly: GCA_039583875.1. Classification (NCBI taxonomy): domain Eukaryota; kingdom Viridiplantae; phylum Streptophyta; class Magnoliopsida; order Asparagales; family Orchidaceae; genus Platanthera; species Platanthera guangdongensis. Next base: position 139,313,273 of record CM077167.1, on the reverse strand, counting down.
GAGGTTTCTTCCAGATCTCCCGGCGATGGAAGCTTAGCCAAGCTTAGCATCTCACGTGTCTAACCGGAGATCTCTTGTCTCTTGATTTGTTGATCGGGAAAACCTTCCCCATCCGAATCGATCGAGACGACTGATCCTAGTGTGACCGTTGGAAGACCTAGCTAGCTTTGCTACGAAGTTTGGATCTCCAAAGTACAGCAGCCGCACATCGTCGTCGCCGCCGATCCCGTGAACCTAGCCGCCGCCCATCTTGCTGCCGCCGGTTCCGGGGAGATCCTCTCCAAGAGAGATCTAGGGTTGTGGATGTAAGACCCCCCCCCCCCTCCCGGATCCCAAAACACGGCACGAAGGGGAGTCTTATGCCCGGAACATCCGCCTTGCGGTAGCATTAGCACACGGGCTAACCTGTACCACAAGACGCCTATTCCGCCGGCTACAACAATATCAATATATCATGCCAACCCAACCAAATAAATAAACAGAAGAAGTCAAAATCCACACTAAGTCATAATGTCCAAATACATCAATAATGAGAAGCTAAAACATGCTTCTACAATATATCAGAGTACAGCTAAACATTGCCCAAACGGGCTATATCAGAGTAAGCAAAACACTAACATCGGAAACAGACGGTATCGACGGCACCGTCACGTCAGGCCCTGTCGTCCTGGCCTGGCTGTCCTGCGGCGTAGTCTGCGGCTGCTCTACCTGCGGCGTGACCTCCTAAAAAGGAAGACGTAGCAACCGTTAGTCGAAACGACTAAGTGGTTTCACATCCGCTCCCCCGGCGACTCCTCGGCACCGGGCGGAGAAAAGAAACAAGAGTATAGTATATAACAAGTAAGCAAGTAAAGGAGGTACAAGCAAGTGGCAGTAGTGTAAGAGTAACAGCATCATAGTCAGCATATATGAAAGAGCTACACTAAACTAGCAAGTATAAGTAACAGCAGGAAAGTAACTTAACTTATAAGAATGCCCATACAAACTTATAAGTTAAGGATCGGGTTACATAAAAGTAACTCATCGTATAAGAGTGCCCATACAAACTTATACAATGAGGATCTTGTTGTGCAATGTTATGAAATGCTATGAATGCTATGCAATGACTCACCCATGCACACCCATGCAATTGCTATGTCGACACAGACTGTAGTTCCCACTTTTCGAGCAGGTAGCTAACCTCTCAGGCATCAGCCGCCGTGGCCAGGCGGTGACAGTAGAACGGGCACTTCTACTACTAGGCGGGTATCACACTACTTCACCTAGGCCTCCGTACGCCTCAACGCTAAGAACACAACAGCGGAGCCCATGCGTACTATGGCCCAGCGGGGTCTTGGGTAGATGTGCACCAAGAACACAGCCCGAACTGGCCTTGCGTGACCCGAAGGGGCCTCGGAAGAAAGCACGAGGACACAGCCCAACCGTTCACATGGTCGGAGGGGCCTCGGGACGTGAACACCGAGGACACAGCCCAAACCGACCAAGTCTAACTGCCAACTCCCGTCGGTGTGACGACTGGCGAGCCCGTAGACCTGCCACACTATCCTTAACCCGGGATTACGACACCGCGTGTCGACTCACAACACATGCAAATACCACATCAACATAACGTGGAAGGGGCCTCGGAAGCAAACACGAGGGCACAGCCCAACCATCCATCCACACCTCATCTCAACACAACCAAAACAAGTGGCGGTCAACACCGCACTTACAAACTCACACAACACTACTCATAGGAAGACGACTCTCTGAGTATTGGACTACCAAATTCAATCCACTATTCAACATTCACATGGCCATGAGTTATCCTTCTATATGTCATATCAGGTGATTTCAACACAATATATCAAGATGCACATGTATAAAAATCTACTAACTTCTAACCAGTCAAATCATTCAAGTATACTATCTTACAATTCTATCACATGAAATCCGATTAATAATCTTCATCATTTTATGCAACTGAATTAATTATTCATAAGAGTTTATCCAAGCCTCAAGGTTACCTGTAATATTAGTTTCACCGAATCCAAATCCAAATATTATAAACCCAGATTTTTAAGTGCAGGAATAGTCTGGACGGCAACTTCGACCGGATATTCCTGAGGCTACAGGAATCCGGTGAAGTCGTGTAACCCCTCGATGGAAAGGTATTTCCATAGACTACATCTTTCATATTCAGAGCTCAACCCAGATTTGACATTATCCTATTTGAAATCGGACTTGAAGTCCGCTGCGTACAGAACACAGTTTCTGCATACGAGGTTTATTGAACACCATTTTCGTTTAGACTTTCCCGTGGCTACAGACTTCGCCAGAAGTCGTGCAACCATTCGTTGGAAATATATTTTCAAGGGCTTCAACCTTCGTGTTAAGCCGAAAGCCCAGATCTGGCCATAGCATACATAAAAATGGCCACGAAGTTCGCTGCGCGCAGAATACAGATTCTGCACGCTTCTTAAAGAAAATGGACGGCATCGGTCCGTCTTCTTCCTCAAGCGATCCTTCCTAAATTTTCCAGAAATGTCCTCCTCCCTTATTCAACCTCAAAGGCCAAAACTCCTCACGAAAACCATTCACCCATCGTCGTATTGAAGAAAAGGGGAAGGGTTGAAGAGATCTAAAGTCTAGGATTCAAATCCTAGCATGGCCGAACCTAGAAATCTTCTCCTCTCCATCAAGACTCTCTTGAGCCGATGTCTCTCCTAGGAAAATAACTATAGATCTAGCACCAAGGGAGAGGGTAGGAAACTCACATTGGCTCCAGCGGTACCACCATTTCTAGCCATGGATCTCGTAGTTCTCCTTGGCGGCATCTTCTCTTTCACGGCGATGGCGGATCTCCTTTGGTAGGACTTGCTCCTACAGTTTTCCCTCTCACAGGAGTTCTCACTAGAAATAGGGGATGAAAAGAGAATGAAAACGGCTAGGGTTTTCTCTCCCCTATATATATAAAATGTGACACGGGTAGGGACACGGCCGTGTCCTTACCCGTGTCCTGCCTGGCGAAGCGGCAATGACAGTTTCCATGTCGGTTCAACACTTGACACGGGTAGGGACACGCCCGTGTCCAGACCCGTGTCCACATGACACGGCCGTGTTCATAGCCATGTCACTGGCCGTGTACTTCTCGGGTTGCATCTCGACACTTCTCGTCGAGCTCAACTCGACGCACACGGGTAGGGACACGGCTGTGTCACTACCCGTGTCACTTGGTGTCGACACAGCTCGACGATCTCGACACGGGTCATCGAGCTCAACTCGACGCACACGGGTAGGCACACGGCCGTGTCCCTACCCGTGTCCCTTGGTGTCGACACAGCTCGACGGTCTCGACACGGGTCGTCGAGCTCAACTCGACGCACACGGGTAGGCACACGGCCGTGTCCCTACCCGTGTCCCTTGGTGTCGACACAGCTCGACGATCTCGACACAGCTCGTCGAGCTCAACTCGACGCACACGGGTAGGCACACGGCCGTGTCCCTACCCGTGTTACTTCCTTTTTTACACTGATTCTCCATTTATCCACAAGTGCAGTCCAATTCCCTGCACTCTCAGGACTCAAGTCAACCCTCCTGACTCAAACACACACACACTAGGGGCCTAGAGCGATTCGGGACGTTACAAATCCTATAAACAAAATAAAAGATTTCGTCCCCGAAATCAGGCTTAGGCTGTGGGGAGGAAAGCATGACAGGAAATTTAACACTTGCTTTTAAATAGAATTACCTTGAGCAAACAACTCCGGGTAGCGTTGCTGCATTAAATCCAATGGCTCCCATGTGTACTCCTCCTTCCCATGATTCAACCATAGCACCTTTACTAAGGGAACACTTTTGCGGCGCAAAGTCCTTGTCTCGCTGTCAACAATCCGCACCGGCTCTAGTCGCACAGACCTATCTGATGCCACTGCACCATCAGTAGTGGGAATATACTGGTCGGGCCGCAACAGTGCTTTTCGAAGCGACGACACATGGAACACGTCGTGGAGATTTTCTAGTTCTGGTGGTAACTCCAACCGATAGGCCAACGGGCCAATCCTTTCCAATATAGTATAAGGCCCAACATACCTTGGGCTGAGCTTTTTCACTCCACGCACCTGCGACACTCCATGCATCGGCCGAATCTTGAGGAACACTTTTTCTCCCACCTGGAACTCCACCATCCGATGCTTTTTATTATAATATTTCGCCTGTCGACTTTGAGCCTCCAACATGCGATCTCGTATCAATCTGACCACCGCATCAGTATCATCTATATATTCGTTCCCCAATGCCTTCGGATCTTCATCTTGCACCCAAGACAAGGGAGTCCTGCACCTTCTTCCGTAAAGGGCTTCATGGGGCGCCATGCCGATGCTTGCCTGATGGCTATTATTATAGGAGAATTCCACTACTGGAAAGAGCCTTTCCCATGGCTCTCCTCTGTCCAACACGCATAACCTCAATAAATCCTCCAGTGTTCTGATGGTCCGCTCTGACTGCCCGTCCGTCTGTGGATGAAATGCGGTACTAAAGGTTAGGCGTGAGCCCAAATACGCCTGTACCGCCTTCCACTCATTGGATGTAAACCGACCATCCCGATCTGAAACAATTGTCTTGGGCACGCCATGATACCGTACAAATTGCTCCACGAAAAGGCGTACCAAAACATCCACGTGTGCTTCCTTCTTCATTGGAATGAACCGGGCCACCTTTGTCAGTCGATCCACAATAACCCATACTGAATCATTCCCGGAGCGGGAACGAGGTAACCCATGAACAAAGTCCATGGAGATATCCTCGAACTTCCATTCGGGGATGGGCAATGACTGCAACAAACCACCGGGACTCCTGCATTCAGCCTTCACTCTTTGGCAAGCTTCGCTATGTGTAACATAGTAGCGAACATCTTTCTTCATTCCCGGCCAACACATGGTCTTCCGCAATCCGGCGTACATCTTAGCAATACCAGGGTGCACTGAATATTGAGAGGAATGTGCCTCTCTCAAGATATCCTCCCGAATTTTGCCGCCCTTGGGAATATAGAGTCGGCCACGAAAATAAATGAGGCCGTCTTTGAGTGTGTACTCATCGGTGGTCCCATCTTCAATTGCCTTGATTGCCGGGGCCAAGAACGCATCCATTCCTTGCTCCACCCGAATCCGGTCTCGGATATCACAAACTATGCTCATGTTGGCCAAATACTCCGCATACTCTGCCGAAGGATCCTTGAATACTAAAGTAATTTCCATCTCCTCGATCATCCGAGCCAACTCCATGCTCATCAGCCGAGACTCTGGGCTAGAGCCTGACACTTTTCTACTCAAGGCATCGGCTACCGAGTTCGCTTTCCCGGGGTGGTAGTTCATGGTGAACTCGTAGTCGCATAAAAATTCCAACCACCGCCGTTGTCTCAGGTTCAACTCCTTCTGAGTGTGAACATACTTCAAGTTTTTGTGATCGGAAAAGATCTCACAGTGCACGCCATATAAATAATGCCTCCAGACTTTCAAAGCGAACACCACTGCTCCTAACTCCAAATCATGAACCGGGTAATTGATTTGATGTTTCTTTAACTGCCTTGAAGCATAAGCGATCACGTGCCCGTGCTGCATCAGCACCGCTCCCATCCCTTGATATGATGCGTCCGTGTAAACTTGGAATCCTTCCTTCCCAGACGGAAGTGCAAGGATGGGGGCGGAGGTAAGCCTATCTTTCAATTCTTGAAATGCCTCTTCACATTGAGGTGTCCACTCAAATGGCACACCCTTCTTCGTCAAGGAGGTAAGAGGAAGGGCAATCTTGGAAAATCCTTTCACGAACTTGCGGTAGTAGCCAGCAAGTCCAAGAAAGCTTCGTACATCTGCCGCCGACTTCAAGGGCGACCACTCCTTCACGGCCCGCACCTTTGCTGGATCCACTGCTAACCCTGCTCCACTGATCACATGCCCCAAGAAGGCAACCTCCTTAAGCCAGAATTCACACTTGCTAAACTTGGCATACAAGGCATGCTCCTTCAATTTCTTCAAAACCAAGGTCAGGTGCTCGACATGCTCCTCCTCCGTCTTTGAGTAGACCAAGATGTCGTCGATGAAAACAATGACGAAGATGTCCAAATATGGTTCAAACACCTTGTTCATCAAACTCATGAAGGCCGATGGGGCATTTGTGAGCCCAAACGGCATTACTGTGAACTCATACAAACCATATCTTGAACTGAAGGCCGTTTTCTGGATGTCCCCTTCTTGTATCCTCAACTGATAGTATCCGGAGCGCAAATCCAATTTAGTAAACCAATGCGCTCCCACTAGTTGATCGAACAACTCATCGATCCGCGGTAGCGGATAAGTGTTCTGCACCGTCAACCGATTGAGTTCCCGATAATCTATGCACAATCGCAGTGTTCCATCCTTCTTCTTCACGAACAGCACAGGGGCTCCCCATGGTGATGAACTGGGGCGAACGAACCCTGAATCCACCAGTTCTTGCAATTGAACTCTAAACTCCGCGAGTTCTTTCGGAGCCATTCTGTACGGAGCCTTGGATACAGGCTTGGCACCTGGTACTAGATTGATCTGGAAGTCAACCTCTCTATGCGGTGGTAATCCTGGTAGCTTCTCAGGAAATACCTCGGGAAAATCCCGCACAACCCGTACGTCCATTAATTCCAGCGCTGCTTCCTTCAACTCGAACCAGATCATGAAGACCTCGTCCCCCTTCATATGAGCTTTTACAACCTGGACGGAAGATAACATCATGCGAGGAGCGAAGCCAATACCTTGGAAGATGACGTCAGAGTCTCATTATCTCAAATAGATCCGCTTCTCCGTGCAGTCGATCCTTGCGAAGTGCCAATCGAGCCATGCCATGCCCAAAATGATGTCAAACTCCGGCATTCTCAGAACCGTGGCCGGTGTATCAAAGGCCTTCCCATCAATAAATAACTCCAACTCGCACTTGGCGGTCGCGATCATCTCCGAGCCGTCCGGAAGGCGTACACGTCGGGCTATGCCCGTGAAGTACTGTACATCCCGCACGTCTTTTATGAAATCCTCAGACACAAATGAGTGTGAGGCACCGGTATCGAATAGAGTGTAGGCCGGTTTCTCACTAACCATTACGCCTTAGTATCAAGCTTGTGAATGCTCAAGCCAGATTCCTAGAAAAACTTAGGCAGACTAAGGACGAATGCTTAATTTCTTCCTCGTAGTCCTCGTCTTTGAGTTGGGTCCCGCTTAAATCACCCCTTCAGCGAGTCTCTTAACGCTTGTCTGAACACCCAAAAGACCCGCTCCCAACCACTTTACCATATCCATTATCTCCACCAAGCACAAATCTCCTATAAACAAAAGTGGTTGCCATAGGGAATCTGCCATGTCTATTTTATCCGTTAGATTCAAAATCCGCTATAAACAAAAGTGCTTGCCCTAGGGGATCTCGCAAGACTTTATACCATAGTTTTACATACTTGGGGTCGTCCAAACTTGGAAGATCGACGTATAAAGGTATGTACCTAAGGTCAGGTTGGCTAATCGTAGGGTCAAAGTTGGACAAACTTAATGTGAATTACATATGGGCACACCACTGCTTCCGCTAAGTTAGTTTGTCCCCAAACTGACTAACCAAACGGGGGTGGCACCATTGTTGAATGACTTCGTAGTTGAGGATCGTGGCAAACTGATACCATTTGTAAGACCCCCCCCTCCCCGGATCCCAAAACACGGCACGAAGGGGGAGTCTTATGCCCGGAACAGCCGCCTTGCGGTAGCATTAGCACACGGGCTAACCTGTACCACAAGACGCCTATTCCGCCTGCTACAACAATATCAATATATCATGCCAACCCAACCAAATAAATAAACAGAAGAAGTCAAAATCCACACTAAGTCATAATGTCCAAATACATCAATAATGAGAAGCTAAAACATGTTTCTACAATATATCAGAGTACAGCTAAACATTGCCCAAACGGGCTACATCAGAGTAAGCAAAACACTAACATCGGAAACAGACGGTATCGACGGCACCGTCACGTCAGGCCCTGTCGTCCTGGCCTGGCTGTCCTGCGGCGTAGTCTGCGGCTGCTCTACCTGCGGCGTGACCTCCTAAAAAGGAAGACGTAGCAACCATTAGTCGAAACGACTAAGTGGTTTCACATCCGCTCCCCCGGCGACTCCTCGGCACCGGGCGGAGAAAAGAAACAAGAGTATAGTATATAACAAGTAAGCAAGTAAAGGAGGTACAAGTAAGTGGCAGTAGTGTAAGAGTAACAGCATCATAGTCAGCATATATGAAAGAGCTACACTAAACTAGCAAGTATAAGTAACAGCAGGAAAGTAACTTAACTTATAAGAATGCCCATACAAACTTATAAGTTAAGGATCGGGTTACATAAAAGTAACTCATCGTATAAGAGTGCCCATACAAACTTATACAATGAGGATCTTGTTGTGCAATGTTATGAAATGCTATGAATGCTATGCAATGACTCACCCATGCACACCCATGCAATTGCTATGTCGACACAGACTGTAGTTCCCACTTTTCGAGCAGGTAGCTAACCTCTCAGGCATCAGCCGCCGTGGCCAGGCGGTGACAGTAGAACGGGCACTTCTACTACTAGGCGGGTATCACACTACTTCACCTAGGCCTCCGTACGCCTCAACGCTAAGAACACAACAGCGGAGCCCATGCATACTATGGCCCAGCGGGGTCTTGGGTAGATGTGCACCAAGAACATAGCCCGAACTGGCCTTGCGTGACCCGTAAGGGGCCTCGGAAGAAAGCACGAGGACACAACCCAACCGTTCACATGGTCGGAGGGGCCTCGGGACGTGAACACCGAGGACACAGCCCAAACCGACCAAGTCTAACTGCCAACTCCCGTCGGTGTGACGACTGACGAGCCCGTAGACCTGCCACACTATCCTTAACCCGGGATTACGACACCGCGTGTCGACTCACACCACATGCAAATACCACATCAACATAACGTGGAAGGGGCCTCGGAAGCAAACACGAGGGCACAGCCCAACCATCCATCCACACCTCATCTCAACACAACCAAAACAAGTGGCGGTCAACACCGCACTTACAAACTCACACAACACTACTCATAGGAAGACGACTCTCTGAGTATTGGACTACCAAATTCAATCCACTATTCAACATTCACATGGCCATGAGTTATCCTTCTATATGTCATATCAGGTGATTTCAACACAATATATCAAGATGCACATGTATAAAAATCTACTAACTTCTAACCAGTCAAATCATTCAAGTATACTATCTTACAATTCTATCACATGAAATCCGATTAATAATCTTCATCATTTTATGCAACTGAATTAATTATTCATAAGAGTTTATCCAAGCCTCAAGGTTACCTGTAATATTAGTTTCACCGAATCCAAATCCAAATATTATAAACCCAGATTTTTAAGTGCAGGAATAGTCTGGATGGCAACTTCGACCGGAGATTCCCGAGACTACAGGAATCCGGTGAAGTCGTGTAACCCCTCGATGGAAAGGTATTTCCATAGACTACATCTTTCATATTCAGAGCTCAACCCAGATTTGACATTATCCTATTTGAAATCGGACTTGAAGTCCGCTGCGTACAGAACACAGTTTCTGCATACGAGGTTTATTGAACACCATTTTCGTTTAGACTTTCCCGTGGCTACAGACTTCTCCAGAAGTCGTGCAACCATTCGTTGGAAAGATATTTTCAAGGGCTTCAACTTTCGTGTTAAGCCGAAAGCCCAGATCTAGCCATAGCATACATAAAAATGGCCACGAAGTTTGCTGCGCGCAGAATACAGATTCTGCACGCTTCTTAAAGAAAAATGGACGGCATCGGTCCGTCTTCTTCCTCAAGCGATCCTTCCTAAATTTTCCAGAAATGTCCTCCTCCCTTATTCAACCTCAAAGGCCAAAACTTCTCACGAAACCATTCACCCATCGTCGTATTGAAGAAAAGGGGAAGGGTTGAAGAGATCTAAAGTCTAGGATTCAAATCCTAGCATGGCCTAACCTAGAGATCTTCTCCTCTCCATCAAGACTCTCTTGAGCCGATGTCTCTCCTAGGAAAATAACTATAGATCTAGCACCAAGGGAGAGGGTAGGAAACTCACATTGGCTCCAGCGGTACCACCATTTCTAGCCATGGATCTCGTAGTTCTCCTTGGCGGCATCTTCTCTTTCACGGCGATGGCGGATCTCCTTTGGTAGGACTTGCTCCTACAGTTTTCCCTCTCACAGGAGTTCTCACTGGAAATAGGGGATGAAAAGAGAATGAAAACGGCTAGGGTTTTCTCTCCCCTATATATATAAAATGTGACACGGGTAGGGACACGGCCGTGTCCTTACCCGTGTCCTGCCTGGCGAAGCGGCAACGACAGTTTCCATGTAAGTTCAACACTTGACACGGGTAGGGACACGCCCGTGTCCAGACCCGTGTCCACTTGACACGGCCGTGTTCATAGCCATGTCACTGGCCGTGTACTTCTCGGGTTGCATCTCGACACTTCTCGTCGAGCTCAACTCGACGCACACGGGTAGGGACACGGCCGTGTCACTACCCGTGTCACTTGGTGTCGACACAGCTCGACGATCTCGACACGGGTCGTCGAGCTCAACTCGACGCACACGGGTAGGCACACGGCCGTGTCCCTACCCGTGTCCCTTGGTGTCGACACAGCTCGACGGTCTCGACACGGGTCGTCGAGCTCAACTCGACGCACACGGGTAGGCACACGGCTGTGTCCCTACCCGTGTCCCTTGGTGTCGACACAGCTCGACGATCTCGACACAGCTCGTCGAGCTCAACTCGACGCACACGGGTAGGCACACGGCCGTGTCCCTACCCGTGTTACTTCCTTTTTACACTGATTCTCCATTTATCCACAAGTGCAGTCCAATTCCCTGCACTCTCAGGACTCAAGTCAACCCTCCTGACTCAACACACACACACTAGGGGCCTAGAGCGATTCGGGACATTACAGTGGACTCTTTGTGGACTTCAAGAACACGTCGTCAATGAAGAGGGACACCTTAGTCTCCAAACGTAGTTTTGTATCTTTTGTACATTCTAGTTTTTATTTTGTTGTAAAGGAATGTAGGTTCCTAGTTGTAAGGGTTGGGTGCAACCCGTGTTGTGGGAGTGTTGACTCCTACGTGTGGAAGGGTTCCTTCCGATAGTGCAAGGATTGGATTTCAATCCTGTTGGTGAAGAGACCGAGTCGTCCCTTATTGGGAGATAGGTCAAAGGGGGAAGTGGATGTACCCAAATCGGGGAACCACTATAAATAGCTTGTGTATTCTGTGTGCTGTGCTGTTTATTTTTATTGTGCAGGTATAATTTTAAATTCCGCAAAAATGTTGCACGTCACCTATTCCCCCCCCCCCATAGGTGAAGATAGTTGACACTAGGTGGACATTCAAGTGGTATCAGAGGCAGGTTACTTATCAAAAGGTTTACACCTTGAGTAGAATCCTGCCACAGTGTCAGAAACATGGAGCTGGATCATGAGATATCGCCACTAAGACTCCCCATATGCACAAAGGAGTTTTATCCAGTCTGGAGGATGAGAGTGTCGTATCACTTGGATGCAATCGATCCTCGAGCATCTTTCATCCTGGAAGAGGGTCCTTTTATTCCTATGAAGACCTCCGACTCTGGAAAGAATATCCAAGTGCCCAAGTGCATTGCTGAGATGTCGGAGACGGAACTTTCATTAGTTAATTTGGACAAGAGGATTCGTCAAATTATCATGGATATCTGGTCTGCAGCTTCTCGCTCTAGATTGGAAAAATGTGGGTCGGCTAAATCTATGTGGGTGATGATCTCAGAGCTGATGGGGGGGGTCAGAGAAAGCTGGAATCTGCTGTCAACCAGAGGATGAAGCCTATGTGGGGGTCCTCGCCTCTGAAGATGAAGGCAGGGATCTATCGGACAGCATCAGAGCTCCAGTGTCCGTGTCAGAGACTGAAGAGGCCAGTGAGGAAAGCAGCTCTGATGAGGATGACACAACGGTCACTGGATCTAATGACAATAACACTGAAGAGCAGGTAACTTCTTCATCCTGCCCCGTCTCTCTTGAAATTTCTGAAGGCAGGAACTGCTTTCCTTCAGAAAATTCTGATTCTCTGAAGAGAGCCCTTCAGAAGAGCAACCTACTTGTTGAAGAACAAGCTCAGGAGATTGCTCGGCTGAAGATCTTGTTGGTTCTCCAATTGGCATCCAACAAGGTCAAGGACTCTAAAATCTCTGATCTAGAGAGTAGTCTAGAGAATGAGAAAAGGATAGTATCAAACTTTTCCAAGGTTGATGCTATAAAGAGAAAGCAAGAAAATGTGTGGATCTCCCGGATTATCAATTCGTGGAGAAATGGGGAAACGGTATTCCGACCGCCCACTCCAAGCAGGAAGGCAACTCATCATGCCTTCAGATATGATCACAAGAATAATCGTGGTCACTGCAAGGGTGATCTGTCCTCATGTGGAGATACCCGTAGTGCAAGGGCCGTCGTGGCCACCCATGAGAGAATACCTAAGGCTCATTCTGAGCCCTTTGTATTCACTGCCACTGCCTCAACTCGGTGTGAATCTGCATGTACCAGCTCACAGAACACTTCTCACCACCCGAGGACACAGGACAGGGAGGTTAGAAGTCATGGTGTAAGTTTTTATGGGGCCTCAGGAAGGGGGATGCCTGAAAGGAAGGCACCACCTCCCCGGCCTCATGACGCTCGCAACATGCATTCCTTCCACCCTTCCACGTGTCACGGTGGAAGAGGAAATTTTGTGAGGAGATCATGCCCTATCCCGTTTAGACCTAGGACCGTGACTACCTCAGTCACTAGATCAGGTCAGAAACGGCGATACAACATTCACCCGTGTTGGTGTTGTGGCAAAGTGGGACACTTTGCCATAGACTGTTGGCACAACCCCTCTGTGTCAAGGGCAAGGGCCTATCCACATTTTCTGGGCAGAGGTAGTCTTCCTGACAGGTTTTCTGAAGGAAGGCAGTCAAGTGCTTATGCTAACAGGAACCTAGGACCCAATATGTATTGGGTTCCTAAGGTAAAGTAACTCTTTCTTGCAGGGTAGTCTAGGTTCCCGTAAATATGATGGGAACTAGATAGTAGATGGCTCAAGACTAAATTGGAGCAAGCATCTGGAATACCAGATGTGATATCTACATGGGCATACTCACATTGAGCTCCTAATATGTTTTACCTGAGGGACTAAATGATAACTCTCATAATCCCAGGTACTTTTGATCAGTTCCAGGGCTTGAGTCATATTGTATCCACATTTACATATATATATATATATATATATTTATACTTATACTTACACTTATATGTGTGTACATCTAAGGATATGTTAACACGGTAAACATAAACCGTAGATACAACAATGAAGACTTATCGGAAATTCCACTTGTAGACTCGAGATCTAACATCTACAGGCGTAAATTAGTTCACTAAAAACTAGCGAAGATTGCCATCAATAAATGTATGGAAAAGCCGGTTCAAACCCTAAGAGGTTGGCTTTAAGGAGTATTTATATATTTAGAAGATTTTCAAATCGACTTAGACAAACTCGAAACCCGCTTAACCCAAACCCAACAGCCACACGAAGATTCCAATACCTTAATGCCCCCACTTGAGTTACAAGCCCGCGCTACAGAGCTCGGCGACCCTTTATATATTTAGAATTCCCGCCGACCCTTCACATTCCGTAGGAATCCCGCCGAAGGACCTTCTCCGCAGGAAACTCGCCGAATCCCGCAAGATTCTCGACGATTCACCGAAGGTTTCCCGCAAGCTTCTCACCGAAGGTCTCTCGCCGAGTCGTGAAGAACTCCGTCGACATCCCACAGGAAGCACACCGAAGGTTTCTCGCCGTTTCATCCCGCAAGATTCCCCTTCCGTCGACATCCCGCAAGTTTCCCGCCTCGTGAAGAACTCCGTCGATCTCAACGTGCAAAAATCCCGTCGATCTCGCCGATTCTTCCTTCCAGGGATTTCTCCGCGGTTTCGATCAATCACAGTCGCGTGCACCTACCGGGTGTCCATCGTCTTCATCGAACTAACTCACCGTCTACGCTTTTAGGTAACCACAGCCTCACCCTTACTTGGACTTTTTCACTAGTGTCGCTTCCCTTTTGATTAAGCGTAGAGCAGAGATTCTCTCCCTAGGTGTGCAATGGCTCCTAGGACAATCACTGGGCTGGTCACTGGATGCGAGCTGCTTCGAACAGGGTTCTCTCATGCCTCTGAAGAATTCAGAAACATCATTATTGTGCTGGAAGAGGCTGGACTCTCATTCGTACTGGAGCATCCCTGTAAAATCCTGGACAAGGAAGTACTGGAGTTCTTTGCAACCGCAAAACTCCGGAATGACGACTCTCTTATCAAAAGCAAGGTTGCCGGGGCAAAGATCAAGATGTCTGCCAGCAAGCTGACCCACTACTTGCAGCTCACTAGCTCGGAGCACGAGGATTATCTTGAGGAAGAAGACAAAACCAGGACTCTATTATTCTGTGGTCTCGCTCGAGGAACTCGGTCGATAAAGCGAAAGGATATGAATGAAGAAGGGAAACTTCTGTTAGACATCGTTGGGAAGGTACTCATATGCAAGTCGGGCTCTCATGACCACATCTCTGCGGACATGTTCAAGATCCTGGTGGCAATTGTCTGCAGGAAACGATTCAACTGGGGGGCATTGCTTTTTGAGAGGATAAAGGACACCCTGCGATCTCCTAGCTTTGGCCGAATCATCAGTCTGTACCTCAATCAGTTGACCGGAGATAAGTATGACATGAGTAAAGGTGTTCCTCTACATTACTTAAATAAAATGGAATCGAGTGTTTTTGACAGATGGGAGAGGCGTATTGGGCAGGCTGCCGTGGCAGAAGAACAAGAAGCATCTCCAGCCGAGGACGGCACTGTGGCTGATTCCTTAGTTATCCCCAGTGAAATTCCTGATGCTTTGACTGCAGGAATTGAGGGGGAGCCTCTACCCACTGATGCTAATATCGTATCTGACATCTCCCAGATAGCCAGAGATGCAGTGGCGGATATACAAGAAGCAAGTGAAACTGTGCTGGAGAATGAGGAGGCTCTGAACCTGAACGATCAAGGAGCCGAAGCTAATGTAGAGGAGACTGCTGACGAAGATGATGCTGATGCGCATGATCTCATGGATGATGAAGGTGAAGAAGAAGGCAATGAGGGACATGAAGCATTGGAGACTCAGAATATCATTGAAGCTCCATCTGACAAGCGCCATCTGAATACTTGCTTGGTAGCTGTTGTTGTATGCGAACTCCACCAAATAAAGGTGGTCCTCCCATTGCTTTCCAAAGTCCAAGACACACATGCGAAGCATGTCTTCCATGGTTCTATTGACCCTCTCGGTTTGCCCATCCGTTTGCGGGTGAAAGGCTGTGCTAAACTTCAGCTTTGTTCCCAACATTTGCTGCACCAGCCTCCAATCATTGGACGTGAACCGCCCATCACGGTCACTCACGATGCTGCGGGGCACACCATGAAGCCGTACTATATTATCCACATAAAGCTTTGCCAGCTTCTCCACCGGATCGTCCTTCCTATGCGGAATAAAATGCGACACCTTCGTTAATCGATCCACGACCACCCAGATGGCGTCGTTCCCCTTTTGCGACCTTGGCAAACCGTGCACAAAGTCCATAGAGATGTCGTCAAATTTCCACTCCGGAATAGGCAAGGACTTAAGAAATCCTCCCGGCTTTTGGCACTCCGCCTTTACTAAGGCGCAGGTTTGGCACTTCGCTACATATAGCGCCACATCCTTTTTCAAACCCGGCCACCAAAATAGCTTCTTTACATCACGGTACATCTTCGTGCTCCCCGGGTGAATCGAGTACTTGGTATGGTGCGCCTCGTACAACAACTCCACCCGTATATTGCCCACATTTGGGACGCACAAACGACCGTCTTTCCACAGCAATCCGTCCTCCACAACGAATTGGGAATTTGACCCATCCAGAGCCTCTATCATGAACTGCTTCATTTGAGCATCCATATCCAAAGCCTGCCGAATCCGATCAGCCAGGTCATATTGGACTTCAGTCCAATTCAGCACTGCTTCAGCACTAGATTGTCTATCCACACAAACAATCTCCAACGCCTCCAGCTCCTGCACCAACCGCTCATCATGCACTGATAGCCAATTCGCTTGAGCTGGGGCTCGGCGACTTAACGCGTCCGCAACCGCATTCCCTTTGCCAGACACGTAGTGGATCTTGAATGTATAGTCCCCCAGGAACTCCATCCACCTACGCTGCCGCATATTCAGATCTTTCTGATCAATCAAATATTTTAGGCTCTTGTGATCGGTGTAGATGTCAATCTTCACACCGTACAAATAATGTCTCCACAGCTTCAAGGCAAAAATCACGGCCGCTAACTCCAAGTCATGGACCGGATAATTCTTCTCGTGCACTTTTAGCTGTCTCGAGCCATAAGCTATCACGCTTCCGTGCTGCAGTAGCACACAACCCAAACCGCTGCCCGAAGCATCGCTATATATCTCATAGCCTTCGGTTCCAACCGGCGAACTCAGCACAGGCGCCGTGGTCAACCGATACTTCAACTCCTCAAAAGCTCGCGCGCACTCCGGCGTCTAAACGAACTTATGCTCCTTCCTTGTCAAAGTAGTGAGAGGTAGCGCTATCCGCGAGAAGTTCTCTACGAAGCGCCTATAATAGCCGGCAAGCCCCAAAAAGCTCCGGACTTCTGCTACCGTAGCAAGCTCAGGCCACTCCCGTATCGCAACAATCTTCGCCGAATCCACAGCAATACCCTCTCCACTCACTATATGCCCGAGGAACGCCACTGAGGATAGCCAAAACTCGTACTTCGAGAACTTGGCATACAACTGGTTTCTCCTTAGCGTCTCCAACACCAAATGAAGATGCTTGAAGTGATCTTCCTCACTTTGCGAGTACACCAAAATATCGTCGATGAAGACGATCACAAAATGGTCCAAGTACTCCCAGAACGTCCTGTTCATCAAATCCATGAATACTGACGGCGCATTAGTCAGCCCAAACGGCATGACCGTAAACTCATAATGCCCGTATCTCGTACTAAACGCTGTCTTCGGGATATCACTCTCCCTTATCCGCAGCTGATAGTACCCAGACTTGAGATCTAACTTCGAGTACACCGTCGACCCGACTAACTGATCAAAGAGATCATCAATCCTAGGGATCAGGTACTTATTCTTCTCAGTCAGCTTGTTTAGCTCCCGATAATCAATACATAATCTCAAGCTTCCGTCCTTCTTCTTAACAAAGAGGACCGGTGCGCTCCAAGGCGAAGAACTCGGGCGCACATACCCTTGCTCCAACAACTCTTGCAGTTGAACTTTCAGCTCCGCCATTTCCTTAGGCGCTAGCCGATACAGAGATCGTGACACAGGCTTTGCACCTGGCACTAGCTCGATCGTAAAATCTATCTCCCGTTGAGGCGGGGCTCCAGGAAGATCTGCGGGGAACACATCAGGGTATTCTGATACCACTGAAATACAATCCAAAGCAGGCTTCGGCTTTGCAACCTCCACTAGTGTAAAGAACAGTTCTGCTCCAGCACGAACCGCCTTCACCACCTGAAGAGCAGACATCAACGTCTTGCTCGACCCCTTTAAGCCCGTAAACGTCGTCTCACGACTCGCTCCCAGCTTAACTTCCTTGCTACCGCAATCTATATGGGCCTGCTGCTCCGAGAGCCAGTCCATGCCAAATATGACGTCGAACTCCACTAACGGAAGTAAAGACGCTCGCAGGTCGAACTCCTGCTCCCCAATACGAATCTTAACATCGCAGATCCTAACCGCTCGCATCGAATACCCATTGGGCAACAACACATCCAACTTATCCTTCGCCATCGAAGAAGGGACTCCGATGCGTGATATAAATCCTTCGGACAAGAAGGAGTGTGAAGCTCCCGTATCGAAGAGTGCTCGTGCCGGATTTTCACAAATCAAAACAAATCCTAAACAAGCAGTGGTAAGGTAACATATACATAACAAGTATTTAAAGAAATTAACTTGCTATAAATTAAACCGTACCTGTCACCACATCGGCTTGTTTAATGGCCTCCTGTTGGCCAAGATTGTAGACCCTTGGTTGGGCCGGAGCATAGTGGGATGCGGTCGACTCCACCGCCTTTCCCTTCTCTTCGTAGGTAGCTCCTGGCCTCCTCTCGGACTTAGGACGTCCGCTCCAACAATCACGGGTGAAATGCCCCGTCTTTCCACACGTAAAGCACGCACCCGGGGTCCGACCCGTAGTCGCCCCAGAAGCGCCAGAAGGAGCTGGACCCGAAGTCCTATGCTTCTTGAAAGACTTCCGATAGCCGGACTTTGAAGTAGTCGGCACTCTGAACTCAGATTTCTTATCAGCCAAGCCTTTCTTCGCTTGTACATTCTTCATGTCCTTCTCCAAGGACCGGGCAGTATTGACCAAGGTTAAGAAACCCTGCGTCATTGGCCCCGACAGTAATAATCTCAGCTCATCCCTCAGGCCTTCATAAAAATGATTAGTCTTGCGCTCCTCATCCATGATGGTAGAGCTCGCATAACGACTCAATCGCGTAAACTCGTGGAGATATTCATCCACGCTCCTCTCACCCTGCACCAACTTCAGGAATTCATTCTCCATTGAAATCCTCTGAGTAGAAGGGAGGTATCTTGCCAAGAACAATCCCGAGAACTCTTTCATCGGAACGTCTATCAGTTGTCTACCTCGCAGATGATGCAGCTCCAAACCTTCCCACCACATCCTCGCTTCACCGTCCAGCAGGAACGTAGCAATGGTGGTCATCTGCCACTCCTCCGTCTCCGTCGCCGTCATGACTCTCTTCACCCTAGAGAGCCAGTCTTCAGCCTGAGATGGGGTTCCCAACCCTGAGAATAACGGAGGGTTAAAGCTCATTACATGCTTCAACTGCCTCTCAGTTTCCCTCCTTGGCACTATTGGTTCCACAACCACTTGCTCCATCCTCCTCGGCACAGCTTCTTGAAGAGGTACTTGCTCCATCACAGGAGCTGGCTGCTGCGCTTGCCTCCCAGGCTGCGCATTGATCACGGCCAACACCGCTTCAGCCACCAATCTTATATTTTCAGCCGACAGAGGTGTTGCGGGAGCAACATCCGGTGCACTACTTGCCTCAGAAACTCGGCGTTCTGACGGCCCAACACCACTTTTGGTCACCTATAGTGGTACAAAGCACCGTTAAGCGACCAAACAAATTGCAAACAGCAATTATAGGAACACGCAGGTTCCTCAAACACGAGTATTTTCATTCCTAAGTGGACATTCATGGGTTCTTTTACCGTTATAACGATGACGCACACAATGTGCTCACCACCCCTTAAAAAGAATTCGCCCACGAATTCACTCTAAGCCCGACCAAAACCAGTAGTCTGATACCAAATTGTAACGCCCCCTATCCGTCGCATAGCATATAGCAGTAGGTCCGGCCGGGGCCCGACGCCATATACCACAGACAGACCGGGTGGTTACGTATGGAAACCATCCAACCAATCTTAACGTCCTACACAGAGCATTCTAGCGGAAGCAGTTTAAATAAGTTGTAAACAAGAACCCAGCATAAGAGCACGAATGTCCACTAATACCCAACATTTAGGAATGTATACAAAATACCCAAAAATCGGCCTTAAGGCCTTACAGAACGTTCCACTTGTTTAATACATGATTTACAAACCTAGGCACGCAGGCCGGTCATACATGAATAAAACAGAAAAACATTTCCACTTGAGCCTTTGAGGGCCAGCTTCGCAAAAAGGGCTTTAGCCCGCTACTGACCGCTTGGTCCAGCTGCACCTGCAAGCAACACACCACCGCACGGTGGCAAACAAGGCAACGGTCAGCAATGCTGACCAAATTATAACGATCCCGCCCCCAACTCGGGGCGGCGATGCTCCTTCCCTGCATTTCATTAGCACAAGCGAGCAATGCATATAACCATAGCCATTTCGACACAGACGTTGGCTCGTACGGCCACACGTCCCGTGCACTCAGGGCACATTCTCGGTGAACCGGTCGATGTTACGTCAATTAAAGCCATTAACATTCCGGACTCACCACCGCCACTTAGACGGCCATTCCTATGAGCAATTCGTCTTCCTGGTATTGGTCACGTCAATTTAAGCCATTGACCACCGAAGACCCCCATCTATGCCAACGGCGAGTGCCATGTAACTTTAGGTCTCTCTAACCCGAACGACATAGAGCGGGTACGGTTCCATCTAACCCGTGCTCACATCGCAACGATAATTTAAGCCATATGCGCGGGTCAAACTTTCACCGAATCCCATTCTACCGCAAATCACATAACCCCGTTATGTTCAAGTTGGCTCTCAGGCCACCAAGTCGGCAAGATCTCGTATCCGCCCAGTTTTCCGGGTGCACCTTTGGGTTAGTCCCCAAGGCTCCCTGCTGCAATCTACCGCGTAGAAAACCCGAAAAACACCCAATAGCACGGAGTATTCTCCGGCCTTATGCAATGCAACATCACCGATCCGGACTAACATGTCCGGGTAGGCTTCAACCAAAATGCCTATGTCCGTTCTCGCATACGAACTCTAAACAACGGGGACTTTACATATCTACCCGAAGGAACGCCTCCAACTCTCCGTAAACTCGCGAGAGCAGGCTTCCTATGCTAAGAAAGAGAGCTATTAGTGCTCAAGATGAGGATCGTTACCCTTGCGTTCCTCTTTGGCGCCATCGGAAAGTAATCGGATGGAAATGACCGCACTAGCGTTGCCTCCGCGGATCCGGAGTCGGCTTGCGATTCGGAGCTCCGAAGCTCCTCCAATGGCGGATCTAGCTCCTCTTCCTCTTGCCTTAGCTCTTCTTTCTCCAAGGGTTTGGAGAGATGAAAAGGTAAGAAAAATGATGGATTTCCAGTCAACTCCCGGGTATATCCTCCCAGGAACAACCCCCAGCCATTGGATCTTCAATCAAGGAAACGAACGGCTTTGATTCGGGGCTGAAATGCCCAATCTGGACCGAACACGGCCTGGCACACGCCCGTGTCCAGGGCCGTGTGCCGCATTCGCCGTCAAAATCGAATCTCCTGGACACGCACACGGGTATCGAACACGCCCGTGTTCGAGCTGACACGCCCGTGTTCCAGCTGACACGGCCGTGTAGCCGGCCGTGTACCCCATGATTTTTCCCCCGTTTCCAACCCGAGCACTGCACGGGTTCTAGGACACGCCCGTGTCCTTGCCCGTGTCACTTTGACACGCCTGGGCCCCCAGGCCGTGTACACGGGACATTTCGTCGAGTGGAGATCGACGACTCGATGACACGGCCTTGGACACGCCCGTGTCCTAGGCCGTGTGCCTTGACTCGACGATCGTCGAGTGAATCTCGACGATTTCACCTTGACGATCGTCGACACGGGTCGACACGCCCTGCGACACGCCCGTGTCGCAGGCCGTGTGCCCATTCTCGACGAATCGTCGAGTATAACTCGACGATTTCACGGCTAAGTGTCGATACGGGTCGACACGCCCTGCGACACGCCCGTGTCGCAGGCCGTGTGCCCATTCTCGACGAATCGTCGAGAATAACTCGACGACTTCGCGGCTAAGTGTCGACACACGCTTGACACGCCCTGGGACACGCCCGTGTCCCAGGCCGTGTGCCTTCAGCCAGAAACCAAAACTGGCCCAAAACGTCCCCCTTTGCTCCTTTGAGTTTCGGGGCGTTACACAAAGACTGTCTCCAGCTCCTTCACCACAAGAATATACAATGGAATATTTATTCCTAAATCTTGATCAAGCAGATTTTGATAATGAAAAAGATAATGCTACTGCTGAGAGGGAGCAAGTACAAGTTCTGGAAGAGCCTATTAGGCAGGAAACTGAGAAGGCACCTGAAGTGCAGAAAGAGAAGCCTCAAAGCCCTAAGGAGAGGGTTGACATAGCCAGCACTTCTGCCTCTGAAGATGAGGAGAGTGCTAGGGCAAAGAAGAAGAAACTGTATGTCTTCAAGAGAAGAAGTCAAAGTTATAAGAAAGCTCTGCAATCTATTGCCCCACAGCCTATAGTTCAGCAAGCTCCAACTGTTGATTATAGTGCTTTGATGATTGCCATGCAGATTAAATTGGATGAACAAAGAAAAGCCATAGAAGCTTATGTGGATGAAGGGCAGAAATCCTTACAATTTTATCTAGCCCCGGACATAAAGTCTATCAGGTTTGAGATGAACCTCAACAAGAAGGAGATGACTGAATGTTTCCACAAGGGTGGCAATACAGTGGTGTTCTTGGCAACCCACCAGGAAAAGATAAAGGCACAAGTAGATGATATAGCATTGAAGCAAGGATATGTTCTTGAAAATCAGTTAAGAATGAATGACAACTTGACTGCTTCACATAATGTTATAGTCACTGAATTGAAGAACAAGGCTGCTGAACCCTCTACTTCTACTGCTGCTAAAGCTGAATTTGATAAAGTCTTTCAAGAAGAAATTTCTGCTGTTCAGACTGCTATCCAAGCATCCCAGAAGGCCATATCTGAACAACTGCAAAAGCTCAAACCTTACTTTAAAGATGGAATCAGATACTTGGATAGTCAAATCAGATTTCAGAAGGATGATGTCAGAGATCATATGGCTAGAGAAGTCATAAAGGGGGAGAGAGTGTTAGTCAAGGCAAGCTCTGACCATGCAAAGTGGATATCTAATTCCATCAGAGCTACACTGGGCTATCCTCCACTCTGTGATGATGACAATGTTGCTGAATCTGGGATTCAAACTGCATATCTTGGAGGTGAGCAACCAGAGGTAGCTCAAGTGATCTATCCTCCACCAGATTTTGACATGGTGCAAGCTGATATTCATCACATGTATAGCCCACATGAAGGGAAGTCTAATGTTATTCTGGATAAAGTGGTTCAACCTATTACTGAAGCCATGCAATAGGCATTACAGAAGGAGGAAGAGACAAGGTTGTCTAAGAAGAGGTTTAGGGAACAAGCAGAACAAAGGCCAGACTTTGAACAGTGGAGCCCTACCTCTAGGAATATAATATTAACTGCCTGGAAAGCTGCCAAGGATAACACTCATGACAGGAACAAGTGGTTCTCTGAAGCTGAATGGAGAAAACATGAGATCAGGCAGGAGGCAATAGTTCAATACAGAAGGAAGGCAAAGATGGGAAAGCTACCTCCTACTGCAGTGGAGCCTAGCAAGTACTTTCCTAAGCCATACCACTATTTTGAGAGGCAGAAGATCAAAGCTGAAGATCTTAAAAAGAAAGATCTAAAAGGCAAGAAGCCTGCTGATGCTGAAACTGTTGATGCCCCTGTCAAAGCTCAAGTTCAAGCTGGCAAGGGAATAGTTATCAAGGAACCAGAACAGAAATAGATTAAGAATTTACTTGAAGATTATTTTGTAATCTTTTGAATGTAAAACATTTTTGTGAACCACTGAAAATGTATAAGACAAATGTTAGAACAATATATGATCAATATATTTCATGTTTGTTCTGTGAATGTGTATATGTCTATTTCTTATTTGTTCTGAAATGATGTAGGTGTATACATGTGTGATTTATACATGTTATGTTTACCCTGCTGTACTTTATCCTGCTTTACATCACTTTGTAATTTTTAATTATAAATGGTGTATATCATTGACTAAGGGTTATGACTTCTCCAAATAGGGGGAGATTGTTGGGTACATTGGCTAAATGTACCTGATTTGAAGAAGCCTCACCCAACTCAATGATATACATCATAATGTATTTGATGTATGTTGAGTTTATTTGTGCAGGTTAAGTAATCGCTGGACTGAAGCAAAAAGTTTCTAAGTCCATGTGTCGACACCTAGAGGGAAAGTGTCGACACTTAAGAAGGCTTGTGTCGACACCCAGAGGGAAAGTGTCGACACTTAAGAAGGCTTGTGTCGACACCCAAACAAGCAGTGTCGACACTTGGAGTCATTGTGTCGACACATGGGATGCAGAGTCGACACCAGACAGAAAGTGTCGACACTTGGAGCTGTGTCGACACTCAGTGAAGAAAAGTGCAGAGAAGCAGTGTCGACACAAGGAGCTGTGTCGACACCCAGTGAAGCTGTGTCTACACCAGTAAGTGTCGACACTTGGAGCTGTGTCGACACTCAGCAAAAGTCTGCAGAGACTAAGTTAAAGTGTCGATACTCAGAACAATGTGTCGACACTCAACAAGAAGAGTCAGCACTTGAAGAAAGTGTCGACACTAAGAACAAAGTGTCGACACTCAACAGAAGAGTCAACACATGAAGAAAGTGTCGACACCTAGGACAATGTGTCGACACTCAGCTGAAGACTCTACACTTGAAGAAAGTGTCGACACAAGGAGCTGTGTCGACACTTAGCAAAGAACAGCATTATCTCCAAAATATTCTAAGTACAAGTGTCGACACTAAGGGAATGTGTCGACACTCAGCTGAAGTCTCAACAGAAGAATCAAGTGTCGACACAAGGAGCTGTGTCGACACTTAGCAAGTATCAACATAGAAGACTATGTGTCGACACCAAGAAGCAGTGTTGACACTTAACAGATTCAACACAAGAAGATGTGTCGACACAAAGGAGATGTGTCGACACTTAGAAGAATACAGCTAAAGATAGAAGATCAAGTACTTGTGTCGACACTCAATTTCAGTGTCGACACCTGAAGAAGAATCTGTGTCAAGACTTACAAGGAGTTGTATCGACACCTTCTAGACTTGTGTCGACACTTACACAGCATGTGTCGACACTTGGTCTATAAGTGTCGACACTTGAAGACAGAAAGTCTCGACACTTTCAGACAGTTAGAGATTTTCAAGGAATGACTGGATGACTTGACAGCTGCCGTTCCAGCCAGTCTACAGCACCTGTCAGAGATGTCAGAAGACAGTTATGAACCGGACCAGCCTGTTACCATGAAGAAGGCCTATAAATAGGCACATACAGTTTACAGAAACTGTTGATCACATTGTTGAAGAACAAGTTATTAAAGTGGTACACAGAGTATCAAATCAAGAAGATCTTGCAGTTCAAGTGCAGATCTAAGAAGTTGGAGAGAGAGGGCTCCATCTAAGAAATCAGCCGTTGGAACTAGGCTGAGAAGAAGGGTTCAGATCTATTCTGAATTCTAAGTGGCAGAGGTCAAGGAACAACTGCAGAAGGAGACAATCTTATTCAGTTCTACTCAAGAAGCTTTGAAGAAAGCTAAGTCAGATTGAATCCAGCTGAGTTCTTCCAAGAACTCATCAAGAAACTCTCAACTCCCCTCTCTTGTTTTTGAGTTGTTGAGTTATTATTTCAATAATCATTTTTAACTTGTAGGATCCTTTGGATCTGAGTGAATTGTAAGCCTGTATTTATAAAGGCTGAGGGTAGGGCTTGAGGGCCTGAGTGTAGGAGATTGTTATCTCTGAGTGTAGGCCTTGATTGGCTGAGTGTAGGCCTTTGTGGCTGAGTGTAGGCCTTTGTGGCTGAGTGTAGGCTTTGGGATAAAGCTGAGTTGTAGGGCCTTGGGCCTGAGGTGTAGGAACCAATTTGGGTTCTGAGACAGTGGAGAAGTTTGGCCGAATCTAGTACACTGCTAGATAGGCGAAGAGGGAAAGTGGATGTACCCATATCTTGGGGAACCACTATAAAACACTGTGTCTGCTGTGCTGTGCTATGATTGTTGCTGTGTATGCTGTGTGTTTGCTGTGATAGAATAGTTAGAAATCTGTGATCTTAACTGTTTGCTGCCATTAAAGTTTAAAAAGGATTAGGTCACCTATTCACCCCCCCCCCCCTCTAGGTGTTTAGGTACCATATCTTTCATAGAGCTTACTCACTTAACACCAAGGAGCAGAAAAATCTAGCCAAGGCAGAAAGTATTGAATGAGGCGTGCTCACTCAATGCTCTCAACGGCATGATTCAAAAAATCTGGCTAAGGTAAAAAGCGTTGAGTGAGGCATGCACACTCAATGCTCTCAACTCTTAAGATGTTAAAGAAGTAGAAATTTAGTTAAGGCAGAAAGCGTTGAGTAAGCCGTGCTCACTCAACGCTCTCAACACCAAGCATGTAGATATGACTAAAGAATAAGCTAAGGCATAAAGCGTTGAGTGAGGCTTGCTCACTCAATGATATCATCACCTAGATAAACAGAATTCTGTCTAAGTACTTTGGCATTGAGTGAAGCTCATTCACTCAACGCCTATTCCCCTAATGCTCGATTTTGGTTAAGTCCACGGGTGATGACATCAGCAATATCTACAAAATCGACAAAGTCAACTAATTTCAAATCAAATACGGAGAAGCTACAGAACACGATAAACTCTTCCGCGAAGCTACTGTACGTCTTCTTCCGTAAAAGCAAGGTGCAACTTTCTCACTCAATGCCACAGAAAAGATGTGCTGATATTTGGATAAGTCTAAATGCGTTGAGTGTAGCTTTGTCACTCAATGCCAGTTAAATAGAATAAAAATTGTTAAGTAGGTTGGCATTGAGTAGAGATTACTCACTCAACGTCAAGGAGCAGAAAAATTTGGCTAAGGCAGAAAGCATTGAGTGAGTCGTACTAACTCAACGCTCTCAATGCCATGACTCAAAAAATCTGGCTAAGGCAAAAAGCATTGAGTGAGGCGTGCTCACTTAACACTCTCAATGCTTAAGATGCTGAAGAAGCATAAAATTAGTTAAGGAACAAAGCATTGAGTTAGGCATGCTCAATCAACTCTCTCAACGCCAAACATGCAGATATGGCTGAAGAATAAGCTAAGACATAAAGCATTGAGTGAGGCTTGCTCACTCAATGTTGTCATTGTCTAGATAGATAGAATTCTGTCTAAGTACTTTGGCATTGAGTGAAGCTCATTCACTCAACGCCTATTCCACTGATGCTCAATTTTGGTTAAGTCCACATGTGGTGACATCAACAATATCTGCAAAATCGACAAAGTTAACTAATTTCAAATCAAGTACGGAGAAGCTACAGAACACGACAAACTCTACCGCGAAGCTACTATACAACTTCTTCCATTAAAGCAAGGTGCAGTAGGATGCTGCAAGTGGGCCCCACTGATTTCTAAGAGTCGTTGATCGACGAACTATAAAAGGAAGAGAGTGGCCAAGACGACAACAACTTTTTAGGGCATTATCAATTTCAAAAGTTTGCGATCGGACTTCATCTCTCTCTCACCATTGTCGCCGAGAAAGAGCTTGAAGTCTTCCTGCAGGAACAAAAAGTTCAGTGAGCTGCTACTTATTCATCTGCTACAGTAAAATCAGAAAGATCTCTGATAAAGGAAGAAAGTAGAGCCATCATTATCTAGTGGGCTCAGTTAGCTGATTGAAGAACAGAAGTTCATCTTCTTCTTCAGCAATATCAGAATCTTCATTTTGAGTTTCTTCCAGTAGAGGGAGAACTTCTTCCTGCTGTTGTACAGTAAGACAGTGCTGAGATAACTCAGCCCTAGCTTTTGACACTAAGAAAGTTCCCTGTGTCAAAACATTTAAATCTTCACTTTTTTGTAGGATCCAACTGGATCTGAGCTATAGGGCCACTGGCCTGAGGTAGGGCAATATTTCTTGAGTTATAGGAGAGTAAAGCTCTTTGAGTTGTAGGATACAACTGGATCTGAGCTGTAGGACTTGGTTTCATGTCTGAGGTAGGTGGGTCTTTCTCACTGAGTTGTTGGACCTTTGGGTCTGAGGTAGGATCCCAAGTGGATCTGAGGTAGGGCTATCCTCCCAGCCTGAGTGTAGGGTCTTTGGCCTGAGGTAGGTGATCTACTGATCACTGAGTTGTAGGCCCTTGTGGCTGAGTTGTAGGCCTTGGAGGAGATTGAGAGATCCTGAGGGATTTGAGGTGTAAGCTCTTTGGAGCAGTGTTTTGGAGAAGTGCCTTGACTAACAGGAATTTGACAAGGTGGGAGGAGAGTGCATGTACCCATAAGTTGGGGAACCACTATAAATCTATGTGTGCTTTTCTGTAATATTTTCTATGTGCATGTTCTTGAAAGCAAACTACTACCATCACACTTAGTGCTAAAGGAAAAACTAACAAGAGAATAATAACAGTGAGACAACCTATTCACCCCCTAGGTGGTAAGCTACCTTGAAAATAAAGACTTTCAACTGGTATCAGAGGGAGGTTTCTCAAAAAGGATCTAACCATCTGAGTGATCTTCTAAGGTAGCTACAGATTATCCTCATGGGTTCAGGAGTGAACTATAAGGAGCTGGGTGCCATGGAGCTTCTTATCTACAGGAAGGAGGGATTTGGCATCTGGAAGGAAAGGGTTAGGTTGTTCATGGAAGCAACTGACCATATTTCTGTGGTGGAAAACTTTAGCGTTGATTCTTGATAGCATTGAATTAGTCGTGGTTTTCTTCGATCGATTTTGTTGTCTATCTTGATTTGTTTAATTTCGAGAGGATTGGCAGATCTCGTTTTCTTTTTATTGCGAGAGATCTACCATTTTCGAATTGTATTTTTTGGTGGATCTCTTTTGGTACAACAACCGCTCGATTGGACCGACTGGGTCATTTTAGCCTGGGGGAGTATCGGTCTATAGCCTTTGTCCGATCCTAAACGGTTTGGCTCCCCGTATGTTAGCATTTAATTGATAAAATTGATTACATGTGTGTTGCGCTGAAAGTTTTGTGCAAATGTAGAATTTGGGCGTAGAGAGAAATTTGTGTTTATCCGTATATTTTTCGGTGACAATGTGTGAGCCTGCATCAAGTTGGATTCCACACCTCAAGCGCCCACCCAGCACACATCCAGCCCAACACCTACAAGGTGACTAAGGTAACAGAACTCAGGCTGCTCTGCAACCTCATGAGGCTTGGCTCGCATGAAACCAAGCGCCCCAGACACGATATGAGACGGGCCGGCCTTTAGATCTCGCGGGCGCCGCAGTAGAAGCTCTGGATAAAGGGGGATCGTCATTTTGCGGGCTAGCTATCTAAGATCCTAACATTCCCTAAGCTATCCTTAAGGGGTGCACGATCTCACTAGCGAGACACAGGTTCGGAGGCAGCGAGCAGGAAGGCCGAGCCAGGTCATGAGTACCAAACAAGGGAACGAGGAACAAAGGCAATGTCATTTCAGGAAAGAACATATATTATTAATCGCAAAAAGTTACAAGTATGGGACTCAACCCGCATTTACAGTACAACAATAATAAAAAATACATAAATCACAAGAAGTAAGGTTCGGCGCGGTGGTTCAGCAAGGCGAGCTCTCCTAAAGGGGTTAGAAGGACTCATCACCCGGCTCTGGTACCGAAAGGAACAGCTCTGGTACCACATCGCTCGCTGAGAGCCCCACGCCCTTGCGCATCACTAAGCTGGCTCGTTGCATGGTATGGAGAGTGTAAGTCGCGTCCTTGGCAGCATTCTTTGGCATCATCTCCTCCAACTCATGTGTTGAATAGTGGTCGAGTCAGTTGCTGCTGCTGGAGGGTGGAGGAGGAGCCGCGGCTTTTAGCTCTTGCCCCCGCACCCGCAATGCCTCGTTCTACTTCTCGAGAGTAGCGATTCGAAGGCCGAGGCGCTGGGTCGTCGCCTCATCCTGTGAAAAGAAACAAAAGGAACATAAGAGAAGTGGAAGCAATCTTAGTGCATCTTGTTCAAGTTCTGGGACTTACCACCCCCCCACCCGGTATTCGGCAAGGACATCATCGCCCGTGTCTGCCTGCTTCTTATTGTTGAAGCCAAAATTGGCCTCTGTGGAGTTCGGGGTCCCTGAAAGGGGTGACCTCACACCTACTACACTCGAGAGAACGTCACGGACCGGAGACTTAGGAGACTATGAACAGACCCTCTGCTCTAGCACGGAGGTCCCACCTCACACCCGGAAGGCTACCTGAGCTCTTCCCCTCCCTTACCAAAGGGCTAGGCTGGGCGCCTTGGAGAGCTCTCTCTACTCTACCAGGAAGAAGCTAAGGCAGGAGGAAGCTAAGAAAAGGCCCCTCTCCAAGGCACCCAAGGGGGTCTATTTATAGTTTTTCCAAGTCCTGGGGGGTGAAATGACCAAAATACCCCTACGGCCAAAAGGCTTCGGGACAATAGAGAACAGCCACGTCGGGGGGTAAAGGGGGAATTCCCCCCGAGGGCAAGAAGGTAAAACTGCAGGGGGGTAGGGGCGAGACCGCGGCCTCTGACCGGTCTCGCCCCGCCAGGCCGCCAAGCTAGAAGGGGCAGGGGCGAGACCCCGGCCCCCAGCCGATCTCGCCCCACCAGGCCGCCAGGCTAGAAGGAGCAGGGGCGAGACCGCGGCCTCTGACCGGTCTCGCCCCACCAGGCTGCCAGGCTAGAAGGGGCAGGGGCGATACCCCGGCCCCCGGCCGGCCGGTCTCGCCCCACCAGGCCGCCAGGCTAGAAGGGGCAGGGGCGAGACCCCGGCCCCCGGCCGGTCTCGCCCCACCAGGCCGCCAGGCTAGAAGGAGCAGGGGCGAGACCCTGGCCCCCGGCCGATCTCGCCCCACCAGGCCGCAAGGCTAGAAGGAGCAGGGGCGAGACCGCGGCCTCTGACCGGTCTCCCCCCACCAGGCCGCCAGGCTAGAAGGGGCAGGGGCGAGACCCCGGCCCCCCGGCCGGTCTCGCCCCACCAGGCCGCCAGGCTAGAAGGGGCAGGGGCGAGACCCCGGCCCCCGGCCGGTCTCGCCCCACCAGGCCGCCAGGCTAGAAGGAGCAGGGGCGAGACCGCGGCCTCTGACCGGTCTCGCCCCACCAGGCCGCCAGGCTAGAAGGGGCAGGGGCGAGACACCAGCCCCCGGCCGGTCTCGCCCCACCAGGCCGCCAGGCTAGAAGGGGCAGGGGCGAGACCCCGGCCCCCGGCCGGTCTCGCCCCACCAGGCCGCCAGGCTAGAAGGAGCAGGGGCGAGACCCTGGCCCCCGGCCGATCTCGCCCCACCAGGCCGCCAGGCTAGAAGGGGCAGGGGCGAGACCCCGGCCCCCGGCCGGTCTCGCCCCACCAGGCCGCCAGGCAGAAGGAGGCGGGGGCGAGACCCTGGCCCCCGGCCGGTCTCGCCTCACCAGGCCGCCAAGCACCTATAGGGACGGGGGCTGGTGTTAGCCAACTTGTCGCACCCGCCCCCCAAAAGAGGGCCACTGGGGGGAGGTAGATTTTTCCTCCCCCTACTAGTATGTTTCCAATCTAGAGCCAAAATTGGCCACCGAGAGTGCAAAATCTCCCAAAAGCTTAAAACTATACAGGGGCGAATACGGGGTTGTACACAATCCCCGCTCTTTTCGAGGTTGGCACAAACTCGGAAAGAAATGTCCAACCCAACGTATTCGCTGAGTGCAATTTCCTTGCGCGCCTCTCCAGGGAGTCAACCTGCCACGCCAGCTATGGGAGCCTGGGTGGCGAGACCCCCTCCAGGTAAAAAATACTTAGCCTCCACGAGAGGTACCACCAGCCCTGCCAGCTAGTGAGAGCCTGGCAGCGGGATTCTCATCGGAGCAAAGGGGCTTTTACTCCCCCCGAGGCACATTCGACCCAACCGGCTAATGGAAGCCTGGCTGAGGAGATCCTCTCGGGGTTGGAACTCGATCTCCCTGAGGCACATTCGACCCAACCAGCTAGTGGGAGCCTGGCTGAGGAGATCCTCTTGGGGGTGAGGCTTGATCTCCCCGAGGCACATTCGACCCAACCAGCTAGTGGGAGCCTGGCTGAGGAGATCCTCTCAGGGGTGGGACTTGATCTCCCCGAGGCACATTCGACCCAACCAGCTAGTGTGAGCCTGGCTGAGGAGATCCTCTCAGGGGTGGGGCTTGATCTCCCCGAGGCACATTCGACCCAACCAGCTAGTGGGAGCCTGGCTGAGGAGATCCTCTCGGGGGTGGGGCTTGATCTCCCCGAGGCACATTCGACCCAACCAGCTAGTGTGAGCCTGGCTGAGGAGATCCTCTCGGGGGTGGGGCTTGATCTCCCCGAGGTACATTCGACCCAACCAGCTAGTGTGAGCCTGGCTGAGGAGATCCTCTCGGGGGTGGGGCTTGATCTCCCCGAGGCACATTCGACCCAACCAGCTAGTGGGAGCCTGGCTGAGGAGATCCTCTCGGGGTTGGAACTCGATCTCCCCGAGGCACATTCAACCCAACCAGCTAGTGGGAGCCTGGCTGAGGAGATCCTCTCGGGGGTGAGGCTTGATCTCCCCGAGGCACATTCGACCCAACCAGCTAGTGGGAGCCTGGCTGAGGAGATCCTCTCGGGGGTGGGACTTGATCTCCCCGAGGAACATTCGACCCAACCAGCTAGTGGGAGCCTGGCTGAGGAGATCCTCTCGGGGGTGGGGCTTGATCTCCCCGAGGCACATTCGACCCAACCAGCTAGTGTGAGCCTGGCTGAGGAGATCCTCTCGGGGGTGGGGAACCAGGCTTGTCACTTGAACTTTACCAAATCCAACATCCTCAAACGGGGAATAAGATGAGTTACATGACCCCCCCGACTCAGCCGGTCGGGGGCTGGACTCAAAACAACATAAAAAACATACATGACTCAGCCGGGTCGAGGCTTCCTCAGGGGGTCTGGGCCTGGTGGTCGCCATCCGCTTCCTGCTCGCCGTACACTTCCATCCTGCTTAGGCTCTTCATGACCTTCTCCATCTCCTCTGCCTTGGCCAACCAAGAGATGGTGTTGACGACCGTGACATAACACTGTCTTGCCATCCTGGAGTCTCCCTTGACTCTAACCTGGATCCCTCCTGAGTTGAACTTGAGGCATTGGTGGAAGGAAGACGGCACACAACGGAAGGCGTTGATGAGGGGCCTTCCGAAGATGGCATTGTAGCTGCTTGGAGCGTCAACAATGACGAACCGGCAGTTCATTGAGACTCCCCCCAATTTAACTTGGAGTCCCACTCCACCTTCTTCCTTTCCCTGGAAAATCCGAACAGGGGTCCGTCCGAGGCCAACACCCTCCGTGATTGTACCTTCATCTCGTCAAACGCCTTCCTAAAAATGACGTTGACGGAGCTCCCGTTGTCAACCAGGATCCGGGAGACGGTGTAGCCCTCGATGGCCGTCTGGATGACCAGCGCATCGCAGAACGGATCCTCATGATCCGGCAGGTCCTTCACCGAGAAGGTGATCTTCTCCTCCTGGGGCGGTGTCTGGGAGGTTGAGGCGACGCTCCTTCGATACATGACGTGGAGGCTTGCCTTCCGAGTGGCCTCAACCCCCACTCCACCATGGATCACCGCTATACCGCCTCGGGGTCCGACATCGACCCGGTCCTCACACACATCATCACCCCCTCCTTGGGGCAGAACCTCTTCAACCCGCACTGGCGGCTGCGGCTGGGCAGGGCCTCTCGCCCCCCCCTCCCCTCACTTCTAGAAACTCGGGGAAGGTAGCCGTGGCGTGCCCCTCCACCTGGTGGAAGTCACAGTACAGTAGCGCTCCTCCCCTCCTTCGGCGGGCTGGGTGCTCTCTCCTGTTACCTCTTCCTCCTCCACCTATCGCCAAGGCTTGCTGCGGCGGGGGGAGGAGCTGTCTTGGGGCTTGCCTATGGAAGTTGAACCTCCCTTGGCCCCCATGGAAGTTTCCCCCATCTTGGGCGTAACCTCTTCCCGGGCCCTGAACGGGTCCTCCCTGCTGCCTCCAACCTGGTTCTGGACCCTCCTGAGCTCTCCGCTCCTCTCTCCTTCTTCCTTCCTGATGCCTTGAGCCACCTTGCTCCTTTGACTCCGTCTCTGTTAGCTTTGCCAACTTCTTGACGAAAGCCGGGTTGGCCGCCTCCATGGCTATCTCCTCTGCCGCCCTTTCCATCAGCTCCTCGAAGGAAAGGGGGGCCTTCCGGGTCAAGCTCATCTTGAAGAAGCCCTCCTTCAGCCCAACGGTGAAGGCCATCTGGAGAGCATACCCTGGCATCTCCTGGACCTCCAAGATCTCCTCTTGGAACCTGTCTACATAGCGGGCCAGCGACTCCTCGGCCCCCTGCCTTATCAAGAAGATGGACTCAGGACTCCTCTTCCGCTTCTTGGAGGTGGAGAAGCGGAGCTGGAAGCTTCGGCTCAAGTCCTCGAACCCATAGATCGACCTCGGAGGGAGTTGATGGAACCAGTCCCTTGCCTTCTCCTTCAGCGTGATCACAAAGAGGCGACACTTGAAGGCATACGTCATCGGCCTGATGGAGACGGCATCCTCGAACCACTGCAGATGCTGGACGGGGTCATCCTTCCCCGTATAGTAAGCCATGTCTGGCTCTCTGAACCCCTCGGGAATAGGAGCTGAGATGATCAGCTCGCTGAAGGGTGACCCCCTAAGGGGTGGTCTCACCATCTCCACTCGCGCGACCTGCTCGCCTGAGAGGTTGGCACTCGCCGGGGTGGAGAACAGCTCCCGGCCGGTGAGGTCTCGCTCGACCCCATCGCCCATTCTCTCCTTCCCGGGCCTTCCTCCTGGTGCACTTCCTTCTCCCCCTGCTGGGGTCATCTCGCCTAGACACCTGGGAGTCGGCTCGTCGAGAGGGGGAGCTAACTCCTGGGGGGTCGGGGTGGAGCTGCCACCCTGAGGAGCAATGCTTTGCAGCATCTCCATGATACCCTGGATGGAGGCCATGAACTCTTGCCTCCCCACAAAGGGTCCTGGGGTGGGGAGCTCGCCGAGATCATCACTACCTCCCTGACCTCCCGTCATGACTCTTTCCCGAGATCTTCTGTGCTGGTCACTCTCCACGCTCACCGCACCAAAAGTGTTGAAGCCAAAATTGGCCTCTGTGGAGTTCGGGGTCCCTGAAAGGGGTGACCTCACACCTACTACACTCGAGAGAACGTCACGGACCTGAGACTTAGGAGACTATGAACAGACCCTCGGCTCTAGCACGGAGGTCCCACCTCACACTCGGAAGGCTACCTGAGCTCTTCCCCTCCCTTACCAAAGGGCTAGGCTGGGCGCCTTGGAGAGCTCTCTCTACCCTACCAGGAAGAAGCTAAGGGAGGAGGAAGCTAAGAAAAGGCCCCTCTCCAAGGCACCCAAGGGGGTCTATTTATAGTTTTTCCAAGTCCTGGGGGTGAAATGACCAAAATACCCCTACGGCCAAAAGGCTTCGGGCCAATAGAGAACAGCCATGTCGGGGGGTAAAGGGGGAATTCCCCCCGAGGGCAAGAAGGTAAAACTGCAGGGGGGCAGGGGCGAGACCGCGGCCTCTGACCGGTCTCGCCCCGCCAGGCCGCCAAGCTAGAAGGGGCAGGGGCGAGACCCCGGCCCCCGGCCGATCTCGCCCCACCAGGCCGCCAGGCTAGAAGGAGCAGGGGCGAAACTGCGGCCTCTGACCGGTCTCGCCCCACCAGGCCTCCAGGCTAGAAGGGGCAGGGGCGAGACCCCGGCCCCCGGCCGGTCTCGCCCCACCAGGCCACCAGGCTAGAAGGGGCAGGGGCGAGACCCCGGCCCCCGGCCAGTCTCGCCCCACCAGGCCGCCAGGCTAGAAGGAGCAGGGGCGAGACCCTGGCCCCCGGCCGATCTCGCCCCACCAGGCCGCCAGGCTAGAAGGAGCAGGGGCGAGACCGCGGCCTCTGACCGGTCTCCCCCCACCAGGCCGCCAGGCTAGAAGGGGCAGGGGCGAGACCCCGGCCCCCCGGCCGGTCTCGCCCCACCAGGCCGCCAGGCTAGAAGGGGCAGGGGCGAGACCCCGGCCCCCGGCCGGTCTCGCCCCACCAGGCCGCCAGGCTAGAAGGAGCAGGGGCGAGACCGCGGCCTCTGACCGGTCTCGCCCCACCAGGCCGCCAGGCTAGAAGGGGCAGGGGCGAGACCCCGGCCCCCGGCCGGTCTCGCCCCACCAGGCCGCCAGGCTAGAAGGGGCAGGGGCGAGACCCCGGCCCCCGGCCGGTCTCGCCCCACCAGGCCGCCAGGCTAGAAGGAGCAGGGGCGAGACCCTGGCCCCCAGCCGATCTCGCCCCACCAGGCCGCCAGGCTAGAAGGGGCAGGGGCGAGACCCCGGCCCCCGGCCGGTCTCGCCCCACCAGGCCTCCAGGCAGATGGAGGCGGGGGCGAGACCCTGGCCCCCGGCCGGTCTCGCCTCACCAGGCCGCCAAGCACCTATAGGGACGGGGGCTGGTGTTAGCCAACTTGTCGCACCCGCCCCCCAAAAGAGGGCCACTGGGGGGAGGTAGATTTTTCCTCCCCCTACTAGTATGTTTCCAAGCTAGAGCCAAAATTGGCCACCGAGAGTGCTAAATCACCGCACCAAAAGTGTTGAAGCCAAAATTGGCCTCTGTGGAGTTCGGGGTCCCTGAAAGGGGTGACCTCACACCTACTACACTCTAGAGAACGTCACGGACCGGAGACTTAGGAGACTATGAACAGACCCTCGGCTCTAGCACGGAGGTCCCACCTCACACCCGGAAGGCTACCTGAGCTCTTCCCCTCCCTTACCAAAGGGCTAGGCTGGGCGCCTTGGAGAGCTCTCTCTACTCTACCAGGAAGAAGCTAAGGGAGGAGGAAGCTAAGAAAAGGCCCCTCTCCAAGGCACCCAAGGGGGTCTATTTATAGTTTTTCCAAGTCCTGGGGGTGAAATGACTAAAATACCCCTACGGACAAAAGGCTTCGGGCCAATAGAGAACAGCCACGTCGGGGGGTAAAGGGGGAATTCCCCCCGAGGGCAAGAAGGTAAAACTGCAGGGGGGCAGGGGCGAGACCGCGGCCTCTGACCGGTCTCGCCCCGCCAGGCCGCCAAGCTAGAAGGGGCAGGGGCGAGACCCCGGCCCCCGACCGATCTCGCCCCACCAGGCCGCCAGGCTAGAAGGAGCAGGGGCGAGACCGCGGCCTCTGACCGGTCTCGCCCCACCAGGCCGCCAGGCTAGAAGGGGCAGGGGCGAGACCCCGGCCCCCGGCCGGTCTCGCCCCACCAGGCCGCCAGGCTAGAAGGGGCAGGGGCGAGACCCCGGCCCCCGGCCGGTCTCGCCCCACCAGGCCGCCAGGCTAAAAGGAGCAGGGGCGAGACCCTGGCCCCCGGCCGATCTCGCCCCACCAGGCCGCCAGGCTAGAAGGGGCAGGGGCGAGACCCCGGCCCCCGGCCGGTCTCGCCCTACCAGGCCGCCAGGCAGAAGGAGGCGGGGGCGAGACCCTGGCCCCCGGCCGGTCTCGCCTCACCAGGCCGCCAAGCACCTATAGGGACGGGGGCTGGTGTTAGCCAACTTGTCGCACCCGCCCCCCAAAAGAGGGCCACTGGGGGGAGGTAGATTTTTCCTCCCCCTACTAGTATGTTTCCAAGCTAGAGCCAAAATTGGCCACCGAGAGTGCTAAATCACCGCACCAAAAGTGTTGAAGCCAAAATTGGCCTCTGTGGAGTTCGGGGTCCCTGAAAGGGGTGACCTCACACCTACTACACTCGAGAGAACGTCACGGACCGGAGACTTAGGAGACTATGAACAGACCCTCGGCTCTAGCACGGAGGTCCCACCTCACACCCGGAAGGCTACCTGAGCTCTTCCCCTCCCTTACCAAAGGGCTAGGCTGGGCGCCTTGGAGAGCCCTCTCTACTCTACCAGGAAGAAGCTAAGGGAGGAGGAAGCTAAGAAAAGGCCCCTCTCCAAGGCACCCAAGGGGGTCTATTTATAGTTTTTCCAAGTCCTGGGGGTGAAATGACCAAAATACCCCTACAGCCAAAAGGCTTCGGGCCAATAGAGAACAGCCACGTCGGGGGTAAATGGGGAATTCCCCCCGAGGGCAAGAAGGTAAAACTGCAGGGGGGCAGGGGCGAGACCACGGCCTCTGACCGGTCTCGCCCCGCCAGGCCGCCAAGCTAGAAGGGGCAGGGGCGAGACCCCGGCCCCCGACCGATCTCGCCCCACCAGGCCGCCAGGCTAGAAGGAGCAGGGGCGAGACCGCGGCCTCTGACCGGTCTCGCCCCACCAGGCCGCCAGGCTAGAAGGGGCAGGGGCGAGACCCCGGCCCCCGGCCGGTCTCGCCCCACCAGGCCGCCAGGCTAGAAGGGGCAGGGGCGAGACCCCGGCCCCCGGCCGGTCTCGCCCCACCAGGCTGCCAGTCTAGAAGGAGCAGGGGCGAGACCCTGGCCCCCGGCCGATCTCTCCCCACCAGGCCGCCAGGCTAGAAGGAGCAGGGGTGAGACCGCGGCCTCTGACCGGTCTCCCCCACCAGGCCGCCAGGCTAGAAGGGGCAGGGGCGAGACCCCGGCCCCCCGGCCGGTCTCGCCCCACCAGGCCGCCAGGCTAGAAGGGGCAGGGGCGAGACCCCGGCCCCCGGCCGGTCTCGCCCC
This sequence comes from Platanthera guangdongensis, assembly GCA_039583875.1. Taxonomy (NCBI): domain Eukaryota; kingdom Viridiplantae; phylum Streptophyta; class Magnoliopsida; order Asparagales; family Orchidaceae; genus Platanthera; species Platanthera guangdongensis. The sequence goes on along the minus strand of CM077167.1, from coordinate 139,274,994 downwards.
ACCAGGCCGCCAGGCTAGAAGGAGCAGGGGCGAGACCGCGGCCTCTGACCGGTCTCGCCCCACCAGGCCGCCAGGCTAGAAGGGGCAGGGGCGAGACCCCGGCCCCCGGCCGGTCTCGCCCCACCAGGCCGCCAGGCTAGAAGGGGCAGGGGCGAGACCCCGGCCCCCGGCCGGTCTCGCCCCACCAGGCCGCCAGGCTAGAAGGAGCAGGGGCGAGACCCTGGCCCCCGGCCGATCTCGCCCCACCAGGCCGCCAGGCTAGAAGGGGCAGGGGCGAGACCCCGGCCCCCGGCCGGTCTCGCCCCACCAGGCCGCCAGGCAGAAGGAGGCGGGGGCGAGACCCTGGCCCCCGGCCGGTCTCGCCTCACCAGGCCGCCAAGCACCTATAGGGACGAGGGCTGGTGTTAGCCAACTTGTCGCACCCGCCCCCCAAAAGAGGGCCACTGGGGGAGGTAGATTTTTCCTCCCCCTACTAGTATGTTTCCAAGCTAGAGCCAAAATTGGCCACCGAGAGTGCTAAATCACCGCACCAAAAGTGTTGAAGACAAAATTGGCCTCTGTGGAGTTCGTGGTCCCTGAAAGGGGTGACCTCACACCTACTACACTCGAGAGAACGTCACGGACCGGAGACTTAGGAGACTATGAACAGACCCTCGGCTCTAGCACGGAGGTCCCACCTCACACCCGGAAGGCTACCTGAGCTCTTCCCCTCCCTTACCAAAGGGCTAGGCTGGGCGCCTTGGAGAGCTCTCTCTACTCTACCAGGAAGAAGCTAAGGGAGGAGGAAGCTAAGAAAAGGCCCCTCTCCAAGGCACCCAAGGGGGTCTATTTATAGTTTTTCCAAGTCCTGGGGGTGAAATGACCAAAATACCCCTACGGCCAAAAGGCTTCGGGCCAATAGAGAACAGCCACGTCGGGGGGTAAAGGGGGAATTCCCCCCGAGGGCAAGAAGGTAAAACTGCAGGGGGGCAGGGGCGAGACCGCGGCCTCTGACCGGTCTCTCCCTGCCAGGCCGCCAAGCTAGAAGGGGCAGGGGCGAGACCCCGGCCCCCGGCCGATCTCGCCCCACCAGGCCGCCAGGCTAGAAGGAGCAGGGGCGAGACCGCGGCCTCTGACCGGTCTCGCCCCACCAGGCCGCCAGGCTAGAAGGGGCAGGGGCGAGACCCCGACCCCCGGCCGGTCTCGCCCCACCAGGCCGCCAGGCTAGAAGGGGCAGGGGCGAGACCCCGGCCCCCGGCCGGTCTCGCCCCACCAGGCCGCCAGGCTAGAAGGAGCAGGGGCGAGACCCTGGCCCCGGGCCGATCTCGCCCCACCAGGCCGCCAGGCTAGAAGGAGCAGGGGCGAGACCGCGGCCTCTGACCGGTCTCCCCCCACCAGGCCGCCAGGCTAGAAGGGGCAGGGGCGAGACCCCGGCCCCCCGGCCGGTCTCGCCCCACCAGGCCGCCAGGCTAGAAGGGGCAGGGGCGAGACCCCGGCCCTCGGCCGGTCTCGCCCCACCAGGTCGCCAGGCTAGAAGGAGCAGGGGCGAGACCGCGGCCTCTGACCGGTCTCGCCCCACCAGGCCGCCAGGCTAGAAGGGGCAGGGGCGAGACCCCGACCCCCGGCCGGTCTCGCCCCACCAGGCCGCCAGGCTAGAAGGGGCAGGGGCGAGACCCCGGCCCCCGGCCGGTCTCGCCCCACCAGGCCGCCAGGCTAGAAGGAGCAGGGGCGAGACCCTGGCCCCCGGCCGATCTCGCCCCACCAGGCCGCCAGGCTAGAAGGGGCAGGGGCGAGACCCCGGCCCCCGGCCGGTCTCGCCCCACCAGGCCGCCAGGCAGAAGGAGGCGGGGGCGAGACCCTGGCCCCCGGCCGGTCTTGCCTCACCAGGCCGCCAAGCACCTATAGGGACGGGGGCTGGTGTTAGCCAACTTGTCGCACCCGCCCCCCAAAAGAGGGCCACTGGGGGGAGGTAGATTTTTCCTCCCCCTACTAGTATGTTTCCAAGCTAGAGCCAAAATTGGCCACCGAGAGTGCAAAATCTCCCAAAAGCTTAAAACTATACAGGGGCGAATACGGGGTTGTACACTTATGGTTCTCGGCTTCCTCTTGAGTGAGATAGCGGGCCTCCTCCTTGTCGTTGGCAAGCTTCTAGAGCGAGGTGGAGTTCCGCTCCATCTGCATGCACCAGTGGCCTGCCATATGGGCTAGTTCCAGGCCACAAAGTTGGGCCCGCGTGCTCTCGCAGACGAGTGCCCGGGGTGGACTCTTGGTCATAAACTGCAGCATCCTCCCGCACATATAGGCTGAAAGAGAAGGCATAGGCCTCCCCGCTAGTAGTGTCCTGCTCCAACCAGCTCGGCAGCAGCATGGAGATCGATGCCCAATTCTCCCCCTGGTCCCATTGGAGGTGGGCCTTGCCAAGCTCGTCCAAGTGTCGCTCTCTAGAGCCAAAGTTACGGTGCCCACCTGGCATGGCCTTAGAAACGGGCACCTATCCTCTCGGCTTGGGTGTTCTAGTTGCCTCGCTATAGTGGTCATCGGTCGAGGCACTCGGGGTGGCAGACTCTTGGGTTTGTTGGCCCACCGGAGCCTTGCCTTTCTCCCGAGTTGCGGGGGGAGCGCCGCCCGCGGTCTTCGGATTCTTCCGCGGTGGAGGCGATAGAGGTTGTTCGCGGGTCCCCCGCTTCTGGGTAGTGAGGGTTGGGGCCTCGCGATGCATGGCAGCCGCCGCCTCAGCATGGGCGAGCTCGTCCGAGGTGACTCGTGCACTCTCATAAGGATGGTGCAGGGCGATGTCTCGCTCACCTGCAGTGAGAGGGTTAGAGCAAAGAAGGAAAAAAGAGAGGCTAAGTAAAAGGGGAAAAATGTGGATAGCTTACCTCCCCCGGGCAGGGCTGGGGTGAGGCAATCCACCTTCCTGTGGAGGAGCACTACTTTGAAGTTCTTCCCTTGGAAGAACCTACACAGCTCGGCTTCGTGGCCCCCCAGGCTAGGGGCGGTAGCTCTCCTCGTTGAGTTGTACCGGCGAGAAAGGAACGTTGCCAAAGTCGCCTTTGACAAAGATAAACTTTTGGAGCCAATTGTGGCTCTTGTTCACCATCTCATGCACCTTGATGTGGGTGCTAGAGAAATAGGCAGTGCCATCTTTATTTGCCTGGAAGGATAATAACTTGTGGAAGACTACAAAGTTGAACTTGATCTGCTCCTCCCACAGGAAGCAGGTGAATCCGACCATGGCGGCCACCGAATTGGGAGTAATCTTGTTGAGGACTACCCCAAAGTACTTCAGTACCTGCCTGACCTATGTCCATAGGGGATGCCAGAGGCCCGCGTCAAAATGAGTGATGGGGATGGCGAGCTCCCCGACGGAAAGGTCATCGATCTTCTTCTCCTCTCCAGGCTACCTCACCTTAATGACGAGCGGGATAAAGTCGCTAACCACTTCAACAAATTCGGTTTTAGTAATGGTGGAGAAAAAGAAGGAGTGCACAGAGAAGGTCCAGGCACACTTATTTCGCCCCTCATCATCTCCACCATTGCCGCCCATCTCACAGACAGATATCTAAGCGGTATGCTGGAGTTCTCGCAAAGAGAAGGAGGGTCGGGAGTCGCAGGAAGTGGAGAAGGAACGGAAGGTCTTAAATGCGGTAGGTAGGAAGGAGTGTCAGGGCCTATTTATAGGATAGGAAAGGGCGGGAAAACATCCCATCGGCGGGAAATGTGTGGATAGCAAAAATAGACCCTAACGCTTCGACTTCCGAGCCCACCGCTAACTCCCGCCTACTCACCACGGCCTTGTTAGAGTTATGCAGTGGCGAGCCGTGCTAACTTGCGTCCGCCCAAGTGGCGGGAGAGCCACGCTGACTCGCGCCCAGCCAAGTGGCGGGCGAGCTGCGCTAGCTCGCATCCAGCAGAGAGTTGAGCATCACCAGTAGACTCGTGCCCGCCTAATGAGGGGGTAGGCGAGCAAGGGTAGCTTGCCCGCATCCACCTAGAGAAAAGCTAAGCAGTTATCAGCTATGAAAATAATATAGAACAAGCATAGGCCCATCAGCAGGCGAGAAGTCTCAAATATTTACAAATAAAAAGTTCGATTCTCCTGAGGAAAAATAAATCAATTTCGTGGTTCTAACACGCGGGCTGAGCCAAGAAGCAGGTGCAACCCGAGACAGTTGGCCGACAGCAAGGAAGGGGTGGGTGGCTTAGTATTGAATCCACTTCAACCTACCCCGCCCCCACACCCTGAAATGGGGTGGTGGGCGAGGATAGAAATACTCGCAGACTGCTAGCAGTTCCCGCTAGGACAGGTCAACTTATTCCATGGCATGCCGGAGTTACACCTTCGCTCGCGTAATATGTGTTCCCATGGAAGTAGTCCTGTCTCCATCTTCTGGGTGCCTCATGCCCTCCAGGACCGCGAACCGCTCTTCCACCTCAACCTTGTCCTCATCCACCCTATCACAAACCTCCTGCAGTGTCAGGGATTATTTCTGGAACAGTCGGGTCACCCACCTCTTCATCTCCTTGGCATCCTGTAGGTCGCCCAGGTATTCCGAGATGTGGTCCGCAGAAGGGCGAGGTAATTATCCCCCCTGATGTCGACGTTAGACGATGAGATCTCATTGAAGCCTACAAAAATAGGAAAGATCAGAAAAAGAAAGTGGTCATAAGCAAGCAAACACACACTCACCAGGGGTCAGTACATCCCCTGCACTGGTATGCGGGCGGGAGGTACCCGACTGGCCTTGGAAGGGCTTGCCTTCAAGAGCCGCAAAATATTTTCCTAGCCCGAGTCAGGTTGGCAACGGATGAACTGCGGGAAGGGCAGGCCCCATGATTGAGGGGCTGGCGGCCTACTCAGTTATCCATGGGGAGGAGTGCCTCAGCTCCATTCCCCCGCCTCTTCCCTCACAAGACGTCTCCTGCGAAGAAGGGAAGATCAAAACCGGAATGATAGTAACATCAAGGCAACCGGCCCGCGTACCTCATGGATAGCCTCGACATCGGCCGCCGAACTAGACGCGGGGGAATCAATCTGGGGAGATTGCTGGATCATCTTCGCCTTCTTCGGCTTAAAAACGGGACCGAGTGATCTGCATGCCATCCATGGAGCAACATCGAGGACCTGCTCTTGCGTCCCCTCCCCCGCGGCCGCTAGGCACACTCGTATCTCTTCTGATATAGGCATAGCTCGGCACAGTAGTTTGCAAGAGAAGATAAGCAGAAGGATGGTGGGTTTTCCTCTTGAGTCTGGTGGTATATTTATAACACGCAGGTGGGACCCACTAAAAGATTCCCTTCAGCTCAGCAAGAACTCACTGAACATATGGGGTTGGATGATTCTTTCTGAGCTTTGCCAAGCTCAAAAAGAGCGGGGATTGTGTACAACCCAATGTTTGCCGAGTGGGACCGCCGAGCAGGCGAGCCAGGCAGACGAGCGGGCCAGGACAGACTTTTTGTCACCATCTTCTAAGGCGTTGAGTGAAGCTCAACCTCTCGACGCCATCTTCTGTGGCGCTGAGTGTAGCTGACCCTCTCGACGCCATCTTCTATGGTATTGAGTGAAGCTCTCCCTCTCGACGCCATCTTCTAAGGCGCCGAGTGAAGCTCGCCCTCTCGATACCATCTTCTATGGTGCTAAGTGAAGCTCATTATCTCGATGCCATCCTCTATGGCGTTGAGTGAAGCTCGCCCTCTCGATACCATATTCTATGGCGCTGAGTGATGTTGTCCCTCTCGACACCATCTTCTATGGTATTAAGTGAAGCTTGCCCTATTGACGCTTCCTGAACTTTGCCAGATTTCTTCTCAGTTTCTCTGGATTTTTGACAGCAGGCTCGCTACTGCCATGCCGGGTGAGCGAGCCGCGCAATCCAGTGCGGCCAGCCTACGCTCACCTAAGAGGCCATCCAGCTCTCGCATGAGCCAGCTCGCTTATAAGCACTGGACCGCCTCGACGTGAGGGGTACGCGGGCCGCAAGAGCCCGGCTCGCGCACACCTAGAGAAAGAGGCGAGCTGCGAGAGTCAAGCCGTATCCACCCGAGCTAGTGGCGAGCTGGTCCTTATTTCCCCCATGAGTGGGGTGCAGGTATCATGTGGTTAATATAATTTGGTCTGCTAAAAGGAAATTAGGTATGTCTTTAGCTCTTCAGAATAGAGGAGTTACGTTGTTGGCAGACCAACTTCAAAGAACTATAAATATACCCATGGGGGTACCTCAGAAGAGGAGTTTTTAAGCACTCCAATCTTCTTACTCTCTGATCTTCTAGTAATTTCTGAGGTATCCTTAGCTCAGCACAGGATAAGGAGGGGAAGCACTCTAAGATCTTCTGGGTGTGTGGTGGGACCTCCATGTAGGAGCCTTGGATCGATTCTAGTTCTACATCTTTGGTCATTCAAGCTCGCTATGGAGAAGTAAGTGTGTGGTCACCCCTTTCCCAAGGGGTTGGACTCCACAATAAGTTGAATTTCAGTTTCAATATTCATCATAGGCATTGAGTGAATAGCCTTCACTCAGCGCAAAAGAACTTAGCCAATTTTTTGTACCATTAGGCGTTGAGTGATCATTCATCACTCGACAAATTTGGACTTAACTAATATCTCTATTGAGGAAGCGTTGAGTGGACAACCTTCACTCAATGCTTTTATCTTTAGACAAACTTTCTGTTAATAGGTGTTGAGTGTGTTGAGTGATCCTCCATCACTCAAAGCATTTGGACTTGGCCAATATTTTTGAATGGAGGCATTGAGTAAGTTGTCTTCACTCAGTGCTTCCCGCCTTAACGTGCCATTTTGCTGAGGTGTTGAGTGAACAACCTTCACTCAATGCTTCTGTGCTTAGCTGATTTCTCTGTTGAGTTATAATTGAGTGAACTGTCCTCACTCAATGCATTTGGACTTAGGTAGATTTTCTATCTACATCTTCCGAGGCTTTGACTAAAGCATGTTCTATTGACGCTTCCTGAGCTTGGCGTTGAGTGAACTGGCTTCACTCAACGCTTCTGGAGTTAGCCAGATTTATTTTCAGTTTCTCTGGCTTTGACAGCATAGTGCTTTACTCGACACTTCTTTATTCAAGCATCGAGTGAGCTGTCCTCACTCGACGCTTCTGAACTTAGTCAGATTTCTTCTTTGCTAATGCTGAAGCTTTGACTGACTGAGCTTTACTCGACGCCTCTTGTTATATAGCATTGAGTGAACTGCCTTCACTCAATGCATGTGAACTTAACCAATATTCTGCTTTGTCAACAATCAAGCTTTGACTGTCCATGCTTTACTTAGTGCTTCTTGATATCTAGCGTTGAGTGAACTGTCTTCACTCAATGTCTGTGGACTTAGACAAATTTCTTTCCTTCCAACATTCTTCCTTGTATCCACCTGTAACTGTCACTTAGACAACCTACCTAATCATGGTATAGTAGATAACCTGCATCCATAAAACTTGAACATACATCAAACACAATTATTCTCTTAGTATTGATGGTGATGTATCTTCAAATCTAGGGAACATTGAAGGGCAATATTCCCAACTTTAAGATAATCCTAGTCCAAATTTATGTAGATGACATAATTTTTGGTTCTACTGATGATAGCCTTTGCAAGAAGTTTGCTAAACTCGTGCAAGGGCAGTTTGAAAAGTGCAATATGGGTGAACTCAAGTACTTTTTGGGCATCCAAGATAGACAGATAGAGGATGGATTATTCATCTCTCAGTCTAAGTTCACAAAGAGTTAATCAAAAAGTTTGGTATAGAGAGTTCCTCCATCATGAAAATTCTTATGGGATCAAGTATGCCAATTGACAAGGATGAGACTGGGAAAACAGTTGATGAAACCATGTATAGAGGCATAATTGGATCCCTCCTCTATTTAACTGCTAGTAGGCCAGAAATAATATATGCTACATGTGTTTGTCCTATGTACTAGGCTTGCCCTAAAGAGTCTCATTATTCTGCTGCCAAAAAAATTCTGAGATATCTCAAGTGCACACTTGATATTTGTGGTATCCTAAGAATAATGATTTTGAACTAATATGGTATTCAGATGCAGATTTTGCAGGCTGTAAAGAAGACAAGAAAAACACATCAGGCACCTGTCAGTTTCTAAGAAGAATGCTAGTATCTTGGAGCAGCAAAAAGCAGACTAGTGTAGTCATCTCTACAGTAGAATCAGAGTACATCTCAGTTGGAAGTTGTTGTACATAACTACTATGAATTCAACATCAACTCCAAGATTACAATATACAGATAAGTAAAACCCCTACATTTTATGAATCATCTAGTGCAATTTCAATAGCTAAGAATCTTGTTTCATGTAGCAGGACCAAGCATACTCAAATTAGACATCATTTCATTAGAGGGCATGTTGAGATTGATGATATCAGCCTCGAATTTGTCCCCACAGACAAACAAGTGATTGATATCTTCACTAAGCCCCTTGATGAAGCAAAGTTCAACACCTTCAAATTTGAATTGGGTATGTTGAACTTGAAGCAGCACTAGTATGGTAATACATTTCTATTACATGTATGTATGCATTTGGAACTTAACCTTTTGCAGGTAAACAAGGAAGATAAAGACTAACAATTCACGCGTCTAGTGCGCTAAGTTAACTCCAAGCATCGAGTGCATCAGGTGCACTCAATACATACAATCTGATGGGTCAGAATACTGAAAATTCAAGTGACTAATCACAGTCTTTCATCATCTCATGTAAATCACAATACGTATGCGCCTTTCCAAATTCTAAAATAGGGTAACTATAAATAGAAATGTGTGTCTAGGATAATACACATAATTCCTTAGCCTTTTTGAGACTCTCTGTATTCTTACCCTCATATTCTCGAGACGAATTCGTAGTCTCTCCAACAACTCACTGATTCAATGGCACCAAAGGTGTTGATTTCCTGCTCGAGGGTTCTAAACTTATGAGAAATGAATTCAAAGATGGACCTGAGGAAGTACAGCTAGTCATTCATCTTCTAAGTTTCGCTGACCTAGAGTTTGTTCTATTAGAACCATGCTCCATCTAGAAAAGAAAAGTGTTGGAACTCTTCTCCAATACAAAAGTAGACTCATTTTTCAAAAAGATTAAAACCTCATTAAGTGGAAACAAGATCAAGATTACTTCAAGGAAGTTGAGTAAGGCTCTGAAACTGACCAAGTTTGGGCCATCTGTTGAGGATAATGAGCTATTTGTTGTTGATGTCAAGACAACTCTCAAATGGTTTGGCTTATCTAAGAACACCACATGATCTATCATGAGTAAGGAAATGAAGCTGAAAGGGAAGTTCATAGTAGATGTGATTGGCAAGGCATAGATTTGTAAGACTGGGTTACATGATATGATTTCAAGGAAAATGTTTGAACTAATGACAAGAGTGATTCTTACAAAGAAGACTGATTGGGGGAAGTTACTTTTTGAGGGGATTGTAGAATGTATATCAGAACCCAATCTAGGTAGAATACTTTCTTTGTTTTTGTTGAATTATGCTCCAAAAATGCTTAATTTGAGGCTAGGAGCTAAGATCCATCACATGAGGAAGATGTAGATGGGAATGTTTGATAGGTGGGATAGGTTCTTGGTACCTCACCCGCAGCCTACAGAGAACAAATAGAAGAAGAAAGTTGTTACCATCACTGAAGAGAGCTTTAGTTGTAGCTCTTCTGAAAGCATAGGTGAAGAACCTCATGATCCAGAGTTATCAGAATAATCTACAGAGATTGCAAAGCATGTAAGTCTATAGGTATCAATGTCTACACCCTACCAAGCAGTTTATCTCAAATAGAAGATACCCTATTGGAACCTGCTGAGAAGTTAGTTGTTGCTATTACGGACAGGATTTGTGCAGATATCAAGGTGGAGACCTAGATTTTAGATACTCCTGCTGAGGGGGAGCAAGAACAATCTCCTATTAGTCTACAGAACCAGATTGATAATTTTGTGGTGAATCTTCAAGAAATGATTGATCAGATACCCTCTGATTCTCAGAGGAAGCAAGTCCAAAAAGAAGTCCCGGGGACAGATGCTGATGTACTTCAAGTTAATATGGAGATTTATGAGGTTGAGTGGGAGACTCATCTTGGGCTCCCTGCTCAAGATGCTAACAATGTGATTGAGTTATCAGAGGTTGATGAGCTTGCTACAGAAATTCCAGCTCACTCCTCTGAGTTTGAAGTGGTTGATTCAGAAGATATGTGAGATATAAGTAGGGGTACTGAAGATGTCTACTTCCCAGGAACATCTCAACAGACTAAAATATTGCCCTCCTCCTTTCTGGCTTAGTTGAAAGGCTTGTTAGATGAGAAGAGGAGGCAAATATAGCATTATGTGGATGATTCTATAAACGAACTGAGACAAAACTTATCAACTGAGATCAAGTCTATAAGATTTGAAGTGAATCTGCTCAATGCTAACACAGTTGCATTCTTTAAGAGAGCTGCTCCAGCTATTACATATACAGAAGAAAAGCTTGCTCACATTGAGCAAAGGCAAAATGATATTATAGAAAATCAATTCCTCACTATAGAAAACATGAAGATGGTGCATGTAATACAAAAGTACATCATGGAAACCAACAAGGTTAGACTAGAGAGGAGAATTGATGCATGCACCCAATTCTTAGATGATCATATACTGCAAGTGAAAAATCTTATCACTGTAGATGTTAATCATTTGGCTCAAAAGACCACTACAATGGGCAAGGTTGTCTTTGAAGAAGTCAAAACAGGGGGAGAGGTCAATGATAAAGGCCAGTGCTGATCATCCAATCTGGACTTCAAATGAAATCAGAATTGCACTTGGCCAAGATCCTATCATATATAATGAGCCTGTGAATAAGCCTGTAATGCATATTAATGCGACTGAATCAGTTGGTGATACAGCTGTTGTTATGTCTGCATTCAATTCCACCATTCAATAGCTGTCCAATGCCAAATGCAAGTCCAGTGCAGATGAGGAAGAACAATCCATGCATAATAAGAAAAGGCACAAAGAAGAAATGGATACCAGGCCAGATTTTGAACTATGGAGTACTCAATCAAGAACTATCATCCTATTTGTCTGAGATCAAATTAAAGAGAACAAGACTGACATGGCCAAACTCATAAGTTATATTGAATGGGTCGAGTTTTAAAAGCAAGAAGAAGTGAGGAGAAAATTCAAAAGAGATAAGAAAGATGGTGTTGTTCAGTCAGATGCTCCAGAACCTAACAGATACTTTCCAAAGTCATACAACTACTTTGAGAGGCAGAGGCAAAAGAAGAAAGAAGCTGAGGAGAAGGCTACACAAAAATCAATCATGGGCATAGTCATTAAGGAACCTGAAACCTAATGTTGACAAATATAGTAGGTTCCTTAGGGCATTAGGAAAATGAACTATTATTGTAGTCACGCTTCTTTGAATACGTATCTATTTTTGTGTTAATTAATTTGTCCGCGCGTTATTTTATGTTCTTTATTCTGTGAAATTATTATTTTTATGAGTTAGTGTATATCATTGACTAGAATTCTAACTTCTTCAAATAAGGGGAGATTGTTGGTTCCATTGACTACAATATCACTGATTTGAATAAGGAGATAAGTCAATAATATACACATGCATATATTTGATATGTGTTCAAGTTCATATATGCAGGAAGTCTACTATTCAATGATTAGATATGTTATATATGTCAGAGTTTTGTTTAGACAGAATACTTAGGAGAGCCAGAAATTTGGCTGAGTACAGATGTGTTGAGTGATCACACATCACTCAATGCAAGAGGCCAAAAAGCGACGACAGATATTCAGTCACTCAAAGCCTTAGTGGAGCGGGACTTAAATTCAACTAAGTATAAATGCGTTGAGTGAAGAAGGTTCACTCAACATCTGGTCAACGAATTCAGCTAAGTACAAATGCGTTGTGTGAAGGCAGTTCACTCAACACCTACTCAATAAATTTTGTCCAAGTAGAAATGCGTTGAGTGAAGGCGGTTCACTCAACGCCTACTCAAAAATGTTGCTAAGTGTAAATGCATTGAGTGAATGTCATTCACTCAATGCCCATAGAAGGGAAGCTGTCAAAGTGCAAATGCATTAAGTGAAGGTCGTTCACTCAATGCCTGCTTAAGAAAAAGAGTTAAAGTCAAAAGCATTGAGTGATCAACATTCACTCAACGCCTCTCCAGAAAGGCAGAATTCTGCTAAGGGTAAATGCATCGAGTGAAGGCAGAATTCTGCTAAGGGTAAATGCATCGAGTGATGGCAGTTCACTCAATGCTTATGAACTTAATCGTTTACAACTAATTCATTGAGTTACACAACTACAGTCAGCGCATGTGCGAGTTGTCATGAAGACTTTTTCTAAGTCCACTGGTGGAACGTCAAGTATGCTGACATTATTCCTAAATTCAAATTAAAGCACATATAGCAGTAAAAGACAATGAATGTCATTCTTCTCAAATAGAGTTATCAGGGATAAAATAACAATTAAAGCTGCTCATGTCTCATTCAAAAAGTGGCATAGAGCCATTTCCATGGCTGACTTATAAAAGCAGAGTAGGGTCGATCTTGACAAGAACTTTTGGCTATCTCTACAAACCCTAATTCTTTCTACAAAAGTCAGCTAGCATGTAACACCCCAAATTTCATAAGGAGGAAAATGCTTCTCTAGGGGTTATCGCTCGATAATATCTAGTTACCATGCGGCGGTAGCTCCAGGGTTTGTATCGAGAGCATTGAATACTTGAGAAAGTGTTGAGTTCTCGAGAAAGATGTTATCGCGCGATAGAAAGTTGTTACCGCGCGGCGGTAGCAGGGATTATTTTGACAGACCTCTCGAGAAACTATTGACCGACGATAGTGTTACCGCTGACGATAGCTGGGTCAATTTAATTGATATGGTTCTCGGGATCCTACCACGCGGCGGTAGAAGTTATCGTGCAGTGATAGCAGCTGGTGTCGTGTCGTAACCGACGTCCTCTATCGTGCGGTGTTAGAATCCTATCGTGCAGTGGTAGTGAAACTATAACGGTGTTGGCCACGTGTAGGCCTGTGATTGGAGGGTTTGGGCAGTTGTGCTCGAAATGAGGCGTTAAATTAAGGTACCGCACTGTGGTAGCTTTATTTATATGTCTGGTTTGGCCATTTTCACTTCATTTTCTTGGAGTTGAGGAGTTGGCCTGATTTTCCTGGAGGAGTAGCAGTGCTGGAGGGTAAATCTCGTCATCGTTGAAGTTCTGAAGCCCTAATTCGCAAACCTAGTCCGAATCTGTGGAGGCTAGACCATTGTGGACGCTTTCATCCATCTATATCTTTGGCATGACACCAAAGAGAACGCAAAGGGTAATGATTCTCAACTTGGACATGTGAAGTACTCTTTCTTTTACATAGGAAACCCTCTCCTGTGAGTGTGCGGTGAGCATGAGGTTTTCCTTCAGGTAGATACGGTATATCCCCGTAGTTTTTGCATATAGACTTTGGAATTGAAGTACGAACATAAGAATGGTGTGTGAAGCCCATCTGGACAAGTTGGTCTGAATTGGTGTTGTTTTTCATTATGCTTGTACTGGCTGGAGAAGTCTCTATGATGTTTATTTTTTGGGTTTCTACACGATAGATTGCATCAGGGAACCTTGGAGACTAACTCCAAGGAGCACCCAGAAAACTGGGTAGAATCGCATTTCTGTCAGATACCGTGCGGCGGTAGCTCCTTGAGAGCTTTGTTTGTGGCCTGTGTCGTGGAGACCTGGGGCCTAAGATGTGGGGCTGAGAGCTCTAGGAGCCCAGCCAGGTGGCCTGCGAGCCACCCGTGTATCATAACAGGGTTATGTATTGATTGGAGAAATTAGAATGGGGAGATCGACCCGCATCGTGGTTGTTTACCACGACGATGTGAGCAACGGGAAAGGGCCGAACCTACCCAGTAGCTATGTGGAGCGTCCGTGGGTAGTGATGTCTGTCGCTGACATAGTTACGGGTCTTAGGCCATGCGCAGGCCGTAAAGACTACCAAAATGCTCATGTTGTTACCATTTGGAGAATGGTGGTGCGTCCCTGGTTTTTGTCCGGACACCGATAATGTGCCCTGAGAGTATGGTGTGTGTGGTCGTTCGTGCTTATGCCTGTGGTGAAGTGTGCTTAAATTGTGCTTCATTACTATGTTTGGTTTTGATAATACATTGCAGGGAAGGAGCTCCGCCGCCCCAAGCAAGCGGCAAGGTCGTTATAATTTGGTCAACTTTCGCAGCCCCAAGCAAGGGTCGGGGTCATTATAATTTGGTCTGCTATAGCTGACCGTTGCCTTGTTTTACCATCGTTCGGTGCATTGTTCTTGCAGGAACATGTGAGCCATGTAGTAAGTAGCGGGTAAAGGCCCTTGATGCTGTGCTGGCCCTTGAAGGCCAGTGCAAAGTGTTTACTTTTACTGTTTTCATATATGCCCAGCCTGTGTGCCGAAGTATGTAAAACACTTTAATCTAAGTTGAATATTGTAAGGTCATAAGGACAAGACTCCTTGTCTATGTGTTCTTTCATTCCTGATTTGGGCTATAGTGGACATTCATGTTTTATGATGGGTTCTTCTAACTTGTTTAAAAGCTTCTGCTAGAATGCTCTTTGTTAGGTCTCGAAATTTTATATTAGTACTTTGGTATTAATATGTAACTCCGCTGACTGTCCGTGGTATTTGGCGTGAGGCCCCGGTCGGACCTTTTATTATTTTTCATGCGAGGGATGGGGGTGTTACAATTTGGTATCAGACTACGATGGCATTCTTTCTTAGGAGAATTCGTGGACGAATTCTTTTTAAGGGGTGGTGAGCACAGGTATGTGCGTCATCGTTATAACATGAAAAGAGCCCATGAATGTCCACTTAGGAATGGAAAATACACATGTTTGAGGAACATGTGTGTCCCTATAATTGCTTTTTGCAATTTTTTGGTAACTTATTGGTGTGTCCTGCAATAATAGGTGACCAGGATTATTGTTGGACAGTCAGAACGTCTGCACTCTGAGGAAAGCAGTGCACCTAATGATGCGTCTGCAACCCCTCCTTCAGCAGAGACGATAAGACTTGTAGTTGAGGCGGTGTTTGCGATGATAAATGCCCAGCCAGGGATACAAGCACAACTTTCTGCCCTTATTGTAGAGCAGGTGCCGCTTCGTGCGGCAGAGCCTGGAGTGGTGAAAAGAGTGGTTGTATAACCTTTGGCGCAAAGAAAAGCGATAGAAAGGCAGCTCAAACATGTGATGAGCTTCAATCCTCCAGTATCTATGGGGACTGGAACCCCAACCCAGGCCGAGGATTGGATCTCTCATGTTAAGAGAGTCATGACAGCATCTGAAATGGAGGAATGGCAGAAGTTAACCATAACCACTTTCCTGTTGGATGGAGAGGCGCGACTGTGGTGGGAAGAGCTGGAGCTACATCTCTTGGTAGGAAGACAACTCATCGATGTTTCGATGGATGAGTTCTCGATGTTATTCCTTGCTATATACCTCCCCTTAACACAGAGGATCGACATGGAGAATCAGTTCCAGAGACTGATGTAGGGAGATTATAGTGTCGATGAGTATCTACACGAGTTCACGAGGTTGGGTCGTTATGCTAATACTACTTTTACTGACAAGGAGCGTAGGACAAACCGGTTCTACGAGGGTCTGTGTGATGACATAAGTCTACTACTCTCTAGGCCTATGATGCAGGGTTTCCTAACTCTAGTCAATACTGCCCGATCTCTGGAGAAGGATATGAAGAGAGTTCAGGAGAAGAAGGACTCAAGCTCAAAGAAGTCGGAATTCAAGGTGCCGAGCTTATCAAAGTCTGGGTTTCGTAAGTGGAACAAGAAGGCGAGGACTTCGGGTCCAGCCCCACCTTCGGGTGCATCTGGAGTTACTATAGTGCGAGGCCCGGTTACTTGATATTATTGTAGCAAGCAGGGACACTATGCCCGAGACTGTTGGAGTGGGCGCTCGAAGTCAGAGAAGAAACCTGGAGCATCTTATGTAGAGAAGGGAAAGGCGGTGGAGTCGACCGCATCCCACTACGCTCTAGCCCAGCCTAAAGTTTACAACATTGGCCAGCAAGAGGCCATAAAGCAGGCTGATGTGGTGACAAGTGCGATTTCATAGCACGTTTAGTTTTACATACTTGTTGCCTTATGTGTGTTAGCATGTTACTTGTTATGCTAGGTTTTGTTTTGATCTTTAATTTTTCGGCGAGGGCATTGTTCGATACGGGGGCTTCACACTCCTTTTTGTCCGAGGAATTTGTATTATGCATCGGAGTGCCTTCTTCAAGGGCAACAGATAAATTGGATGTACTGCTACCTAACGGGTGTTCTATGCACATAGATAGAGTTTGTTGTGTTAAAGTACAGATTGGGAGTCAAGAGTTTGACTTGCAAGTGTCGCTACTACCGATAGTGGAGTTTGATGTGATCTTTGGCATGGGCTGGCTCTCGAAGTAGCATGCATGCATTGATTGAAATCGCAAGGTGGTCAGACTGGGGGTGGATACAGAGCGTGAGACAACATTCTCTGGCATGAGGGGATCGAGCAAGACTTTGATGTCTGCTATCCAGGTGTTTAAGGCAGTTCGTAGTGGTGCAAGGCTATTTTTCACCGTAGTGGAGACTTCAAAGCCCAAGCCAGGTTTGGATAGTACCTCGGTTGTATCAGAGTTTCCTGAAGTTTTTCCTGAAAATCTCCTTGGAGCCCCACCTCAGCGCGAGATCGACTTCACCATCGAGCTAGTGTTAGGTGCCAAGCCCGTATCACGCTCCCCATACCGCTTAGCGCATAAGGAGATGGAGGAATTAAAGGTATAGCTGCAAGAGCTGTTAGATCGAGGGTACGTGCATCCAAATTCGTCACCTTGGAGCACGCCAGTCCTTTTTGTTAAGAAGAAGGACAGAAGCTTACGACTGCGTATTGATTATCGAGAGTTGAATAAGCTGACAGAGAAGAATAGATATCTGATCTCTGGGATTGATGATCTGTTCGATCAGCTGGTCGGGTCGACTATATACTCGAAGCTAGATTTGACATTCGGGTAGTATCAGTTGAGAATAAGGGAAAGTGACATTCCCAAGACGGCTTTCAGCACACGTTATAAGCATTATGAATTCACTGTCATGCCGTTTGGACTGACGAATGTACCATCTTTGTTTATGGATTTGATGAACAGGGTGTTCAGAGAGTACTTGGACCAGTTCGTGATAGTCTTCATCGATGATATACCGGTGTACTCACAGAGCGAGGAGATCATTTCAAGCATCTTCATATGGTTTTGGAGACCCAAAGGATTAACCAACTGTATGCCAAATTCTCCAAATATAAGTGTTGTTGTCCTCGGTAGCGTTCTTTGGTCATGTGATTAGTGGTGAGGGAATTGCAGTAGATCCGGTGAAGGTAGCTACGATACGGGAGTGACCTGTGATGTCTACTGTGTCGGAAGTCCGGAGTTTTTTGGGGCTTGCCGGCTATTATAGGTGCTTTGTGGAGAACTTCTCGCGGATAGCACTACCCCTAACCACTCTGATAATGAAGGATCAGAAGTTTGTTTGGTCATCGAAGTGCACACAAGATTTCGAAGAACTAAAGTGTCGTCTGACCACGACACATATCTTGTGCTCGTCATGTGATTCAGAGGGCTTTGAGATCTACAGTGATGCCTCTGGGAGTGGATTAGGCTGTGTTTTGCTTCAGCATGGGAAGGTGATAGCCTATGGATCGCGGCAATTGAAGGTGCATGAGTGGAATTACCCGGTCCACGATTTGGAGTTGGCGGCCGTGGTATTCTCTCTTAAGCTTTGTAGGCATTATCTGTATGGGGTTAAGGTCGATATCTATCCAGATCACTATAGCCTGAAGTATCTGATAGATCAAAAATATCTGAACATGCATCAATGAAAGTGGATGGAGTTCCTTAGGGACTACACCTACAATATTCATTATATTCCTTGGAAGGGAAACGTCGTGGCAGATGCTTTGAGCCATAGAACTCCTACGTGGGCCAACTGGTTACAGATGCACGACGAGCGGCTTATTCGAGATTTGGAGGCCTTAGAGATCGCTTGTGTTGACGAGGGATCTAATATATGTAAGTCCCCCTCCCGGAACACAAAACACGGCACGAAGGGAGTCTTATGCCCAGAACAGCCGCCTTGCGGTAGCGCTAGCACACGGGCTAACTTGTGCTACAAGACGCTTATCCTGCGGGCTAATCATATCATCCATGCCAACCCAACATAATGAATATAAAACATAAGTCAAAATACACACTAGTATATAAGTCCATGAGTACAAAAGGAATAAGAAGCAACCAAGGCTTCTAAATACACCAGAGTACATGCCCAAAGGGGAGTGTCTCAATACAAACAGTCACATCAGTCACTGACGTCATCGACGATGCTGTCCCATCAGACCATGTCTGTTGGGTATTGTATCCACAATGTACCTGATTTGAAGAAGCCCCTGGACAAGCTAAGGTCAATAGACTATGTATTTGATAAAATCCTTCTAGTTGTGCTTGCAGTTTTTCCATGCTAAGTGCACACCAATGTCAGGGTGCAGTAGGTCAATATACACGGGTCTGCACGACGTAATCCCTCGTTGAGCAGATCAGTGTGTTGGCCTACGTGTACTCTCTCTATTGGAGTGCACTTATTTTCAAGAACAGGGCTGTAAATATGCAGGAGCAGACAAGGAGCAAGGATGGGTCAAGGAGCATCTCATAGGTGGAAAGACGAAAATTCGTCTAAGTTAGAATCGACGAGAATCACCAAGTGATTCTCGCCGATTCGGCGAGAATCACTTGGTGATTCTCGTCGATTCGTCGAGAATCAGAAGTTGATTCTCGCCGAACTCGATCCAGCAACTTCTAAGCTAGCACCTCTGCGTCTAAGTAAGAATCGACGAGAATCACTTAGTGATTCTCGCCGATTCGGCGAGCATCACTAGTGATTCTCGTCGAATCGACGAGAATCACTGGTTGATTCTCGCCGTCTCGACCTGGCTTAAAGCAGTGTGTGCAACCAAGGCAAATTCGACGAGAATCATCTTTGATTCTCGCCGAATCGTCGAGAATCACCTTTGATTCTCGGCGACTCGGCGAGAATCACTTTCGATTCTCACCGATTTTGACTTGGCATTTTTCTGGAACTTCCTGAACCGGATCTGCCGCTGTTAAGTTTCTGGACCGGGATTTGGGGATCTCTTTTGTGGGTCCCACAAACGGTCATATTGGAAAACCTCTACAGTATTTATATACAGGTATTTTGAACGGAATAAACACACAGAAAGAAGCCGAGCACGAAACCCTAATATCGCGATTTCTCTTCTCCGCCGCCGTCGCGCTCGGGCTAGTACGTCGCCGCCGCTGATCGTTCTTCTTCCCGATCTCCGGCGACAGAAGCTTAGCAAAGCTTGCGTCTCACGTGTCTATCCAGAGATCTCTTGTCTCTCGATTTGTTGACCGGGAAAAACTCCCCCGTCCGAATCGATCGAGACGACCGATCCTAGAGTGACCGTTGGTAGACCTAGTTTGCTTCGCAAAGAAGTTTGGATCTCAAAGCACTGCAGCAGCGCACCTTCGTGGCAGCCGACTCCGAACCAAGCCGCCGCTCGGATTGCCGCCGCCGGTTCCGGGAGATCCTCTCCAAGTGAGACCAAGGTCGTAGACTCTTCATCGACTTCAAGAACACGTCGTCGAACAAAGAGGAACACCGTAGTCTCCAAAAGAAGTTTGTATCACGTTTACATTCTATATTTAATTTTGTTGTAAGGGAACTTTTGTTCCGTGTTGTAAGGGTTGGGTGCAACCCGTTTTGTGGGAGTGTTGACTCTCACGTGTGGAAGGGCTCCTTCCGTTAGTGAAGGGATTAGATTTCAATCCCGTTGGAGAAGTGACCGAGTCGTCCCTTGTTGGGGAGATAGGTCGAAGGGGGAAAGTGGATGTACCCAAGTCGGGGAACCACTATAAATTTGCTGTGTATTCTGTGTGCTGTGCTTGTTGTTTTTATTGTGCAGGTACATCCGAAAATTCCGCAAAAGAACCACACGTCACCTATTCCCCCCCCCCCCCCATAGGTGCACATAGCTGACACTAGGTGGACTTTCAAGTGGTATCAGAGCCAGGTTGCTCATCAATAAGGTTAACACCTTGAGTTGAATCCTGCCCCTAGTGTCAAAAGAAGAAGACAGATATCTACTATGGACGGGCTCAAGTACTCCGGCAAGATCCCAGTGTGCAACAGACTCAACTTTCCGATCTGGAAGGAAAGAATCAGGTTTTACATGGAAGCAGTCGATCCTCGACTCTTCATGATTGTGGAGCAGGGACCTTATGTCCCCACTAAGGCCTCCACCATCGATCCCACCAAGAAAGTGCCGAAGACACTTTCTGAAATGGACAAAGACGAGATGGTACTCGTGGGACTGGACAAGAAGGCACGAAACATTCTGGTGAGCGCAGTTGATGATTCTATGATGCAAAACTTCAGCAACTGCAGGACAGCTCAGGAGATCTGGCAGTGCCTGATCATCCTAATGGAGGGCACGGATGAAGTGAGGGATGATCGGAGATCCCTCCTGAACCAAAAATATGAGGCCTTCAGGTAAGGGCCTAAGGAAGAGATCGGAGTCACATACGAGAACTTCCTGAAGATTGTCAATGCCCTCAAGGGCTACGGAAGAGTGTTCACCAATGGTGAACTCAATGACAAATTCCTTAGGTCCCTTACTAAGGAATGGGACACAAAGATCTGCGCCATCAGAGAATTTGGCAGACTAGCAGAAACTGATCCACAGATCCTGTTTGGGAAGCTGATGTCCTATGAACTTCAGCTGAACACCAGGAAGGTAGAGGAAGAAGTAGAGAAGGCTGCTGCAAAAGAAAAGACTGTGGCCCTAAAAGCCAGCTACTCCAGAAAGGGCAAGGGTGCGATGTCATACCGTGCGAGGAGTAAGGAAGAGGAGGAGGACTCTGAACCATGCTCCTCCGGCTCAGAACTGTCGGAGGAGGATTTCTCCCTCATCACCCGAGAGTTCAAGAAGTTCCTCAAGATGAGGAATCAAAGAATGAAAGACAGCTCCTCCTCCAGGCATCAGAAGAAAAATTATTCTTCTGACAGGTATGCATCTAAACCTAACAAACATCGTTCTTCTGATATTATCTGCTTTGGATGCAATAAGCCAGGACACGTCGTGGCCGACTGCCATCAAAGCAAAAGAGAAAAAGGGAAAGGAGAGGAGCTCAAATCCTCCAGAGATAAGAAGAAGGAGCGGAGCTACATCGCAAGAAGGCCAAAGACACTAAGTGAGTCTGATTCCTCAGACTCCAGTGATGACGAGGAAGCCTACTTCGGGCTGGTGGGTCGCTCGGACTCAGAAGGAGAATGCCCCCCATTTACTGGGAAGGTAAAAGCTCACACCCCTCTCTCCGACTCCGACTCTGATCCTGAATCTCAGGATGATGAACCTGAGGATGGCCCTTCAGCCCGTGAAGCTGAGCTCCTCGAGAAGTATGAGCTTCTGCTCAACACTTTTGATGAGTGCCGAAAGAGACTGAAGGCTGAGAAGAAGGAAGTAAAATTCCTTAAGGGTGAGTGTGTATCCCTAAGGGAAGAGGTCACTAGCTTGATTTCTCTCTGACAGGAACACCTTGACCTGACTTCCAAGCATTCAGAGTCTTTGAAGCTCCTTGATCTAAAGCAGGAGGAAGTCAACAAGTTGGAAGAACTACTTGCGGCAGAAAGGAAGATCGTCAAGAGCTTCTCCATGCCAAAAACAGTTCTTCCAGTCGTTGATACCTTCTCTGCTCAGGCCAAAGGAGCTGGCTTGGGGCATATAGGGGTACCTGGTTCTTCATCTAGGAGAAACAAGAACCAGAGGAAGAATAAGGCCGCTAAGAAGGCCTCTGCTGATGAAAAGGGTAAGGCTCCTCTTAGTCCTGTTGCGTTCAGAAAGCCTGGCTTTCCTTGTAACCAACACGACTTTGAGTCAACATTTGGGCATCATTTCCGGCCCTCGGTTGCAAAGCCAAAGAGCCGGTATGACGGTTGGAACTTTCCCCGGAACTTCGGTGAGAGTGCCTTCAAGGCACCTTATGAGGAAATCCACATAGAAAATTATGGTCCGTTCTCTAGCGGCCATAATGGAAAGCAGGCACCAAAAGCCAAGCCTGTTATACAGAAGGTGACAAATTCATGCGACTGTTGTCACCATGAGGCCTCCACCTCCAGATCCAAGGCCCCAGCAGTACCCACCGTTCCCAGGGTAAGGCAGGAGCCTAGGAAGAGGTACAACAGATTTGACTGTTGGTGCTGTGGCAAAGTCGGTCACTTTGCCGTGGATTGTTGGTTTAATCCAAGGAACTACGAGACTCCCCATGTTAGCAATGCGAGACCGACCACTCGTAGGGTTAACCAACCGAGGGGGAGTGTGCTAACCAGGAATCTAGGACCCAAGTTCGATTGGGTTCCTAAGGCAAATTAATTTTGTTTTGCAGGAATGTCCAAAGGCCACCAAAACGCCGATCTGGTATTTGGACAGTGGATGCTCCCGGCATATGACCGGGACAAGAAGCCTGCTGCTTGATTACGCTCCAGTCGAGAATGGACCCAAAGTCATCTTTGGAGGGTCAGATCGAGGAGTCACCAGAGGTTATGGTATGATTTCCAACGGTATAATCTCTATCACCGACGTGGCTTATGTTGAAGGGTTAAACCATAACCTGATCAGTGTAAGTCAGTTATGTGATAAAGGTTATGACGTTAAGTTCTGCAAGGATAAATGTCTGATAATTTCACGTACCTCTTCTGAAACGGTATTATCAGGTATTAGGAGCAGAAATATCTTTTGTTTAGATTTTCTCAGTTTAGATTCATCTACCCCCGTATGCCTTGTGGCAACTGGCAGTGCATCTCTTTGTGAACAATGGCACAAGAGATTGACACATATTAATTTCAAGACAATTAGTATGCTATTTTCTAAGGACTTGGTAAGGGATGCTCCCAGTATCAAGTGCATCAAAGATAGCCCATGTCCTGCATGCCAGATGGGCAAACAGACTCGGGCTACCTTTAAGAGCATCGCTGACAAAGACTCCTCCCGATGTCTTTACCTTTTGCATATGGACTTGTTTGGTCCAATGCAAGTTCATAGCTTGGGAGGCAAGTCCTATACGCTAGTGATAGTTGATGATCATTCTCGGTTTATATGGGTGTTCTTTTTAAAACGAAAGTCAGATACGTTTGACATCTTCACTAATTTTGTCAAGCAGGTTCAGAACGAATTTAACTGCTCCGTGGTCAAAATCAGAAGTGACCATGGTACAGAATTCGAATCTGGTGCAATGACAGAATTTTGTGAAGAACAAGGTATCTTTCATGAGTTTTCCTCCCCGCGCACTCCTCAGCAAAATGGAGTTGCGGAGAGGAGAAATAGAACTCTCATTGAAGCCTGCACGACTATGTTGAAAGATGCTTCTCTCCCGAAATACTTCTGGGCAGAGGGTGTCAATACGGCATGTCATGTACAAAACCGAGCATTGATCAACAAGCATCATCGTAAGACGCCCTACGAGCTACTGAAAGGCAGGAAACCAACCATGTCCTACTTGAGGATTTTTGGTTGCCGATGCTATGTACTGAATAATGGGAAGTACCCGCGTACTAAATTCGGTGAAAAATGCTTTGAAGGCATATTCATGGGCTATAGCTCCCATAGTCGGGCATATAGGGTCTTCAATAAGAAAACCCTAGTGGTAGAAGAATCAATAAATGTTGTATTTGATGAAGGAAGTTTGCTTAACAGCAACTCTTCCAGTAGTATTCTTGAAGATGCAGGTGCACGACTGGAACAGCTGAGTCTGGATGAGACCGCTAAAGTTGACGCTCCTAAGTACGTCAAAGTCTCCACCTCCACGTCATCTGAAAGTGTTGAAGATCAAGATAGAACAAATCTCTTAGAGGAAAGAGAAGCCCAAGAAGTAGTTGAAGCTCCTGACGCCCGACTACTAGAGCTCCGGCACGTGAGGGATCATCCTAGAGATCAGATCATCGGGGATCCTCGTGCCGGGGTCAGAACTCGAAGAGGTACAATTAACGAGGTATTGCATCTTAGCTTCCTGTCACAGGTCGAGCCAAAGAAGTTCGACGAGGCGAACAAGGATGCGGCATGGATTCTAGCCATGCAAGAGGAACTACATCAATTCGAGCGGTGCAAGGTTTGGACTCTTGTTCCCAGACCATACAAGCAGAATGTGATTGGCACAAAGTGGATCTTCAAAAACAAGCTGGATGAACATGGTGTCATCGTAAAGAACAAGGCCAGGCTGGTGGCTCAAGGTTACAGACAGGAGGAAGGGATTGACTTCGACCAGACCTTTGCACCAGTAGCAAGGCTCGAGGCAATCAGGTTGTTCCTTACGTATGCTTCACACAAAGGATTTACAGTCTATCAAATGGATGTGAAATCGGCATTCCTGAACGGAGACCTGAAAGAGGAAGTTTACGTCGCTCAACCCCCAGGTTTTGTCGATCCTACTTATCCCAGTCATGTTTATTTTCTTAATAAGGCCTTATATGGGTTGAAACAAGCTCCACGAGCTTGGTATGAGACTTTATCTAGTTTTCTTCTTGAGAACAAGTTCTCCAGAGGTAAAATAGATAAAACATTGTTTCTCAGGGAAGTCAAAGGCAAGATTTTGCTGGTGCAAATCTATGTCGATGACATAATATTCGGCTCAACGGACAACAATCTTTGCAAAAAGTTTTCTAAACTTATGCAAGGAAAGTTTGAAATGAGCAGTATGGGAGAGCTTAAGTATTTCTTAGGCCTTCAAGTGAAACAGTCTGAGGATGGAATCTTCATCTCTCAGACGAAGTTCACAAATGAACTCCTTAAGAAATTCGGAATGGAGAGTGCAACCTCTATGAGGACTCCAATGGGATCCACCATGTCTCTGGATAAGGATGAGAAAGGTAAACCTTTCGATGAAACCAAATACAGAAGCATCATTGGATCCCTGCTCTACCTTACTGCCAGTCGACCGGATATTATGTTCTCCACATGTGTCTGTGCCCGCTATCAGGTGAACACTAAGGAATCTCACTATGTCGCTGCAAAGCGAATTCTGAGATATCTTAAAGGTACTCCTAATATTGGCTTGTGGTACCCGAGAAACAATGATGTCGAGCTAATAGGCTTTTCAGATGCTGATTTTGCAGGGAGCAGGGATGACAGGAAAAGCACCTCCAGGACGTGTCAATTCCTCGGCAGGAGGCTTATTTCGTGGAACAGCAAGAAACAGAATTGTGTTGCAACCTCCACAGCAGAGTCAGAGTACATCTCGGCAGGAAGCTGTTGCGCACAACTTCTATGGATCAGAAACCAGCTAGCCGACTACGACCTTCAGTTCAAGGAAGTACCCATGTACTGCGACTCCTCAAGTGCAATTGCCATTGCCAACAATCCGGTATCGCACAGCAGAACGAAGCATATCGAAGTACGCTACCACTTCATTCGGGAGCACGTGGAGAACAAAGATATCTCTCTCTGTTATGTCCCCACGGACAAGCAGATTGCTGATATATTCACAAAGCCCCTAGACAAGGCCAAGTTCAATCTTCTCAAGACTGAATTAGGGATGCTCAATTATGAGGAATGAAGACTACAGAGGCTCCAGGCCCGTGCAAGAACTGAGGGGGAGCAAAGGGTAAAACGCTACAGACCCTGATTTGTAGAAGCCGAAAAGGGGGAGATTACCCTCTCGGCTAAGGCTAAGGTGGCTCCAAGCTTACTCCCAAGAAATTGGTATTGGTAATGGATAACTCACTTAACTC
Organism: Platanthera guangdongensis; assembly: GCA_039583875.1. Taxonomy (NCBI): domain Eukaryota; kingdom Viridiplantae; phylum Streptophyta; class Magnoliopsida; order Asparagales; family Orchidaceae; genus Platanthera; species Platanthera guangdongensis. The sequence goes on along the minus strand of CM077167.1, from coordinate 139,249,190 downwards.
TCTTTTCAGTTTATGGTTTTCATTCTCATTTGTTCTATTCACCTTAGCTTGTAGGGTTTAGGCTTCTTCAAATAGGGGGAGATTGTTGGGTATTGTATCCACAATGTACCTGATTTGAAGAAGCCCCTGGACAAGCTAAGGTCAATAGACTATGTATTTGATAAAATCCTTCTAGTTGTGCTTGCAGTTTTTCCATGCTAAGTGCACACCAATGTCAGGGTGCAGTAGGTCAATATACACGGGTCTGCACGACGTAATCCCTCGTTGAGCAGATCAGTGTGTTGGCCTACGTGTACTCTCTCTATTGGAGTGCACTTATTTTCAAGAACAGGGCTGTAAATATGCAGGAGCAGACAAGGAGCAAGGATGGGTCAAGGAGCATCTCATAGGTGGAAAGACGAAAATTCGTCTAAGTTAGAATCGACGAGAATCACCAAGTGATTCTCGCCGATTCGGCGAGAATCACTTGGTGATTCTCGTCGATTCGTCGAGAATCAGAAGTTGATTCTCGCCGAACTCGATCCAGCAACTTCTAAGCTAGCACCTCTGCGTCTAAGTAAGAATCGACGAGAATCACTTAGTGATTCTCGCCGATTCGGCGAGCATCACTAGTGATTCTCGTCGAATCGACGAGAATCACTGGTTGATTCTCGCCGTCTCGACCTAGCTTAAAGCAGTGTGTGCAACCAAGGCAAATTCGACGAGAATCATCTTTGATTCTCGCCGAATCGTCGAGAATCACCTTTGATTCTCGGCGACTCGGCGAGAATCACTTTCGATTCTCACCGATTTTGACTTGGCATTTTTCTGGAACTTCCTGAACCGGATCTGTCGCTGTTAAGTTTCTGGACCGGGATTTGGGGATCTCTTTCGTGGGTCCCACAAACGGTCATATTGGAAAACCTCTACAGTATTTATATACAGGTATTTTGAACGGAATAAACACACAGAAAGAAGCCGAGCACGAAACCCTAATATCGCGATTTCTCTTCTCCGCCGCCGTCGCGCTCGGGCTAGTACGTCGCTGCCGCTGATCGTTCTTCTTCCCGATCTCCGGCGACAGAAGCTTAGCAAAGCTTGCGTCTCACGTGTCTATCCAGAGATCTCTTGTCTCTCGATTTGTTGACCGGGAAAAACTCCCCCGTCCGAATCGATCGAGACGACCGATCCTAGAGTGACCGTTGGTAGACCTAGTTTGCTTCGCAAAGAAGTTTGGATCTCAAAGCACTGCAGCAGCGCACCTTCGTGGCAGCCGACTCCGAACCAAGCTGCCGCTCGGATTGCCGCCGCCGGTTCCGGGAGATCCTCTCCAAGTGAGACCAAGGTCGTAGACTCTTCATCGACTTCAAGAACACGTCGTCGAACAAAGAGGAACATCGTAGTCTCCAAAAGAAGTTTGTATCACGTTTACATTCTATATTTAATTTTGTTGTAAGGGAACTTTTGTTCCGTGTTGTAAGGGTTGGGTGCAACCCGTTTTGTGGGAGTGTTGACTCTCACGTGTGGAAGGGCTCCTTCCGTTAGTGAAGGGATTGGATTTCAATCCCGTTGGAGAAGTGACCGAGTCGTCCCTTGTTGGGGAGATAGGTCGAAGGGGGAAAGTGGATGTACCCAAGTCGGGGAACCACTATAAATTTGCTGTGTATTCTGTGTGCTGTGCTTGTTGTTTTTATTGTGCAGGTACATCCGAAAATTCCGCAAAAGAACCACACGTCACCTATTCCCCCCCCCCCCCATAGGTGCACATAGCTGACACTAGGTGGACTTTCAATGTCACCCTGACTTGGTTGTCCACCTGCGTAATCTGCTACAGCTCTACCTATGGAGTTCCCTCCTAAAAAGGAAGACGTAGCAACCGTTAGTCATAAAGACTAAGTGGCTTCACATTTGCTCCCCCGGTGACTCCTTGGCGCCGGGCGGAGAAAAGGACAAAGTATAATATAAAAAAAGAGCAGTAGTACAAACAGGTGGTATAAGAGTGAGCAACATCAGTGTATATCATTAATACAATAAATGAGTAAACAATTTACTCTAGCAATTCAATCACCAACAACAGTATAAAGATATAGAACTATGACTGAAAGTAACTCAACTTATATGAATGCTCATACAGACATATAAGTTGAGGATCGACTCAATAGTAAAGTAACTCACCGTATAAGAGTGCCCATACAAACTTATATGATAAGGATCTTGTGTATGCAATGTAATGTAATAATATGAATACAATGTTATGACTCACCCATGATGATGCACATGCATTTGCTATGTCGACACAGACTTGTAGTTCCCACTTTTCGAGCAGGTAGCTAACATCTCAGGCGTCAAACATCGTGGCCAGGCAGTGACAGCGGTGTGGGCTTCTCCACTACTAGGCGAGCATCCACACTACCAATCCTAGGCCTCCGTATGCCTCAACGCTAAGAACACAACAGTTGAGCTCACATGTGTTCTACGACTGAGAAGGGGTCTCGGGTAGATGTGAACTGAGAGCCCAGCCCAACTGGCCTATCATCGTGGCATGGAAGGTGCCTCTGTGAACAAATCACCAAAGGACCAAGGTCAACCATCCAGTAGCATGGAGCATTCCTCGGGAAGTAAGCACCGAGGACCAAGGCCCAACTGTGCAAGTCTACTTATAAACTCTTGTCGGTGTGATGACTGGTGATCCCGTAGACCTGCCACTTTATCATTAAGCCAGGATTACGACACAACGTGTCGACTCACATTGCATGTAGTTTCACATCATCATGGAATTAAAGGTGCCTCTGTGAAGAAACCACCAGATGACCAAGGCCAACCATCCACTTATATCTCTTTTCATCATCACATGTGGCGAACCACCTCAAACAACATACAATCCACACTGCTATCCATAAGGAAACACACCTCACAACAGTGTACCACCTTAGACTTTCTTATTTGATAAGCCTCATGACCATGCATCAGCCTCTTCCGATTTCCTTCAAGTATCAAGCATCCACCAACCATTACGTTTTCGTCACGGTAATTACATCCACACAAAGATAGTTCCTTTACGAAGCGTCACTTCTTCCAACAAACACGTTCTGTTACACAAGTTACAATCGTGCCCAAAGATGTTTCCCAACATTGGTTTGTCACATTCTCATAGGGGCCAAATTCACTCAACACCTCAACAATTATTCTTACAATTTCCTCACTCAACCAAGCCCAAACATATACTAACCCGAGAGTATTAAACACAAGGACTTGGCTGTACAGCCACTTCGAATAGCCATCCCTGAGTCTATGTGACTCGTATCAAGGCGTGTAACCATCCATTGGAAAGGTATTTCCAATAACTATAACTTTTGTATTTGACCTGCAATCCAGTTTAGGACTTAACACACCTGAAATTAGCCTCGAATTCTACTGCATTCAGAAAACAGTTTTTTGTATGTTTGCAGACAACAAGTTCGATCTGACTTTCCTGTGGCAACATACGTCGCATGAAGACGTGTAACCACTCGTTGGAAAGTTATTTCCAAGGGCTACGACTTTTGTGTTTAGCCAAAAACCCAGATCTGGCCGCACCATGTCCGAAAATGGCCTTGAAGATCGTTGCGCGCAAAAAATAGATTTCTGCGCGCATCTTAAAGCGAATCGAACGTCATCGGTTCGTCTTCTTCCTCCAACCAAAATTCCCAAATCACATCCAGAATTTCTCCTCCCTTATTCACCCTTAAAAGGCCAAATTTCTTCACGAAACCATGTCCCTATCCTCACATGGAAGGAAGGAGTAGTCGAAGACATCTTATCTCTAGGACATAAGCCCTAGCATGGCCTTCTCCTAGGAAAACTTCTTCTCACGAATCAAGACTCCTTTGAGTCGATATCTCTCCGAGGAATAACTAGAGATCTAGCACCAAGGGAGAGGGTAGGAAGCTCACCTCAGTTCCGGCAGTTCCGAGGTTTCCAGCCATGGATCTTGTCACACTCCTTAACGACATGGCTTCCACTCTACGTTGGCGGTATTCTCCACGGAAACGAATACCGGCTCTGGCGATCTGCTCCGTTTTCGTCAGTTTCGGCATAGGAAATAAGCTCGGCAAAATGATAAGTGACGGCTAGGGGTTTTTTTTCGCAAATATCTATTATACTAAGAATTAGGGTTAATTGCCTTGCCACATGTCGCCCTATTATTGGACCGCCCATTCATAGTTTTAAAAATGTCATAATGAAAAGACGTGTCCGATGTAATCATTTTGGCGTAATTCCGAAAATCCGGTCCAGACCGACTTGCGAGCAGACAATATAAGAAAATCTGCCAAGTCGAATTCGTCGAGTAAGTGGCTCTCACTTGACGAATCGTCGAGTATACATAGTTCTGCACCTCCCTAAGTCAAATGGCGTTCGATGAATTTTATCCTCAGTTCGACGAATTTAGCTCAGTTCGACGAATTGCATTCGACAAATTACGTTCGACGAATTACCCTTTGTTCACTGAATTTTCTTTAGTTCGATGAATTTGACGTTCGACGGATTTTGCGTTTGCCGAATTTGGCGTTCAACGAATCGATTAGTGATGATCGATGAATCCCCTTGGCCAAATTTCTAACTTCCATTTCCGTCGAATTCCTTTTACGAAATTCGACGAATTCTTCAGATATCATCAGTGATATCCGGCGAATTTCACTTAGACAATTTTCCTGGTTTCTGGCGTTGAGTGCATCGAGTATCAGACGGCAATACTCGACGAATAACAGCCATACTCGACAAATTCGTCGAGTATACCTGACAATGTCCGATGAATTTTCCTTGGTCATTCTCTCTAGAACATTCAATTTGATTCGTTGGGTAACAATCTACCCAACCCTTCATCCAACGTACTCGGCACTTTTGCTAATGCACCATGAGCCTGAGTCAAGTCTCTTGACTCAGAACGTGCGCGAGGGGTCTAGCGTAAAACGGGACGTTACAAATCCTATAAACAAAATAAAAGAGTTCGTCCCCAAAATCAGGCTAGGGATATGGTGAAGTAAAGCATGAAGTTAAATTAAATATGCTTTTAAAGTTACCTTGGTGAAATAACTCCGGGTAGCGCTTTTGCATCAAGTCCACCGGTTCTCATGTATACTCCTCCTTCCCATGATTGGACCACAAAACATTTACCAACGGGACACTTTTCCGTCGCAAGCTCCTTGTTTCAGTGCCCACAATCCGCATCGGCTCTAGTCGAACAGATCTATCATTTATCACCACTCCATCTGTGGTGAGGACATGTTGCTCAGGTCGCAATTTCACCTTCCGAAGTGAAATCTCATGGAATACTTCATGTAGATTCTCTAGCTCTGGGGGTAGCTCCAACCGATAGGCCAAAGGGCCAATCTTCTCTAATATAGCATAAGACCCAATGTATCTTGGGCTGAGCTTGTTCACCCCACGTACCCGTGATATTCCATGCATTGGTCGGATCTTCAGGAACACTTTATCACCCACTTGAGATTCCACCATTCGGTGCTTCACATCATAATACTTAGCATGCCGACTTTGAGCCTCAAGCATGCAGTCCCGTATTAACCTAACAACAACATCTGTGTCATCGATATACTCAACTCCCAACACCTTCAGATCCTCATCTTGCACCCATGACAAAGGGGTTCTACACCTTCCATAAAGGCTTCATGGGGTGTCATCCCGACACTAGCTTGATGACTGTTATTATATGAGAATTCTACCAGAGGTAAGAGAAATTCCCATGGCTCTTCTCTATTCAGCACACACAATCTTAACAAATCTTCCAAAGTTCTGATGGTCCTCTCAGACTGTCCGTCCGTCTGAGAATGAAACCTTGTGCTGAAAGTAAGGCGTGAGCCCAAATATGCTTATACTGCCATCCATTCTCTAGAGGTGAAACGAACATCCCGGTAAGAAACGATTGTCTTTGGCACACCATGGTACCATACAAACTGCTCCATAAAGAGGTGCACCAAGACATCCACATGTGCCTCTTTTTTCATAGTAATAAACCTGGCTACCTTTGTCAGGCGATCTACGATTACCCACACTGAATCATTCCCTGAGCGTGAGCGAGGCAAACCGTGGACGAAGTCTATGGAGATATCCTCGAACTTCCACTCGGCGATGGCCAACGACTATAATAATCCTTTGGGGCTCTTTCATTCCGCCTTCACCCTTTGACAGGCCTCATAGTGCGTAACAAAATATCTGACATCTCTCTTGATTCCTGGACAACACATGGTCTTCCGCAAGTCAGCGTACATTTTGGCAATCCTAGGATGCATTGAATACTGAGAGCAATGTGCCTCTCTCAAGAAATCTTCCCGAATTTTACTGCCTTCGGGAATGTAAAGCCGACCACGGAAATGAACGAGGCCGTCTTTTAGGGAATACTCGTCAGTAGACCCATCTTCAATTGACTTGAACACTAGGGCCAGAGCAGCATCCTTTCCTTGCTCTGCCCAGATTCGGTCCCGAATGTCACGGACTATGCTCATCGTGGTTAACTACTCTACATACCCTTCCGAATGGTCTTTATATACCGGGGTAATCTCCATCTCTTCAAGCATACGAGCTAATTTCATACTCATCAATCGAGACTCCGGGCTCATTTCTGATACCTTCCTGCTCAAAACATCATCTACGGAATTTGCTTTTTTGGGGTGGTAGTTCAAGGTAAATTCATAATCACATAAAAATTCTAGCCACAGCCGCAGTCTCAGGTTCAGCTCCTTTTGAGTATGGACGTATTTTAAGTTCTTATGATCCGAAAATATCTCACAGTGGATGTCGTATAAGTAATGTATCCAAACCTTAAAGGCAAACCCTACTGCCCCCAACTCCAGATCATGAACTGGGCAATTAGCTTCATGCTTCTTCAATTGTCTTGAAGCATAGGCGATCAAATGTCTGTGCTGCATCAGTACCGCTCCCATCCCTTGTTATGATGCATCGGTGTAAACTTGGAATCCCTCCTATCCAGATGGAACGGATAGGATAGTTGCGGAGGTAAGTCTATCCTTCAGCTCTTGGAATGCGGCTTCGTACTGGGGTGTCCACTCGTATGGAACACCTTTCTTCATTAGGGCAATGAGGGGAAGGGCTATCTTTGAGAATCCTTTCACAAACTTGCGATAGTACCCATCAAGTCCAAGAAAACTACGCACATCGGTTGCTGACTTCCGAGGCGACCATTCTTTCACAGTACGCACTTTGGCCTGATCCACAGCTAACCCAGCCCCACTGATCACGTGGCCCAAAAAGGCAACTTCTCGGAGCCAAAATTCACACTTGCTGAACTTGGCAAACAAGGTATGCTCCTTTAACTTCTTAAGCACTAGGGTTAATTGTCCTACGTGCTCCTCCTCCGTCTTCGAATAGACCAAAATATCGTCGATGAAAATGATAATGAAGATATCTAGGTATGGCTCAAATACTTTATTCATCAGGCTCATGAACGCGGATGGGGCGTTCGTGAGCCAAAACGACATCACAGTGAACTCATATAGCCCATACCTTGAGTTAAACACCGTTTTTTTTTGATATCCTCTTCTTGTATCCTCAATTGATAATACCCCAAGCGCAGATTCAACTTGGAAAACCAGTGCGCTCCTACCAGTTGATTGAATAACACATCTATCCTGGGTAAAGGGTAGGTGTTCCGCACCGTTGAACGGTTGAGCTCTCGGTAATCTATACATAATCGCAAAGTTCCATCCTTCTTCTTAACGAATAGAACATGGGCTCTACTAACTCTTGCAACTGAACTCTAAACTTTGTGAGTTCCTTTGGGGCCATTCGGTAAGGGGTCCTAGAAATGGGCTTGGCACCCGGTACTAACGTGATTTGAAAGTCTGCCTCTCGATGCGGGGGTAATCCCGGCAACTTCCCAGGAAATACCTCGGGAAAATCCCGCACCACTCACGCATCCTTCATATCTATTGTCATATCCTTCATTTTGAAACATATCGTGTAAAACTCATCCCCCTTTATATGGGCTTTCTAGGCCTGAATTGAAGATAATAATATATGTGGTGTGAATCTTATACCTTGAAAAAAGACTTCAGTGTCTCAATGTCTCAAGTAAATTCGTTTCTCCGCGTAGTCAATTCTTGCGTAATGCTAATCCAACCATGACATACCCAGAATGAGGTCGAATTCTGGCATCCTCAAAACTGTGGCAGGGGTATCAAAGGTCCTTCCTCCAAGAAGTTTCTCCAATTCGCACTTGGCGGTTACAGTCATCTCAGAGCCATCTAGGAGGCATACTCTCTGAGCAATACCAGTGGAGTATTGCACTCCTTCTAGGTCTTTAATGAAGTCTGCCGACACAAACGAGTGTGTGGCACCGGTATTGAATAGAGTATAGGCTGGTTTCCCACCAACCATCACCATGCCTAGGTATCAATTATAACGACTCAAAGCTAGACTCCTAGCATATCCTAGGCAATCGAAAGAAAATGTTCATAACACATTAACCAAATTAAGGCATACATGCAATCACAACTTGAGGATTCCTTTACTTGGCCATGTCCAGCGCAAACACCTGATCCCGAGCAGGCCTGAGGTTTCTTCATCGTGGTCCTCATCCTCATCCACGCACATGTCCCCGACCTAATGGAGCTACTAAAGGAAGGGCAGGGAGAGCAATCCCACCTAGCTGTGGGTAGTGACGTCAAATGTGACCCGGATGGTAGCATTGGAAGCAGACTCACTCATGTTGCTCCCTGGGTTGTAGGTATTGTGGTTGCGATGGAGGTAGTGCTGGATGTGGTGTCGGACGCTCCATCCTGAAATTTTGACGGAAGCAACCTCCGCCTCTATTGTTTCCTCTTCCCCGATTGTCCTGCCTCCTTCTATAACTAGGGCCTACCTCCATTATACCCTTTGCGGGTCTCTTATTACTCCCCAGATGATCTGCCTCTAACCTTTTTACCATGTTAATGATCTTAGCTAGACTCGAGTCTGTTATAAACAAATGGGCTTGCCTCAGGGGATCCTGCAAGCCTTTGTAGAATCGTTTAGCATAACCTCGATCATCTAACTCGTAGGAGACAGCAAATCTTGCCAAATGCTGGAAATCCCTCTAGTATTCTGTGACCTACTTGGATCCCTGCTTCAGCAGCAGGAATATTTCCTCGAGTTCGACTCTGGCGGTCGACGGGATGAAATGTTCCAAGAAAGCTCCCGAGAACTCTGTCCAACTGATCTCCACATAAACTCGGCCCTGGAAGGTGGAACCCATCAGGGACTTCCACCATCTCTTGGCGTGTAGTTTCAGGACAGACACTACTAATATCACAACCATGTTGGCCGGGAAACGGATTCCTGACAACAGCTCTTGCACTGTGTCGAGCCATTTTTCCGTACGTGCGGCTGACTCTGTCCCGAGTTAGGCAGGAGAGGAGTGAGCCGAAAAAGTGCTCAACCAGTTTAAGACCAGAGCCTGTTGCTGCACTAGGGCCTGTTGAGACCTAAAGGCATCCATAATGGCTGTGAGCGTCTATCCCAACTCTGATTGATGGAACTGAGTGGGTACGGGAGGGGCAGGAGTGCCCCCCACTGGCTCAATGTGCACTGCGATCTACACGTAAGGTACAAACCTAAGGTCAGGTTGGCTAATCATAAGGTCAAAATTGGACATACTTTGTGTGAATTACATATGGGCACACCATTGCTTCCGTTAAGTCAGTTTGTCTCCAAGCTAACTAATCGAACGGGGGTGGCCCATTGTTGAATGACTTCTTTAGTTCAGGATCGTAGCAAGCTGATACCATTTGTAATACCCCCTCCCGGAACACAAAATACGGCACGAAGGGAGTCTTATGCCCAGAATAGCTGCCTTGTTGTAGCGCTAGCACACAGGCTAATGTGTACTATAAGACGCCTATCATGCCGGCTAATCATATCATCCAGGCCAACCCAATATAAAGAATATAAAACAGAAGTCAAAATAAACACTAGTATGTAAGTTCATGAGTACAAAAGCAATAAGAAGCAACTAATGTTTCTAAATACATCAGAGTACATGCCCAAAGGGGATACATAAGTGTCTCACTACAAACACTCACATCAGTTACTGACGGCATCGACGGTGCCATCCCATCAGGCCCTGTCGCCCTGGCTTGGCTGTCCACCTGCGTAATCTGTTGCAGCTCTACCTGTGCGGTTCCCTCCTAAAAAGGAAGACATAGCAACCGTTAGTCATAAAGACTAAGTGGCTTCACATCCGCTCCCCCGGCGACTCCTCTGCACCGGGCAGATAAAAGGACAAGGTACAATATATAAAAATGGGCAATAGTACAAACATGTGGTATAAGAGTGAGCAACATTAGTGTATATCAGTAATACAATAAATGAGTAAACAATCTACTCTAGAAATTCTATCACCAACAATGGTATAAAGATATAGAACTATGAATGAAAGTAACTCAACTTATATGAATGCTCATACAGATATATAAGTTGAGGATCAGCTCAACTGTAAAGTAACTCATCATATAAGAGTGCTCATACAAACTTATACGATAATGATTTTGTGTATGCAATGCAATTTAATGATATGAATGCAATGCAATGACTCACTCATGATCACACGCATACAATTGCTATGTCGACACAGACTTGTAGTTCCCACTTTTCGAGCAGGTAGCTAACCTCTCAGGTGTCAACCGTTATAGCCAGGTGGTGACAGTGGAGCGGGCTTCTCCACTACTAGGCAGGCATCCACATTACCAATACTAGGCCTCTGTACGCCTCAACGCTAAGAACACAACATCGGAGCTCACATGCGTACTACGGCTCAAAAGGGGTCTCCGGTAGATGTGCACCGAGAGCCCAGCCCAACTTGCCTATCTTCGTGGCACCAAAGGACAAAGGACAACCGTCCACTAGCACGGAAGGTGCCTCGGGAAGTAAGAACCGAGGACCTAGGCCCAACAGTGCAAGTATATCTATCAACTCCCGTCGGTGTGACAACTGGCGAGCTCATAGACCCGCCACACTATCCTTAACCCAGGATTACGACATCGCATGTAGACTCACATCGCATACAGTTTCACATCATCGTGGAATGGAAGGTGCCTCTGTGAACAAACCACCAGAGGACCAAGGCCAACCATCCACTTATATCTCTTTTCATCATCACAGGCGAGGAACCACCTCATAGAACATACAATCCACACTGCTACTCGTACGGAAACACACCTCATAGCAGTGGACCCCCTTAGACTTCCTTATTTGACAATCCTCATGACCATGCATCAGCCTCTTCCAATTTCCTTCAAGGATCAAGCATCAACCAACCATTACGTTTTCGTCACGGTAATTACATCCACACAAAGATAGTTTCTTTATGAAGCTTCACTTCTTCCTCCAAACCAGTTCCGTTACACAAGTTACAATCACGCCCAAAGATGTTTCCTAACATTGGTTTGTTACATTCTCATAGGGGCCAAATTCACTCAACACCTCAACAGTTATTCTTACAATTTCCTCACTCAACCAAGCCCAAACATATACTAACCCAAGAGTATTAAACACAAGGACTTGGGTGTACAGCCACTTCAAACAGCCTTCCCCGATTCTATGGGACTCATATGAAGGCGTGTAACCATATGTTGGAAATTTATTTCCAAGGACTATAACTTTTGTATTTGGCCCGCAATCTAGTTCAGGACTTAACATACCTGAAATCAGCCTCAAAGTCTGTTGCGTTCAAAAAATAGTTTTCTGTACGTTTTCCGACAGTAAGTTCGATCAGACTTTCTTGTGGCTATAGACCTCGCATGAAGACGTGTAATTTCTAGTTGGAAAGGTATTTTCAAGGGATGCGACTTTCGTGTTTAGCCGAAAACCCAGATCTGGCCGCACCATGTCCGAAAACGGCCTTGAAGATCGCTGCGCCCAAAAAACAGATTTTTGTGCGCATCTTAAAGCGGAACGAACGTCATCAGTTCGTCTTCTTCCTCCAACCAAAATTCCTAAATCAAATTCAGAATTCCTCCTCCCTTATTCACCCTCAAAAGGCCAACTTTCTTCACGAAACCAAGTCCCTATCCTCACATGGAAAGAAGGAGTGGTCAAAAACATCTAATCTCTAAGATATAAGCCTAGCATGGCTTCTCCTAGGAAAACTTCTTCTCATGAATCAAGACTCCTTTGACTCGATATCTCTCCTAGGAATAACTAGAGATCTAGCACCAAGGGAGAGGGTAGGAAGCTCACCTCAGTTCCAGCGGTTCTGAGGTTTCTAGCCATGTATCTTGTCACTCTCCTTAGCGACATGGCTTCCACTCTACGTTGGTGGTATTCTCCACGGAAACAAAGACCGACTCCAGTGATCTGCTCCTTTTTCGTCAGTTTCAGCACAGGAAAAAGGCTCGACAAAATGACAAGTGACGGCTAGGTTTTTTTTCACAAGTCTCTCTTATTTTAAGAATTAGGGTTAACTGTCTTGCCACGTGTCGCCCTATTATTGGACCGCCTATTCATAGTTTTAAATATGTCATAATGAAAAGACGCGTCCGATATAATTGTTTTGGCGCAATTTCGAAAATCTGGTCCAGACCGGCTTGCGAGCAGACACTATAAGAAAATATGCCAAGTCGAATTCGTCGAGTAAGTAGCTCTTACTCGACTAATCGTCGAGTATACATAGTTCTGCACCTCCCTAAGTCAAATGGCTTTTGACAAATTTTAGCCTAAGTTCGACAAATGGCGTTCGACAAATTTAGCTCATTTAGACGGACCAGCGCTCGACGAATTTTTCGTTCGACGAATTACCCTTAGTTCAACGAATTTTCTTTAGTTCCATGAATTTGACGTTTGACGAATTTGGTGTTCGCCGGATTTTGCGTTCACCGATTTTTTCGTTCGACGAATCGATTAGTGATAATCGACGAATCCCCTTGGCCAAATTTCTAACTTCCATTTACGTCGAATCCCTTTGACAAAATTCGATGAATTCGTAGGTTTTTGGTGTCGGGTGCATTGTGTATCAGACGACGATACTCGATGAATAACAGCCATACTCGACGAATTCGTCGGATATCCCTGACGATATCCGACGAATTTTCCTTGGCCATTCTCTCTAGACCATTCCCTTTGATTCGTTGGGTAACACTCTACCCAACCCTTCATCCAACGTACTCGGCACTTTTGCCAGTGTACCCCGAGCCTGAGTCATTCTCTTGACTTATAACGTGCGTGAGGGGCCAAGTGTGAAACGAAACGTTACAGTACAAACGCGTGTTTGAGTTGGATGGATGTTCAATATGACCTCGCGGACAGGATTCAGCGGGTCTTGGAGTTGGATGTGTTGGGTATTGTATCCACAACGTACCTGATTTGAAGAAGCCCCTGAACAAGCTAAGGTAAATAGGCAATGTTTTTGACAAATTATTTCAAGTTGTGCTTGCAGTTATTCCACGCTAAGTGCACACCAATGTCAGGGTGCAGTAGGTCAATATACACGGGTCTGCACGACGTAATCCCTCGTTGAGCAGATCAGTGTGTTGGCCTACGTGTACTCTCTCTATTGGAGTGTACTTACTTTCAAGTACAGGGCTGTGATCTTGCAAGAGCAGACAAGGAGCAAAGATGGGTCAAGGAGCACATCATGGGTGGAAAGACGAAAATTCGTCTAAGTGTAAATCGACGAGAATCGCCAAGTGATTCTCGCCGATTCGACGAGAATCACTAGTGATTCTCGCCGAATCGTCGAGAATCAGTGACAGATTCTCGCCGACTCGATCCAGCTACTTCAAGGCGCGCAAATTCTGATGCTAAGTAAGAATCGTCGAGAATCACCAAGTGATTCTCGCCGATTCGGCGAGAATCACTCGTGATTCTCGCCGAATCGCCGAGAATCACTCGTGATTCTCGCCGAATCGCCGAGAATCACTGGCTGATTCTCGCCGTCTCGACCCGGCTAAATCAGTGCGTGCAACCAAGTCAAATTCGACGAGAATCATCCTTGATTCTCGCCGAATCGTCGAGAATCACCTTTGATTCTCGACGACTCGACGAGATTCACTTTCGATTCTCACCGATTTTGACTTGGGAGATTTTCTGGAACTCCCTGAACCGGATTCTGTCGCTGACAATGTTCTGGACCGGGATTTAGGGATTCTTCTTGTGGGACCCACAACGGTCATATTGAAAGTATCTACAGTATATATACGGGTATTTTTTTTTTGAACGAAAAAACACAGAGAAAAGAAGCCGAGCCGATCTTGACTTAAAATCACGAGTTCCGCTCCGCCGCCGCCGTCGTCGCTCGAGCAAGTTGGTCGCCGCTTTTGATCGAGATTTCTTCCTGATCTTCCGGCGACAGAAGCTTAGCTAAGCTTAGAGTCTCACGCGTCTATCCAGAGATCCCTTGTCTCTCGATTTGTTGATCGGGATAAACTTCCACGTCCGAATCGATCGAGACGACTGATCCTAGAGTGACCGTTGGTAGACCTAGCTTGCTTCGCTACGAAGTTTGGATCTCCAGAGTACAGCAGCCGCACATCGTCGTCGTCGCCGATCCCGTGAACCTAGCCGCCGCCCATCTTGCCGCCGCCGGTTCCGGGGAGATCCTCTCCAAGAGAGATCTAGGGTTGTGGACTCTTTGTGGACTTCAAGAACACGTCGTCAACAAAGAGGGACACCTTAGTCTCCAAACGTAGTTTGTATCTCTTGTACATTCTAGTTTACTTTTGTTATAAAGGAACGTTGGTTCCGTGTTGTAAGGGTTGGGTGCAACCCGTGTTGTGGGAGTGTTGACTCCTACGTGTGGAAGGGTTCCTTCCGATAGTGCAAGGATTGGATTTCAATCCTGTTGGAGAAGTGACCGAGTCGTCCCGTGTTGGGAGATAGGTCGAAGGGGGGAAGTGGATGTACCCAAGTCGGGGAACCACTATAAATAGCTTGTGTACTCTGTTGTGCTGTGTTGTTTTATTTTCGTGTGCAGGTACAATTTAAATTCCGCAAAAACGCTGCACGTCACCTATTCCCCCCCCCCATAGGTGAACATTGTTGACACTAGGTGGACTTTCAAGTGGTATCAGAGCCAGGTTACTCATCAAAAAGGTTCACACCTTGAGTAGAATCCTGCCACTAGTGTCAAGAAGAAGACAAACATCTACTATGGACGGGCTCAAGTACACAGGCAAGATCCCAGTGTGCACCAGGCTCAACTTTCCTATCTGGAAGGAAAGGATCAGGTTCTACATGGAAGCTGTTGATCCTCGACTCTTCATGATCGTGGAGGAGGGACCTTATGTCCCCACTAAGGCCTCCACCATTGATCCTACCCAGAAAGGTCCAAAGAAACTTTCTGAAATGGACAAGGACGAGATGGTGCTAGTAGGACTTGACAAGAAGGCGCAGAACATTCTGGTCAGTGCGATTGATGACTCAATAATGCAGAACTTCTACAACTGCAGGACATCACAGGAGATCTGGCATGGCCTGATCATCCTAATGGAGGGCACTGATGAAGTGAGGGATGATCGAAGATCCCTCCTGAACCAGAAATATGAGGCCTTCAGACAAGGGCCTAAGGAAGAGATCGGAGTCACCTACGAGAACTTTCTCAAGATTGTTAACGCCCTCAAAGGATACGGAAGAGTGTTCACTAATGGTGAACTCAATGATAAATTCCTTAGGTCCCTTACTAAGGAATGGGACACAAAGATCTGCGCCATCCGAGAGTTTGGCAGACTAGCTGAAACTGACCCGCAAATTATGTTTGGGAAGCTGATGTCCTATGAGCTTCAGCTGAACACCAGGAAAGCAGAAGAAGAAGAAGCAGAGAAGGCTGCAGCCAAAGAAAAGACTGTGGCTCTAAAAGCCAGTCACTCCAAAAAAGGCAAGGGTGCGGTTTCATACCGTGCCAGGAAAAAGGATGAGGAGGAGGACTCCGAGCCATGCTCCTCCAGCTCAGAGCTGTCGGAGGAAGATTTCTCCCTCATCACCCGAGAGTTCAAGAAATTCCTCAAGATGAGGAATCAAAGAAAGAGAGACGGCTCCTCCTCCAGGCATCAGAAGAAAAATTATTCTTCTGACAGGTATGCTTCTAAACCGAACAAACATCGCTCCTCTAACATTATTTGCTTTGGATGCAATAAGCCAGGACACGTCGTCGCCGACTGCTTTCAAGGCAAGAGAGAAAAAGGGAAAGAAGAGGAGCACAAATCTTCGAGAGATAAGAAGAAAGAGCGGAGTTACATTGCCAAAAGGCCAAAGACACTGAGTGAGTCTGATTCCTCAGACTCCAGTGATGATGAGGAAGCCTACTTCGGTCTGGTGGGTCGCTCCGACTCAGAAGGAGAATGCCCCCCATTTACTGGGAAGGTAAAAGCTCACACCCCTCTCTCTGACTCCGACTCTGATCCTGAGTCTCAGGATGATGACCCTGAGGATAGCCCTTCGGCCCGTGAAGCGGAACTCCTCGAGAAGTATGAGCTTCTGCTCAACACTTTCGAGGAGTGCCGTAAGATACTGAAGGCTGAGAAAAAGGAAGTGAAATTCCTTAAGGGTGAGTGTGTATCCCTAAGGGAAGAGGTCACTAGTTTGATTTCTCTCCGACAGGAGCACCTTGACCTGACTTCTAAGCATTCAGAGTCTCTTAAACTCCTTGATCTTAAGCAGGAGGAAGTCGACAAGTTGGAAGAACTACTTGCGGCAGAAAGGAAGATCGTCAAGAGCTTCTCTATGCCAAAAACTGTTCTTCCAGTAGTTGATACCTTCTCTGCTCAGGCCAAAGGAGCTGGCTTGGGGTATGTAGGGGTATCTGGTTCCTCATCCAGGAGAAACAGGAACCAGAGGAAAAATAAGGCCGCCAAGAAGGCCTCTGCTGATGAAAAGGGAAAGGCTGCGCTCAGTCCTGTTGCGTTCAAAAAGCCTAGCTTTCCTTGCAACCAACATGACTTTGAATCAACCTTTGGTCATCATTTCCGGCCCTCGGTTGCAAAGCCAAAGAGCCGATATGATGGTTGGACCTTTCCCCGGAACTTCGGTGAGAGTGCCTTCAAGGCACCTTATAAGGAAATCCACATGGGAAATTATGGTCAATTCTCTAGCGGCTATAATGGAAAGCAGGCACCAAAAACCAAGCCTGTTATACAGAAGGTGAAGAAGTCATGTGACTGCAATCACTATGAGGCCTCCACCTCCAGATCCAAGGCCCCGGCTGTACCCACAATTCCCAGGGTTAGGCAGGAGCCTAGGAAGAGGTACAACAGATTCGACTGTTGGTGCTGTGGAAAATTCGGTCACTTTGCCGTGGATTGTTGGTTTAATCCAAGGTATCACGAGACTCCCTATGTTAGCAATGCGAGGCCGACCACTCATAGGGTTAACCAACCGAGGGGGAGTATGCTAACCAGGAATCTAGGACCCAAGTTCGATTGGGTTCCTAAGGGAAATTAATTTTGTTTTGCAGGAATGTCCAAAGGCCACCAAAACGCCGATCTGGTATTTGGACAGTGGATGCTCCCGGCATATGACTGGGACAAGAAGCCTGCTGCATGATTACACTCCAGTCGAGAATGGACCCAAAGTCATTTTTGGAGGGTCAGATCGAGGAGTCACCAGAGGTTACGGTATGATTTCCAACGGTATAATCTCTATCACCGACGTGGCTTATGTTGAAGGGTTAAACCATAACCTGATCAGTGTAAGTCAGTTATGTGACAAAGGTTATGACGTTAAGTTCTGCAAGGATAAATGTCTGATAATTTCACGTACCTCTTCTGAGACGGTATTATAAGGCATTAGGAGCAGAAATATCTTCTGCTTAGATTTTCTCAGTGTAGATTCATCTACCCCCGTATGCCTTGTGGCAACAGGCAGTGCATCTATTTGTGATCAATGGCACAAGAGATTGGCACATATTAATTTCAAGACAATTAGTATGCTGTTTTCTAAGAACTTAGTAAGGGATGCTCCCAGTATCAAGTGCATCAAAGATAGCCCCTGTCCTGCATGCTAGATGGGCAAACAGACTCGGGCTACCTTTAAGAGCATTGCTGACAAAGACTCTTCCCGGTGTCTTTATCTTCTTCATATGGACTTGTTTGGTCCTGTTAGAAAGTAGCGAAAAAGAGAGAACAAGCGGATAAACTTTTGAATAATTCAAATTTTATTATCCAAAAAAGATATCATTTACAAAGGTATGACCTCCCTTATATAGAATGGAGGAGATAAGAAAGAGAGTATACAAACAATGTGGGACTAAACATTTACAATACTGAGCGGCTAGAATAAAGGTGACCGCACAGGCCGCGCGGTTAGACAGATGGGTTAACCGCTCGGCAACTCCAGCAGAATAGAACAGGCCGCAATGGTAGACCGATAGACCGTCCGGTCTCCAGGCTTCAGAGTGAGATCGCCAGACCGCTCGGTCAACAAACCGCTGGATCAGACCGCTAAGCCGCCCGGTCAACAAACCGCAGGATCAGACCGCTAAGCCGCCCGGTCTAATACTTCAACACTCCCTCTCAAGCTGGAGCATAGATATCAATCATGCACAGCTTGTCACAAATGCGGAAGAAGGAAGTAGAAACCGGCTTGGTGAAGATATCTGCCAATTCCTTGTCAGAGGTGATAAAAGGAGTACAAATCTGTTTCTTCAAAATCTCTTCCCGAATGAAGTGACAATCAACCTCTATATGCTTTGTTCTCTCATGGAAGACCGGATTTCTGGATATGTGTATAGCGGCCTTGTTGTCACAGAACATAGGGAGAGGACAGTCATATACCTCGCCCAGGTCAAGCATGAGAGCCCGCAACCACTTTAACTCACACGTGGTTGACGCCATACTCCGGTATTCGGCTTCGGCACTGGATCTGGAGACAACAGACTGTTTCTTGCTCTTCCAACTCACGAGATTACCTCCAACAAAGGTACAAAAACCTGATGTGGATTTACGATCGCCTTTGTCATCCGCGTAACTTGAATCTGAGTAGGCCTCAACCCTCAGATGACCATTCTTCTGAAAGAGTAACCCTCTGCCCGGTGCTGCTTTGATATACTCCAAAATCTTCAGGGCGGACTGAAGATGGCACTCCCTGGGAGCTTGCATAAACTGACTGACCTTGCCTACAACATAGGCGATGTCGGGTCTAGTCACTGTGAGATAGATGAGTTTGCCTACCAAACGTCTATACCGTGTGACATCAGATAGAAGAGGCGAGTCATCCGTCCACGTTTTGTCTTCTCCAACAGCCATGGGAAAACGAGCTGGTTTGGCACCTGTCAATCCTGCTTCTCGTAGAAGATCAAGGGCATACTTCTGTTGAGAGAGAACCAAGGAGTCAAGTTTCCGAGAGATTTCTATCCCCAAAAAGTATTTTGGGGAGCCCATATCCTTCGTGACCAAGTGCTGACGGAGGTGCTTCTTCGTCAAGTCCACCCCATCTCGGTCATCGCCAGTAAGGAGAATATCATCCACATATACGGCCAAAACCACCAGTCCCGAGGCCGTTTTGCGAATGAATAAGGAGTGATCCGCCGAACTCCTTTGAAAGCCGATGGTAGCCACAATACCACTGAATTTGTCAAACCATGCCCGAGGGCTCTGCTTTAGGCCATAAATGGCCTTCTTCAAATGACATACACGTGTCTCCCCCTGAGCAACATACCCAGGAGGTTGCTCCATATAGACGTCCTCCTGAAGATCGCCATAGAGAAAGGCATTCTTCACATCAAGCTGGGAAATGGCCCAAGCCCGGTTAACAGCCACAGAAAAGAGAACCCGGATGGTGCTGAGGCGAGCAACCGGAGAGAAGGTATCAAAGTAATAAACGCCGTAAGTCTGAGTGAAGCCCTTGGCCACCAGCCGGGCTTTGTAGCGATCCACAGTGCCGTCGGGGCGAAACTTCACAACGAAGACCCAGCGACAGCCAACCACATCAGTGCCCATGGGAGGAGGAACCAGGGTCCAAGTACCCCGTTCAGTAAGAGTAGCCATCTCCTCATCCATGGCAGACTTCCAATGAGGGAGAGCAAGAGCCTCCTGGTAGGTACGGGGAGTAGAAGTAGCAGAGATAGCCAAGACAAAACACCTGCGAGAAGGAGAAAGCTGATCATAGGAAACAACAGCCATGAGCGGGTGTTGAGTACACGCCCGCACCCCTTTGCGAAGGGCAATGGGAACATCCAGGTCAATGGGAGCGTCGGCGACGGGAGCGTCAGCGACCGGAGCGTCCGTGGCGGAGAAGGCTGGCCCGGGACTAGAGAGAGACGGCAGCGGAGAGGAGGGTAGAGGGGTGGGTGGGGAGACGGACTGGGAAGGAGTGGGTGGAGGAGGAGACGAAGGTGGGAAAACGTGGAGAGGTGTGGAAGGAACGGAGATATCAGAAGGAAGAGAAGAGGGAGGAGAGAAATAGGAAGCAGTTTCGAAAAAAGTCACATCCGCGGAGACAAACTGCTTGTGGAGAAGGGGGTCAAAGCAGCAATAGCCTTTTTGAGTGGTAGAGTACCCCAAAAAGACACACTTGGTGGAACGGGGGGAAAGCTTGTCGCGGGCAGCGGAGGGAGCGTGAACAAAGGCCGTACAGCCAAAGACACGGAGAGGAAGAGGAAAAGGTTCCTGATGGGGGTAGAGAAGGGAGAAGGGAGTCTGGCCGTGGAGAACCGCGGAGGGAAGGCGATTGATGAGATAGCAGGCGAGGAGCAAAGCATAGCCCCAGTAGGAGCGAGGGACGTGCATCTGCGTCATGAGAGTACGCGCAACATCAAGCAGGTGACGGTTTTTACGCTCCGCCACCCCATTCTGCTGGGAGGTGTAAACACAAGTCGTTTGATGAAGGAGGCCATGTTGGTGAAAGAATGCGGAGAACTCATGAGTCAGATATTCTTTGGCATTATCAGAACGTAAGACTTTAATAGAAGTAGCAAATTGAGTCTTAATCATAAAGTAAAATGATTGCCAAACAGAAAATAGTTCAGAGCGATCTTTTAACAGATACACCCAGGTACATCGAGAAAAATCATCGATAAAAGTGACAAAATAGGAACTGCCCCGACCAACTGTGAGGGTAGGAGCAGGACCCCATACATCAGAATGAATAAGATCAAATATGCGAGAGGAGCCACGGCCTTGCTTCGGTGGGAAGGAGGAGCGATGATGTTTGCCAAGCTGACACGCATCACAGTTGAGCGGAGAACTGGTAGGAGGTAAGTGGGGCAGAAGCTGGCGAATAAGCCGAGGAGGAGGATGTCCAAGACGAAGATGCCACTGAAGGAGATCGGTGGAGGAGGAGTAGGCAGAGAGAGCGGAAACATCGTCGAGGAAGTAGAGGCCGCCGCTCTCAGTCCCAGTAGCAATCGTCCGCTGGGTCCTCGGGTCCTGAAAAGAACAAGTAGTGGGAGTGAATAAGACGGAGCACTGAAGTTGCCGACATAAAGTAGTAACTGATAACAAATTACACGGGAACTTCGGGACATAGAGGGTATCCTCCAAGCAAAGCGATGGGGTGAGTTGAACCATGCCCGTCCCATGAACCGGGGACGGGGAACCATCCGCCACACGAACCGGGGGTAAGCGGTCATGGGTCTCAAGACGGGAGAAGCAATGAGGGTTGCCCGTCATATGATTTGTGGCACCGGAGTCAATCAGCCATTTACCTTGGGTAACGACGTGGGCACTACCTGACGTCGTGGCCACAGAGGCAGACGGCCGAGAAGAGGCGGAGGCCGAAGAAGGAGCATCACCGGAAGGGCGAAGATGAGGATGTTTCTGCCAGCAGCGGTCAACAGTATGGCCAGTACGACCACAGTGAGAGCAGAGGAACCGGGATGAACCTCGTCCGCCAAAGGAGCCGCGGCTACTAGGGCCCCCCCCCCCCCCCCTCTGAGCTTGGTGAGCAAAGGAGTCCTGGGAAGGGGGGGAGGTCAACAGAGGCCGCTGGAGTAGTGAAGTAACAGCGGCAATGCGAGCCGCAGTGGCATCCAAAGTAGGAGATTCCGCCTCACCCAAGATCTGCTGGCGGATCATATCATAAGAGTCGGGAAGACGAAGAAGATAACAAACAACCAGGAGTTCCTGGAAGTGTTTGTGCTGGTCGGCCAAGTCCGCGGAGAAGGGGCGATTCTGGAGGATTTCAGCACCAAGAGCCTGAACCTGCTGATAGGCCGCAGCCGGTGACATGGAAAGGCGGGCGAAGAGGTCCGCATAGAGAGTATAAATGCGGGACGTCTGGCCCCCCTTAGAATAGAGAGCAGCGAGGTGAAGCCAGGCGGCCTTGACCGTCTCATCATGGCGAATGACGGGAAGGCACTCATCAGAAAGGCTGTTGGCCAGCCAGGTGCGAACAAGAGCATCACTCGCATCCCAGTCATCAAACTCAGGAGAGGTGCGAGGAGGAGGGTCATCGGTGAGGTGATGACGCTTGCGTTGAGAACGAAGGAGAAAGGTGAAAGAAACGCTCCAATCGGGATAGTTGGAGCCAACAAGCTTGGAAAGGGTGCCAAGGTTGCCCGAAGGAGGAGGAGGAGAAGGAGCTGCAGGAGTAGTGGTGAGACCAGAGGTAGTCATAGAACCCGACAAGCAGAAGAAGCCGCGCGAACAGAAGCGGTTAAAAAACAGAAGAAGCCGCGCGAACAGTAGCGGCTAGAAAGAGGTCAGAGGCACAGCGGGGAAGAGGTCGCGCGGACTGAAAAGGCCGAGCGAACAGAAGAGAGGAGAAGAGCAGGTGATCGCGACCAAGATGCAGGTGAGATAGGAACAACCCGCACGGTCAGGCAGATCACAGCTGCAAACCGCGAGTATAGAGACAAGCGGAAATGGGGAAAGCAGAAGCGGACAGGGTGAAGAAGTCCGCAGCGGGTAGAGACAAGGCCTCAACGACTAGGAAGTCGGAGAGGCAAGAAAGAACAAGGAGCGCGGCGACAAGGAAAAAGGTCGCTGCGACGAATAGCAGTAGGAGAAGAGAACCAAGAAGAAACAAGCCGCGCGAACAGGGCAGCGGACAGAAACAAGCCGCGCGAACAGGGCAGCGGACAGAAGAGAAGGCAAGTCGCGAAACAGGTCGCAGAAAGCGGAAAACAAACCGCGAACAACAGAGAGCGCACAGAATCAGGAGGAAATGACCGTGTGCTCTGATACCATGTTAGAAAGTAGCGAAAAAGAGAGAACAAGCGGATAAACTTTTGAATAATTCAAATTTTATTATCCAAAAAAGATATCATTTACAAAAGTATGGCCTCCCTTATATAGAATGGAGGAGATAAGAAAGAGAGTATACAAACAATGTGGGACTAAACATTTACAATACTGAGCGGCTAGAATAAAGGTGACCGCACAGGCCGCGCGGTTAGACAGATGGGTTAACCGCTCGGCAACTCCAGCAGAATAGAACAGGCCGCAATGGTAAACCGATAGACCGTCCGGTCTCCAGGCTTCAGAGTGAGATCGCCAGACCGCTCGGTCAACAAACCGCTGGATCAGACCGCTAAGCCGCCCGGTCAACAAACCGCAGGATCAGACCGCTAAGCCGTCCGGTCTAATACTTCAACAGGTCCAATGCAAGTTCATAGCTTGGGAGGCAAGTCTTATACGCTAGTGATAGTTGATGATCATTCTCGGTTTACATGGGTGTTCTTCTTAAAACGAAAGTCTGATACGTTTGAGATCTTCACTAGCTTTGTCAGGCAGGTTCGGAACGAATTTAACTGCTCAGTGGTCAAAATCAGAAGTGACCATGGAACAGAATTCGAATCTGGTGCTATGATAGAGTTTTGTGAAGAACAAGGTATCTTTCATGAGTTTTCCTCCCCGCGCACTCCTCAGCAAAATGGAGTTGCGGAGAGGAGAAATAGAACTCTCATTGAAGCCTGCACGACAATGTTGAAAGACGCTTCTCTCCCAGAATACTTCTGGGCAGAGGCCGTCAATACAGTTTGTCATGTACAAAACCGAGCATTAATCAACAAGCATCATCGTAAGACGCCTTACGAGCTACTGAAAGGTAGGAAACCAACCATGTCCTACTTGAGGATCTTTGGTTGCAGATGCTATGTACTAAATAATGGGAAGCACCCGCGTACTAAATTTGGTGAAAAATGCTTCGAAGGCATATTCATGGGCTATAGTTCCCACAGTCAGGCATATAGGGTCTTCAATAAGAAAACCCTAGTGGTAGAAGAATCAATAAATGTTGTATTTGATGAAGGAAGTCTGCTTAACAGCAACTCTTCCAGTGGTATTCTTGAAGATGCAGGTGCACGACTTGAACAGCTGAGTCTGGATGAGACCGCTAAAGATGACACTCCTAAGTACGTCAAAGTTTCCACCTCCACGTCATCTAGAAATGTCGAAGATCAAAATGGAACAAATCTCTTAGAAGAAGGAGAAGCCCAAGAAGTAGTCGAAGCTCCAGACGCCAGACTTCTAGAGCTCCGGCACGTGAGGGATCATCCTAGAGATCAGATCATCGGAGATCCTCGTGTCGGTGTCAGAACTCGAAGAGGTACTATTAACGAAGTATTGCATCTTAGCTTCCTGTCACAGGTTGAGCCAAAGAAGTTCGACGAGGCGAACAAAGATGCGGCATGGATTCTGGCCATGCAAGATGAACTACATCAATTCGAACGTTGCAACGTTTGGACGCTAGTTCCCAGACCATACAAGCAGAATGTGATTGGCACCAAGTGGATCTTCAGAAACAAGCTGGATGAACATGGTGTCATCATAAAGAACAAGGCAAGGCTGGTGGCTCAAGGTTACAGACAGGAGGAGGAGATTGACTTCGACCAGACCTTCGCACTAGTAGCAAGGCTCGAGGCAATCAGATTGTTCCTGGCGTATGCTTCGCACAAAGGATTCACAGTCTATCAAATGGACGTGAAATCAGCATTCTTGAACGAAGACCTGAAAGAGGAAGTATACGTCGCTCAACCCCCAGGTTTTGTCAATCCTACTTATCCCAATCATGTTTATTTTCTTAATAAAGCTTTATATGGTTTAAAACAAGCTCCGCGAGCTTGGTATGAGACTTTATCTAGTTTTCTTCTTGAGAACAAGTTCTCTAGAGGTAAAATAGATAAGACATTGTTTCTCAGGGAAGTCAAAGGCAAGATTTTGCTGGTGCAAATCTATGTCGATGACATTATATTCGGCTCAACGGACAACAATCTTTGCAAAAAGTTTTCTAAACTTATGCAAGGAAAGTTTGAAATGAGTAGTATGGGAGAGCTCAAGTATTTCTTGGGACTTCAAGTGAAACAGTCTGAGGATGGAATCTTCATCTCTCAGACGAAGTTCACAAATGAACTCCTTAAGAAATTCGGCATGGAGAATGCAAACTCTATGAGGACTCCAATGGGATCCACTATGTCTCTGGATAAGGATGAGAAAGGTAAACCTTTCGATGAAACCAAATACAGAAGCATCATTGGATCCCTACTCTACCTTACTGCCAGTAGACCGGATATTATGTTCTCCACATGTGCTTGTGCCCGGTATCAGGTGAACACTAAGGAATCTCACTATGTCGCTGCAAAGCGAATTCTAAGATACCTTAAAGGTACTCCCAATCTTGGCTTGTGGTGCCCGAGAAACAATGATGTCGAGCTAATAGGCTTTTCAGATGCTGATTTTGCAGGGAGTAGGGATGACAAGAAAAGCACCTCCGGGACGTGTCAATTCCTCGGCAGGAGGCTTATCTCATGGAACAGCAAGAAACAGAATTGTGTTGCAACCTCCACAGCAGAGTCTGAGTACATCTCGGCAGGCAACTGTTGCGCACAACTCCTATGGATCAGAAACCAGTTAGCCGACTACGACCTTCAGTTCAAGGAAATACCAATGTACTGCGACTCCTCCAGTGCAATTGCAATTGCCAACAATCCGGTATCGCACAGCAGAACGAAGCATATTGAAGTGTGCTACCACTTCATTCGGGAGCACGTGGAGAACAAGGACATCTCTCTCTGTTATGTCCCCACGGACAAGCAGATTGCTGATATATTCACAAAGCCCTTAGACGAGGCCAAGTTCAGTCTTTTCAAGACTGAATTGGGGATGCTAAATTATGAGGAATGAAGACTACAGAAGCTCCAGGCTCGTGCAAGAACTGAGGGGGAGCAAGGAACTCAAGTGTGAGCACAGATGCAAGAACTGAGGGGGAGCAAGGGGTCAAATGCTACAGACCCAGATTTGCAGAAGCCGAAAAGGGGGAGATTACCCTCTACCCTCTCGGCTAAGGCTAAGGTGGCTCCAAAGTTTGCTCGCACGAAATTGGTATCGGTAATGCATATCTCTCTCCACTTAATTTCAAGGTTATGTCTTTCATTCACATACGCTTTATTCACCTTAGCTTGTAGGGTTTAGGCTTCTTCAAATAGGGGGAGATTGTTGGGTATTGTATCCACAACGTACCTGATTTGAAGAAGCCCCTGAACAAGCTAAGGTAAATAGGCAATGTTTTTGACAAATTATTTCAAGTTGTGCTTGCAGTTATTCCACGCTAAGTGCACACCAATGTCAGGGTGCAGTAGGTCAATATACACGGGTCTGCACGACGTAATCCCTCGTTGAGCAGATCAGTGTATTGGCCTACGTGTACTCTCTCTATTGGAGTGTACTTACTTTCAAGTACAGGGCTGTGATCTTGCAAGAGCAGACAAGGAGCAAAGATGGGTCAAGGATGTCACAACCCGCATTTTTCTCATTAATAAATAAATCAGAGCACGAGATAACTACGAGCTGTGATGCCACGTCAAGCAGGGGATAACTGCTGATGCTCAGGCAACACTCTAATCCTTCAAATCATAAGTTAAAATGAATAGAAAATTGATTTTTAAATTAATTGGTCGTATCCCTCGGCTCAGTGGATCAGATAGTCCACGGTTTGAAAACTATTTTTATACGTAGCGGAAAAATACTTCATTTATGCTTAACATCCTAAAAGAGCGCATAAGTGTCCTAAGAGGACAACTTACACTATGCAAGACCCTAGATTTCAATTTATAATATTTATAAAGAAAACAATCTTTTTACGCATTTGGAAAATAATGATTGAGCTTTTATAAAACATGCTGATCATGCAATACATATAGTAGTTTTTTTATAGGTTTTAAAGTAACTAACAACCTAGCATAAAACATTCCCAGAGAGCAAGTGAAACTACCACAAAATAGGTAAACTAGCAGCTAAGCAAAGACTTAGTATCACCAAGGAAAATCACCAACGAGCGTCAACAACCTGACACGAACTCGCTGGCGAGCATGCATGTCTGTACTACTACAAAGCTAAAGAACTACCTCAACAGGTGAGGAAAACACTGCCACAACGCAGTCCACAAGGGAACTCCTGAAATTAGCCGTTCAGCCGGCTACAGACCTCAACCTGAGGCATTCAAAAGAAGAACACCTCAGCAAGAAATAATAAAACAGGAGGCAAAAAAACATCAGATAATAATCGAATGAAAAGAGCAGAAAGAAAAATGGTTACCAACCCTGCAAGGGAAAAATGCTAAAAATCTCAGCTAAAGAATCCAAAAAGGGACAAAATGTAAGTATAACGATCAGTAAAGCGAGAGAAATGCATCAAGTACTAAAACGTACCAAACTCCGCTCAAGCCTGCAGAGACAAAAAAAGGAAACCAATATACATCAAATGAACAGTATGAAAGGAACTAACAGTCCTAAACTTGTAAATCGTTAGCACTGACACAAATCCCAAACCTGTGTCGGAGACTAAGAACAGTCACAACCGAACAACCAGGTCCAGGTGTCTCAAGAGTACTAAAGGGGCCGCCACAGGGTCCACACACATAGAGTTCCAACCTCTTACAGGAACCCAAAATGTCCAAAGGAGGGAATGGTGGTGGCCACGGCTCGAACTCCCCCGGTACCATACTCCCTCAGAAACCCAGCTACCACATGCTAAGGATCCACGATTCGGCGCCAAAACTAGCCGACAACACAACTTAGAAACTACCAAGTTCTACAACCAAAACCCGCCGAAATAAACTTAACCTAAATTCGGCAATACCCGCCGAATTATCTCCCACTACCCGCCGAAATCAACTTAAAATAAATTCTGATATCTTCCTAGTTTAGGCCGACCACAAGCCCTAACCTAGGAATATTTCTAATCTCACCTATACTACTCCGGTAATCTACGACAAGGAGAGTTAATAAGGCGAAACACAACCCATGGAAGCACGCAAGAGGGGAGAAATCCACTTGCCTCAAATCGTTCTTGAAAACGTCCACCGAAAATACTCCACCACGTAGATCCGTCCAAAAGGGGGCACGCGGAGACGAGATCTACGAAAAACGGACAACCGGGGTTAGGGCCGAAAAAAATCTATGGCGAAACGGTCACCGAAACGGGAAAAGCTTACCGCGATCTCGAAGCTCTCGCCGAGAGCTTTCCAACGCCGCGATCGGATCGAGATTCCGTCCACCGGATCGGCGGTGGCGGCCGCCGGAAGGTTCGCGAACGAGAGGATCCGCACTCGCCCTTTTTTTTCGCACAGGAGGGGGGGCTGCTGGTTCGGAGGAAGGAGAAGTGGGTTTTCTCTCTCTTTTTTTATATATAAATACTTAATAAGATTAATATTAATAATAATATTATATTTATTATTAATATAACATAATATTTATTATAAATATAACATAAAAGGGGGGGGGGGGGGGGGGGCTGCTCGATCGGCGGGAAGGCAAAAAGGGGGGGGGGCTGATCGGTGAGAATGGTAAACCATTCTCACCGATTCCCTCTCCCCCTTTTTCTTTATTTTTTTTTAAAATAAATATATAAAAATAATAATATTTATAATTATTAAAAACAAAGATATAACATTATATCGATACAGAGGGCCAAACGAGCGCCGAATCGAACGAAATTCGCACCGTAGGCGAATGACGACGCTACGAATCCAACGGCGAAGTCGAAATCGAATTCCGACGCACCGTTTTCGAGATAATAATTTCTAAAGTTAACGGCGTACGCGAAAACATACAAACTTCAATCGCGCGCCGAGGCTCCAAAAATGCTCGGAACGCGACGAAACTTGACGAGCAAGTCTAAAATTAGCCGATCTAATTTCCTAATGTAAAATTTTCCACTCCCGACGCAAATCCCAAAATTTGACCGGTCAAACCTAACGAACGCAAAACGCGCTAACGACAAAGTCGGTAACAAAATCCGACGAACAAAACTCGGGCAAATTTCTCCCGAAGCCAAAACACAAGCATTCCCCAAGAGGCTCCACCGAGTCACCAAACAGACTCCGGCTCGCTAGGGAATCTTGCTACCAGGCATCACCAAGCCACGCAGGGAACCTAAAGAGCTAAGAGCACGCTCTAACAACGTCACATGACCAACACGCGCTAACATAACGCTCTGACGTCATAATACGTCAAATAAGAAATTAAATAAATCACTGGAAAATCGGGGGCGTTACAGTCACTCCCCCTAAAAGAAAGTTTCGTCCCGAAACTTTACGCATAAAACACTTCTACCATAGAAGAAAAAGAAAATAACCAAGGGTTATCAAATGCTTACCGAGCACAGCTAGGAGAACAAATGAGGATGCGCCTCCCTCATAGCTAACTCCAACTCCCAAGTCGCGCTCTCCACGTCTTGGTTTCTCCACAGAATCTTTACCATCGGTATTGTCTTTCTCCGCAACACTCGATCTTGCACATCCAATACACGAATAGGATCTTCCACGTAGGAAAGGTTAGGCTCTAACTGGGGCACTGCATCTAGAACTTGTCTGTCACTTAGCATGCACCTCCGCAGTTGGCTCACGTGAAAAACATTGTGCACGCCAGGAAAATTTGCGGGCAATTTCAACTTGTAGGCTGACACTCCGATCCGCTCCACAATTTCAAATGGTCCCACATACCTTGGGTCCAACTTATGATTCTTACCGAACCTCTTCACTCCAACCATCGGGGAAACCTTAAGGAATACCATGTCCCCCACAAAAAATTCCAAAACGGACCTACGCCGATTGGCGTTCTTCTCGTATCGCTCTTGAGCTATCCGAAGCTTCTCTCGAATAAGCTTTACAGAGACTTCCATTTCTGCTAAGGCATCTGGACCTAACATCGGCCTCTCACCAACCTCAGCCCAAAATAGAGTAGTTCTACATCGTCTTCCATATAACGCTTCGAAAGGAGCCATTTGCAGACTCTCTTGATAACTGTTATTGTATGCGAACTCCATCAACCTCAAGCGTTCATCCCACGCTCCTCCGTGGTCTAATATATAACAACGGATCATATCTTCCACAATCTGATTAACACGCTCCGTTTGACCATTGGTCTGTGGATGATATGCGGTAGAATATCTCAAGTCAGTTCCCAATCCTTCTTGAAGGCTCTTCCAGAAACGAGTCGTAAACCTGGAGTCTCGATCTGATACTATACTTACGGGTACTCCATGTAACCTGATAACTTCATTCAAATATAGTTCCGCTATCTTTTTCATCAAGTAACCAATCTGAAAGGGTACGAAGTGCGCACACTTTGTTAATCTATCAACAATCACCCAAACAGAGTCATGCCCTCGGGGAGATCTCGGCAAACCAGTAATGAAATCCATTGAGATACTCTCTCACTTCCAAGTTGGAATCTCTAAAGGCGCTAATTTTCCACCAGGCCTTCCATGATCAGCCTTAACTCTTTTGCACGTAGAACATTCTGACACAAACCTTGCAATGCCACCCTTCATCCCAATCCACCAGGCAATCTGTTTCAAGTCCTTATACATTTTTGTAGACCCTGGATGGTAGGCCACACTTGAACCGTGTGCCTCACTGCACAACTTAACTCGAATATCTCGAAAATTGGGGACGCAAAATCTACCGCGGTACTTTAGAGTACCCGCGTCATCGATCGAAAAGTCAGGCAGCTCCTCCTTCTCAGTTCTATTATGAAGGTGCAGTAGATCAGGATCGTCCTTTTGATGAAGCCTCGTAAGAGAAATCCATGAAGGCTCAGACACTTCCAAACTGCTTGGCGAGTCACATCTACCAACTGAAATATCCATTAAAAGGAACTCTTCTACTAACAACTCAGTGGAGAGATTGAAAATTTTCCCTGTCTTCCTGCTTAAGGCATCGGCTACCACGTTAGCCTTACCCGGATGGTATAGGATATCCACTTCATAATCAGCCACATACTCTAACCATCTGCGCTGGCGCAAGTTCAACTCCTTTTGAGTGAAGACGTACTTCAAACTCTTATGATCTGTATAAATCTTGCACTGCGCGCCATACAACAAGTGTCTCCATAATTTCAATGCATAAATAACTGCTGTGAATTCCAAGTCATGCGTAAGGTAGTTCCTTTCATGAATCTTAAGCTGTCTTGACCCATACACAATCACTTTTCCGTCTTGCATCAGCACACAACCAAGACCCACGTGGGATGCGTCCACGTAAACGGCATAGTCTAATCCTTCCGTAGGCAATGTCAATATCGGAGCAGTGCACAGTCTATTCTTTAGCTCTTGGAACGCTTCTTCGCACTTATCGCTCCACACAAATGCTGCATTCTTCTGCGTCAATTTGGTCAATGGCGCAAATAATGTAGAGAAACCCTCTACAAATCTTCTATAGTAGCCAGCCAACCCTAGGAAGCTTCTTATTTCTTTGGGTGTGGCAGGCCTCGTCCATTCCATAACTGCGGCTATCTTTTCTGGGTCGACAGAGATTCCGTTCTTGTTAACCACATGTCCCAGGAAAGAAACCTAAGGCAACCAGAACTCGCATTTACTTAGCTTGGCGAACAACCTATGGTCCCTCAAGGCAGATAAAACTAGACGCAAATGTTGGTCATGCTCCTCAACATTGCGTGAATACACCAACACATCGTCTATAAATACGACTACAAACTTGTCCAGAAAGTCCTTGAAAACCCTGTTCATCATGTCCATGAAAGCAGAAGGTGCGTTGGTCAAACCAAACGACATCACCAAAAATTCAAAATGTCCATGTCTGGAACGAAAGGCAGTCCGCGGGATATCTGATTCACGGATCCTTAACTGGTGGTAGCCCAAACGAAGGTCAATCTTAGAGAACACAGCGCTGCCTCGCAGTTGATCAAACAAATCATCTATCCTCGGCAACAGATACCTATTCTTGATCGTTACCTTATTTAGCTCTCTATAATCGATGCACAACCTCATCGATCCATCTTTTTTCTTGACGAACAAAACGGGAGCACCCCAAGGCGAAGTACTCGGCCTTATAAATCCGTTCTCAAGCAACTCGTCTAACTGGATACGCAACTCCTCCAGTTCGCGTGGGGCCATCCGGTAAGGCGCCTTGGCAATAGGACGCGTACCCGGCTCCAAATCTATAACAAACTCCACGTCTCGATCAGGCGGGAGACCAGGAAGATTAGCTGGAAAGACATCAGAAAAATCACGAACCACCGGGATCTCCTCCAAACACGGCAAACTAACCTTGGTTTCTAAAACCGAAACCAAACAAGCAAAACATCAGGAATCTACAAGCTTCCGAGCACATACCGCCGATATAGTCAGAGAATCCTGGCACGGATAACCGTAAACACTCTCAGGCTGACCGTTGTCCATCCTGAAGTACAAGCGTTTACCCTTGCATTGGATCACAGCATCATATCTGGACAACCAGTCCATGCCTAGGATCACATCAAAGTCTTCCAGATCCAACAGCTTCAAATCAGCAATCGCGAGAAAATCGCCTAGTAAAATCGGACAACTCTGAATACCCTGATCCGAAACTATAGATTCACCTGAAGGAAACTTGACACAGAACGCATCACCAACACGATCGAGATCCAAACGGTAACGCTCTACGAAGGCCCTATCCACAAATGAGTGGGTAGCGCCGGAATCGAACAGAACACGCGCCCAGCGGTTCTTTACCTTAAATCGTCCTATAAAATTGCACATGCGACTAAGGAAGCGAACGCTCAAACTATAACTATGAGCTAAACATTAAAACTAGGGGAGAATCTAACCTGATAGCACTTGCGTGGACGCCTGAGCTTCCTCCATAGAGACCACGTTCAACTTTCCTTTTCCCTTGTCCACTCGCTGCGGCGGCGGCAAAGCCTGAAGAGGAACTGGCTGCAGAGTAAGCTGAGCTTGCGGGCACTGATACTTGAGATGACCCTCTTGACCGCACAAGAAACAACTTCTCGCCTTCTTCCAGCAATGGGCAGCATCGTGCCCCGGCTTCTTGCATACAGAACAAAGCAAGTCTTTCTTTGGGATACCTTGGATCGCATGAATCTGCTCTTTCTTCTGAGCTCCTAATCTTTGATAGCACCTTTCCAATGGATAGCCCGGTCGGCCACAGAAACTGCATACCTCTTTGTTTCTCTTCCTTGGAGCAGCGTCAGGGACCTGAGTACTCTTACCCTCATCAGACTTTCTTTTATCTTTTCTCAGTTGTTGACCTCGATTCTTGGCGTTATCAATTGTCTCTACCTTTAAGGCAGCTTCCACCATACCAGCATAACTTGAGGTCACATAGGCACTTGCTAATTGCTGGACGTCACTCCTTAGCCCAGCCAGAAATCGCTTGCTTCTATTTTCATCAGAACTCACCAAGTCTGGGGCAAATCGGCTTAGCTTACTAAACTCGATTTCGTACTCACTAACCGTGAGCTGCCTCTGCTTTAAGTGCAGGAAATCATTCATCAGACGGTCCCTCTCGACCGATGGCAGAAACTTTCTCAGAAGTAGCTCCTTAAAGGACTCCCAAGAACACCCGTCCTTCAGACCTTCTTTCTCCCTCAGCCACCAGCCCTTTGTCAACCCTTTGAGCTGATATGCGGCTAACATCACTTTCTGATCATCAGTGATCCCGGAGTATGAGAACATCTCCTCGATTGATATCATCCAATCGTCTAAGACCATGTAATCTGCCTTGTCATCATACGTCGGAGGCCTAAGTCGCTGAAACTGAGAAATAAAGGTCATCTCTGGTGGCACCACGACCGGAGGCACCAGAGGAGCGGGGGGAACAGGGACAGCTTGACCCACAACAGGGTCCTGAACTCTCGGAATATGCCCTGCCACAACTGCTAATAAGGACTGGACCTGAGACTGCAAATCCACTACTTGCTTTGACAAGGCTTCATTGCTTTGTCGCAGACCTTCTATCATTGCGCTGCTCTGCGCACCTGAAGATTCTCCCTTCGATTGGGGAGTCAACCTTGTCGAAGGACGCCTTGACATTCTAATGGAACAACAAAACACTAATCAGACACCTAACCCACCCACTAGAACCAAACAACATAGTACAAACAATACATACTTAAGTACTTGCTCATGCTGCTAACTTGCTCTGGGATTTTCAATAATGATGTTATGCTTATCCTACGATGATTCACTATCATCACACTAACTCTTGTGCCTAGATCGGGAATGCATGAATTTATATTCTTTTTGACTCAAAAATTATGTGTGTACACATGTCATCTTGCAAATCTTTAGCTTGGCACGTTGTGCTTATGCAATGTTATGATATGCATGATTGTGTTATGCATTCTAAAAAGGCCCTAATGCATGTTATGAGCGGCGTACACATGAAAATGTTATGCATCCCATACTACATAACATTTCCATGCAACGAAAAAAGAAAATGTGCTAGCCGCATTCATGTGGTGAGGTTATGCATCTCATACTACATAACCCTCACATGTTGCCTCCTATGGTGGATCCATATACAAACACATAGTATGTATCCCATACTACATAATATGCCTCGTATACTTCATGTCATGTTATGAGTGTAGTGTTCGTGCTTCAGCCAAGACGTGCTGATGACATATCAGTGTGTGTATGATATGACTCTAAACACCTAATACTTACAGGGACAGGTTGCCCGACAATTTGTCAAGCAACCTCCCTCTGATACCAACTGTCACAACCCGCATTTTTCTCATTAATAAATAATTCAGAGCACGAGATAACTACGAGTTGTGATGCCACGTCAAGCAGGGGATAACTGCTGACGCTCAGGCAACACTCTAATCCTTCAAATCATAAGTTAAAATGAATAGAAAACTGATTTTTAAATTAATTGGCCGTATCCCTCGGCTCAGTGGATCAGATAGTCCACGGTTTGAAAACTATTTTTATACGTAGCGGAAAAATACTTCATTTATGCTTAACATCCTAAAAGAGCGCATAAGTGTCATAAGAGGACAACTTACACTATGCAAGACCCTAGATTTCAATTTATAATATTTATAAAGAAAACAATCTTTTTACGCATTTGGAAAATAATGATTGAGCTTTTATAAAACATGCTGATCATGCAATACATATAGTAGTTCTTTTTTTATAGGTTTTAAACTAACTAGCAACCTAGCATAAAACATTCCCAGGGAGCAAGTGAAACTACCACAAAACAGGTAAACTAGCAGCTAAGCAAAGACTTAGTATCACCAAGGAAAATCACCAACGAGCGTCAACAACCTGACACGAACTCGCTGGCGAGCATGCATGTCTGTACTACTACAAAGCTAAAGAACTACCTCAACAGGTGAGGAAAACACTGCCACAACGCAGTCCACAAGGGAACTCCTGAAATTAGCCGTTCAGCCGGCTACAGACCTGAACCTGAGGCATTCAAAAGAAGAACACCTCAGCAAGAAATAATAAAACAGGAGGCAAAGAAACATCAGATAATAATCGAATGAAAAGAGCAGAAAGAAAAAGAGTTACCAACCCTGCAAGGGAAAAATGCTGAAAATCTCAGCTAAAGAATCCAAAAAGGGACAAAATGTAAGTATAACGATCAGTAAAGCGAGAGAAATGCATCAAGTACTAAAACGTACCAAACTCCGCTCAAGCCTGCAGAGATAAAAAAAGGAAACCAATATGCATCAAATGAACAGTATGAAAGGAACTAACAGTCCTAAACTTGTAAATCGTTAGCACTGGCACAAATCCCAAACCTGTGTCGGAGACTAAGAACAGTCACAACCGAACAACCAGGTCCAGGTGTCTCAAGAGTACTAAAGGGGCCGCCACAGGGTCCACACACATAGAGTTCCAACCTCTTACAGGAACCCAAAATGTCCAAAGGAGGGAATGGTGGTGGTCACGGCTCGAACTCCCCCGGTACCATACTCCCTCAGAAACCCAGCTACCACATGCTAAGGATCCACGATTCGGCGCCAAAACTAGCCGACAACACCACTTAGAAACTAACAAGTTCTACAACCAAAACCCGTCGAAATAGACTTAACCTAAATTCGGCGATACCCGCCGAATTATTTCCCACTACCCGCCGAAATCAACTTAAAATAAATTCCGATATCTTCCTAGTTTAGGCCGACCACAAGCCCTAACCTAGGAATATTTCTAATCTCACCTATACTACTCCGGTAATCTACGACAAGGAGAGTTAATAAGGCGAAATACAACCCATGGAAGCACGCAAGAGGGGAGAAATCCACTTGCCTCAAATCGTTCTTGAAAACGTCCACCCAAAATACTCCACCACGTAGATCCGTCCAAAAGGGGGCACGCGGAGACGAGATCTACGAAAAACGGACAACCGGGGTTAGGGCCGAAAAAAATCTATGGCGAAACGGTCACCGAAACGGGAAAAGCTTACCGCGATCTCGAAGCTCTCGCCGAGAGCTTTCCAACGCCGCGATCGGATCGAGATTCCGTCCACCGGATCGGCGGTGGCGGCCGCCGGAAGGTTCGCGAACGAGAGGATCCGCACTCGCCCTTTTTTTTCGCACAGGAGGGGGGGGCTGCTGGTTCGGAGGAAGGAGAAGGGGGTTTTCTCTCTTTTTTTTATATATATAAATACTTAATAAGATTAATATTAATAATAATATTATATTTATTATTAATATAACATAATATTTATTATAAATATAACATAAAAGGGGGGCTGCTCGATCGGCGGGAAGGCAAAAAGGGGGGGGGGGGGCTGATCGGTGAGAATGGTAAACCATTCTCACCGATTCCCTCTCCCCCTTTTTCTTTATTTTTTTTTAAATAAATATATAAAAATAATAATATTTATAATTATTAAAAACAAAGATATAACATTATATCGATACGGAGGGCCAAACGTGTGCCGAATCGAACGAAATTCGCACCGTAGGCGAATGACGACGCTACGAATCCAACGGCGAAGTCGAAATCGAATTCCGACGCACGGTTTTCGAGATAATAATTTCTAAAGTTAACGGCGTACGCAAAAACATACAAACTTCAATCGCGCGCCGAGACTCCAAAAATGCTCGGAACGCGGCGAAACTTGACGAGCAAGTCTAAAATTAGCCGATCTAATTTCCTAATGTAAAATTTTTCACTCCCGACGCAAATCCCAAAATTTGGCCGGTCAAACCTAACGAACGCAAAACGCGCTAACGACAAAGTCGGTAACAAAATCCGACGAACAAAACTCGGGCAAATTTCTCCCGAAGCCAAAACACAAGCATTCCCCAAGAGGCTCTACTGAGTCACCAAACAGACTCTAGCTCGCTAGGGAATCTTGCTACCATGCATCACCAAGCCACGCAGGGAACCTAAAGAGCTAAGAGCACGCTGTAACAACGTCACATGACCAACACGCGCTAACATAACGCTCTGACGTCATAACACGTCAAATAATAAATTAAATAAATCACTGGAAAATCGGGGGGGGGGGGGGGGGGGGGGGGGGGTTACAAAGGAGCACATCTTGGATGGAAAGACGAAAATTCGTCTAAGTGTAAATCGACGAGAATCGCCAAGTGATTCTCGCCGATTCGGCGAGAATCACTAGTGATTCTCGGCGAATCGTCGAGAATCAGTGGCAGATTCTCGCCGACTCGATCCAGCTACTTCAAGGCGCGCAAATTCTGATGCTAAGTAAGAATCGTCGAGAATCACCAAGTGATTTTTCCCGATTCGGCGAGAATCACTAGTGATTCTCGCCGAATCGCCGAGAATCACTAGTGATTCTCGCCGAATCGCCGAGAATCACTAGTGATTCTCGCCGAATCGCCGAGAATCACTGGCTCATTCTCGCCGTCTCGACCAGGCTAAATCAGTGCGTGCAACCAAGTCAAATTCGACGAGAATCATCCTTGATTCTCGCCGAATCGTCGAGAATCACCTTTGATTCTCGACGACTCGACGAGATTCACTTTCGATTCTCACCGATTTTGACTTGGGAGATTTTCTGGAACTCACTGAACCGGATTCTGCCGCTGACAATGTTCTGGACCGGGATTTAGGGATTCTTCTTGTGGGACCCACAACGGTCATATTGAAAGTATCTACAGTATATATACGGGTATTTTTTTTTGAACGAAAGAACACAGAGAAAAGAAGCCGAGCCGATCTTGACCTAAAATCACGAGTTCCGCTCTGCCGCCGCCGTCGTCGCTCGAGCAAGTTGGTCGCCGCTTTTGATCGAGATTTCTTCCTGATCTTCCGGCGACAGAAGCTTAGCTAAGCTTAGAGTCTCACGCGTCTATCCAGAGATCCCTTGTCTCTCGATTTGTTGATCGGGATAAACTTCCCCGTCCGAATCGATTGAGACGACTGATCCTAGAGTGACCGTTGGTAGACCTAGCTTGCTTCGCTACGAAGTTTGGATCTCCAGAGTACAGCAGCCGCACATCGTCGTCGTCGCCGATCCCGTGAACCTAGCCGCCGCCCATCTTGCCGCCGCCGGTTCCGGGGAGATCCTCTCCAAGAGAGATCTAGGGTTGTGGACTCTTTGTGGACTTCAAGAACACGTCGTCAACAAAGAGGGACACCTTAGTCTCCAAACGTAGTTTGTATCTCTTGTACATTCTAGTTTACTTTTGTTGTAAAGGAACGTTGGTTCCGTGTTGTAAGGGTTGGGTGCAACCCGTGTTGTGGGAGTGTTGACTCCTACGTGTGGAAGGGTTCCTTCCGATAGTGCAAGGATTGGATTTCAATCCTGTTGGAGAAGTGACCGAGTCGTCCCGTGTTGGGAGATAGGTCGAAGGGGGGAAGTGGATGTACCCAAGTCGGGGAACCACTATAAATAGCTTGTGTACTCTATTGTGCTGTGTTGTTTTATTTTTGTGTGTAGGTACAATTTAAATTCCGCAAAAACGCTGCACGTCACCTATTCCCCCCCCCCCCCCCCATAGGTGAACATTGTTGACACTAGGTGGACTTTCAAGTGGTATCAGAGCCAGGTTACTCATCAAAAAGGTTCACACCTTGAGTAGAATCCTGCCACTAGTGTCAAGAAGAAGACAAACATCTACTATGGACGGGCTCAAGTACACAGGCAAGATCCCAGTGTGCACCAGGCTCAACTTTCTTATCTGGAAGGAAAGGATCAGGTTCTACATGGAAGCTGTTGATCCTCGACTCTTCATGATCGTGGAGGATGGACCTTATGTCCCCACTAAGGCCTCCACCATTGATCCTACCCAGAAAGTGCCAAAGAAACTTTCTGAAATGGACAAGGACGAGATGGTGCTAGTATGACTTGACAAGAAGGCGCAGAACATTCTGGTCAGCGCGATTGATGACTCAATGATGCAGAACTTCTGCAACTGCAGGACAGCACAGGAGATCTGGCATGGCCTGATCGTCCTAATGGAGGGCACTGATGAAGTGAGGGATGATCGGAGATCCCTCCTGAACCAGAAATTTGTGGCCTTCAGACAAGGGCCTAAGGAAGAGATCGGAGTCACCTACGAGAACTTCCTCAAGATTGTTAACGCCCTCAAAGGATACGGAAGAGTGTTCACTAATGGTGAACTCAATGATAAATTCCTTAGGTTCCTTACTAAGGAATGGGACACAAAGATCTGCGCCATCCGAGAGTTTGGCAGACTAGCTGAAACTGACCCGCAAATTATGTTTGGGAAGCTGATGTCCTATGAGCTTCAGCTGAACACCAGGAAAGCAGAAGAAGAAGCAGAGAAGGTTGCAGCCAAAGAAAAGACTGTGGCTCTAAAAGCCAGTCACTCCAGAAAAGGCAAGGGTGCGGTTTCATACCGTGCCAGGAAAAAGGATGAGGAGGAGGACTCCGAGCCATGCTCCTCCAGCTCAGAGCTGTCGGAGGAAGATTTCTCCCTCATCACCCGAGAGTTCAAGAAATTCCTCAAGATGAGGAATCAAAGAAAGAGAGACGGCTCCTCCTCCAGGCATCAGAAGAAAAATTATTCTTCTGACAGGTATGCTTCTAAACCGAACAAACATCGCTCCTCTGACATTATTTGCTTTGGATGCAATAAGCCAGGACACGTCGTGGCCGACTGCTTTCAAGGCAAGAGAGAAAAAGGGAAAGAAGAGGAGCACAAATCTTCGAGAGATAAGAAGAAAGAGCTGAGCTACATTGCCAAAAGGCCAAAGACACTGAGTGAGTCTGATTCCTCAGACTCCAGTGATGATGAGGAAGCCTACTTCGGGCTGGTGGGTCGCTCCGACTCAGAAGGAGAATGCCCCCCATTTACTGGGAAGGTAAAAGCTCACACCCCTCTCTCCGACTCCGACTCTGATCCTGAGTCTCAGGATTATGACCCTGAGGATAGCCCTTCGGCCCGTGAAGCGGAACTCCTCGAGAAGTATGAGCTTCTGCTCAACACTTTCGAGGAGTGCCGTAAGAGACTGAAGGCTGAGAAAAAGGAAGTGAAATTCCTTAAGGGTGAGTGTGTATCCCTAAGGGAAGAGGTCACTAGTTTGATTTCTCTCCGACAGGAGCACCTTGACCTGACTTCTAAGCATTCAGAGTCTCTTAAACTCCTTGATCTTAAGCAGGAGGAAGTCGACAAGTTGGAAGAACTAC
Organism: Platanthera guangdongensis; assembly: GCA_039583875.1. Lineage (NCBI taxonomy): Eukaryota > Viridiplantae > Streptophyta > Magnoliopsida > Asparagales > Orchidaceae > Platanthera > Platanthera guangdongensis. Next base: position 139,208,465 of record CM077167.1, on the reverse strand, counting down.
TTGCGGCAGAAAGGAAGATCGTCAAGAGCTTCTCTATGTCAAAAACTGTTCTTCCAGTAGTTGATACCTTCTCTGCTCAGGCAAAAGGAGCTGGCTTGGGGCATGTAGGGGTATCTGGTTCCTCATCCAGGAGAAATAGGAACCAGAGGAAGAATAAGGCCGCCAAGAAGGCCTCTACTGATGAAAAAGGAAAGGCTCCGCTCAGTCCTATTGCGTTCAGAAAGCCTAGCTTTCCTTGCAACCAACATGACTTTGAATCAACCTTTGGTCATCATTTCCGGCCCTCGGTTGCAAAGCCAAAGAGCCGATATGATGGTTGGACCTTTCCCCGGAACTTCGGTGAGAGTGCCTTCAAGGCACCTTATGAGGAAATCCACATGGGAAATTATGGTCAATTCTCTAGCGACCATAATGGAAAGCAGGCACCAAAAGCCAAGCCTGTTATACAGAAGGTGAAGAAGTCATGTGACTGCAATCACTATGAGGCCTCCACCTCCAGATCCAAGGCCCCGGCTGTACCCACCATTCCCAGGGTTAGGCAGGAGCCTAGGAAGAGGTACAACAGATTCGACTGTTGGTGTTGTGGCAAAGTCGGTCACTTTGCCGTGGATTGTTGGTTTAATCCAAGGTATCACGAGACTCCCTATATTAGCAATGCGAGGCCGACCACTCGTAGGGTTAACCAACCGAGGGGGAGTATGCTAACCAGGAATCTAGGACCCAAGTTCGATTGGGTTCCTAAGGGAAATTAATTTTGTTTTGCAGGAATGTCCAAAGGCCACCAAAACGCCGATCTGGTATTTGGACAGTGGATGCTCCCGGCATATGACTGGGACAAGAAGCCTGCTGCGTGATTACACTCCAGTCGAGAATGGACCCAAAGTCGTCTTTGGAGGGTCAGATCGAGGAGTCACCAGAGGTTACGGTATGATTTCCAACGGTATAATCTCTATCACCGACGTGGCTTATGTTGAAGGGTTAAACCATAACCTGATTAGTGTAAGTCAGTTATGTGACAAAGGTTATGACGTTAAGTTCTGCAAGGATAAATGTCTGATAATTTCACGTACCTCTTCTGAGACGGTATTATCAGGCATTAGGAGCAGAAATATCTTCTGCTTAGATTTTCTCAGTGTAGATTCATCTACCCCCGTATGCCTTGTGGCAATAGGCAGTGCATCTCTTTGTGATCAATGGCACAAGAGATTGACACATATTAATTTCAAGACAATTAGTATGCTGTTTTCTAAGAACTTAGTAAGGGATGCTCTCAGTATCAAGTGCATCAAAGATAGCCCCTGTCCTGCATGCCAGATGGGCAAACAGACTCGGGCTACCTTTAAGAGCATTGTTGACAAAGACTCTTCCCGGTGTCTTTATCTTCTTCATATGGACTTATTTGCTCCAATGCAAGTTCATAGCTTGGGAGGCAAGTCCTATACGCTAGTGATAGTTGATGATCATTCTCGATTTACATGGGTGTTCTTCTTAAAATGAAAGTCTGATACGTTTGACATCTTCACTAGCTTTGTCAAGCAGGTTCAGAACGAATTTAACTACTCAGTGGTCAAAATCAGAAGTGACCATGGAACAGAATTCAAATCTGGTGCTATGACAGAGTTTTGTGAAGAACAAGGTATCTTTCATGAGTTTTCCTCCCCGCGCACTCCTCAGCAAAATGGAGTTGCGGAGAGGAGAAATAGAACTCTCATTGAAGCCTGCACGACAATGTTGAAAGACGCTTCTCTCCCAGAATACTTCTGGGCAGAGGCCGTCAATACAGCTTGTCATGTACAAAACCGAGCATTGATCAACAAGCATCATCGTAAGACGCCTTACGAGCTACTGAAAGGCAGGAAACCAACCATGTCCTACTTGAGGATCTTTGGTTGCAGATGCTATGTACTAAATAATGGGAAGCACCCGCGTACTAAATTTGGTGAAAAATGCTTCGAAGGCATATTCATGGGCTATATTTCCCACAGTCGGGCATATAGGGTCTTCAATAAGAAAACCCTAGTGGTAGAAGAATCAATAAATGTTGTATTTGATGAAGGAAGTCTGCTTAACAGCAACTCTTCCAGTGGTATTCTTGAAGATGCAGGTGCATGACTTGAACAGCTGAGTCTGGATGAGACCGCTAAAGATGACACTCCTAAGTACGTCAAAGTTTCCACCTCCACGTCATCTGGAAATGTTGAAGATCAAAATGGAACAAATCTCTTAGAAGAAGGAGAAGCCCAAGAAGTAGTCGAAGCTCCAGACGCCAGACTTCTAGAGCTCCGGCACGTGAGGGATCATCCTAGAGATCAGATCATCGGAGATCCTCGTGTCGGTGTCAGAACTCGAAGAGGTACTATTAACGAAGTATTGCATCTTAGCTTCCTGTCACAGGTTGAGCCAAAGAAGTTCGACGAGGCGAACAAAGATGCGGCATGGATTCTGTCCATGCAAGATAAACTACATCAATTCGAACGTTGCAACGTTTGGACGCTAGTTCCCAGACCATACAAGCAGAATGTGATTAGCATCAAGTGGATCTTCAGAAACAAGCTAGATGAACATGGTGTCATCATAAAAAACAAGGCAAGGCTGGTGGCTCAAGGTTACAGACAGGAGGAGGGGATTGACTTCGACCAGACCTTCGCACCAGTAGCAAGGCTCGAGGCAATCAGATTGTTCCTGGCGTATGCTTCGCACAAAGGATTCACAGTCTATCAAATGGACGTGAAATCAGCATTCTTGAACGGAGACCTGAAAGAGGAAGTATACGTCGCTCAACCCCCAGGTTTTGTCAATCCTACTTATCCCAATCATGTTTATTTTCTTAATAAAGCTTTATATGGTTTAAAACAAGCTCCGCGAGCTTGGTATGAGACTTTATCTAGTTTTCTTCTTGAGAACAAGTTCTCTAGAGGTAAAATAGATAAGACATTGTTTCTCAAGGAAGTCAAAGGCAAGATTTTGCTGGTGCAAATCTATGTCAATGACATTATATTCGGCTCAACGGACAACATTCTAAGATACCTTAAAGGTACTCCCAATCTTGGCTTGTGGTACCCGAGAAACAATGATGTCGAGCTAATAGGCTTTTCAGATGCTGATTTTGCAGGGAGTAGGGATGACAGGAAAAGCACCTCCGGGACGTGTCAATTCCTCGGCAGTAGGCTTATCTCATGGAACAGCAAGAAACAGAATTGTGTTGTAACCTCCACAGCAGAGTCTGAGTACATCTCGGCAGGCAGCTGTTGCGCACAACTCCTATGGATCAGAAACCAGTTAGCCGACTACGACCTTCAGTTCAAGGAAATATCAATGTACTGCGACTTCTCCAGTGCAATTGCAATTGCCAACAATCCGGTATCGCACATCATAATGAAGCATATTGAAGTGTGCTACCACTTCATTCGGGAGCACGTAGAGAACAAGGACATCTCTCTCTGTTATGTCCCCACGGACAAGCAGATTGCTGATATATTCACAAAGCCCTTAGACGAGGCCAAGTTCAGTCTTTTCAAGACTGAATTGGGGATGCTAAATTATGAGGAATGAAGACTACAGAAGCTCCAGGCTCGTGCAAGAACTGAGGGGGAGCAAGGAACTCAAGTGTGAGCACAGATGCAAGAACTGAGGGGGAGCAAGGGGTCAAATGCTACAGACCCAGATTTGCAGAAGCCGAAAAGGGGGAGATTACCCTCTACCCTCTCGGCTAAGGCTAAGGTGGCTCCAAAGTTTGCTCGCACGAAATTGGTATCGGTAATGCATATCTCTCTCCACTTAATTTCAAGGTTATGTCTTTCATTCACATACGCTTTATTCACCTTAGCTTGTAGGTTTAGGCTTCTTCAAATAGGGGGAGATTGTTGGGTATTGTATCCACAACGTACCTGATTTGAAGAAGCCCCTGAACAAGCTAAGGTAAATAGGCAATATTTTTGACAAATTATTTCAAGTTGTGCTTGCAGTTATTCCACGCTAAGTGCACACCAATGTCAGGGTGCAGTAGGTCAATATACACGGGTCTGCACGACGTAATCCCTCGTTGAGCAGATCAGTGTGTTGGCCTACATGTACTCTCTCTATTGGAGTGTACTTACTTTCAAGTACAGGGCTGTGATCTTGCAAGAGCAGACAAGGAGCAAAGATGGGTCAAGGATGTCACAACCCGCATTTTTCTCATTAATAAATAAATCAGAGCACGAGATAACTACGAGCTGTGATGCCACGTCAAGCAGGGGATAACTGCTGACGCTCAGGCAACACTCTAATCCTTCAAATCATAAGTTAAAATGAATAGAAAACTGATTTTTAAATTAATTGGCCGTATCCCTCGGCTCAGTGGATCAGATAGTCCACGGTTTGAAAACTATTTTTATACGTAGCGGAAAAATACTTCATTTATGCTTAACATCCTAAAAGAGCGCATAAGTGTCCTAAGAGGACAACTTACACTATGCAAGACCCTAGATTTCAATTTATAATATTTATAAAGAAAACAATCTTTTTACGCATTTGGAAAATAATGATTGAGCTTTTATAAAACATGTTGATCATGCAATACATATAGTAGTTTTTTTATAGGTTTTAAAGTAACTAGCAACCTAGCATAAAACATTCCCAGAGAGCAAGTGAAACTACCACAAAACAGGTAAACTAGCAGTTAAGCAAAGACTTAGTATCACCAAGGAAAATCACCAACGAGCGTCAACAACCTGACACGAATTCGCTGGCGAGCATGCATGTCTGTACTACTATAAAGCTAAAGAACTACCTCAACAGGTGAGGAAAACACTGCTACAACGCAGTGCACAAGGGAACTCCTGAAATTAGCCGTTCAGCCGGCTACAGACCTGAATCTGAGGCATTCAAAAGAAGAATACCTCAGCAAGAAATAATAAAACAGGAGGCAAAGAAACATCAGATAATAATCGAATGAAAAGAGCAGAAAGAAAAAGGGTTACCAACCCTGCAAGGGAAAAATGCTGAAAATCTCAGCTAAAGAATCCAAAAAGGGACAAAATGTAAGTATAACGATCAGTAAAGCGAGAGAAATGCATCAAGTACTAAAACATACCAAACTCCGCTCAAGCCTGCAGAGACAAAAAAAGGAAACCAATATGCACCAAATGAACAGTATGAAAGGAACTAACAGTCCTAAACTTGTAAATCGTTAGCACTGGCACAAATCCCAAACCTGTGTCGGAGACTAAGAACAGTCACAACCGAACAACCAGGTCCAGGTGTCTCAAGAGTACTAAAGGGGCCGCCACAGGGTCCACACACATAAAGTTCCAACCTCTTACAGGAACCCAAAATGTCCAAAGGAGGGAATGGTGTTGGCCACGGCTCGAACTCCCCCGGTACCATACTCCCTCAGAAACCCAGCTACCATATGCTAAGGATCCACGATTCGGCGCCAAAACTAGCCGACAACACCACTTAGAAACTACCAAGTTCTACAACCAAAACCCGTCGAAATAGACTTAACCTAAATTCGGCGATACCCGCCGAATTATTTCCCACTACCCGCCGAAATCAACTTAAAATAAATTCCGATATCTTCCTAGTTTAGGCCGACCACAAGCCCTAACCTAGGAATATTTCTAATCTCACCTATACTACTCCGGTAATCTACGACAAGGAGAGTTAATAAGGCGAAACACAACCCATGGAAGCACGCAAGAGGGGAGAAATCCACTTGCCTCAAATCGTTCTTGAAAACGTCCACCCAAAATACTCCACGTAGATCCGTCCAAAAGGGGGCACGCGGAGACGAGATCTACGAAAAACGGACAACCGGGGTTAGGGCCGAAAAAAATCTATGGCGAAACGGTCACCGAAACGGGAAAAGCTTACCGCGATCTCGAAGCTCTCGCCGAGAGCTTTCCAACGCCGCGATCGGATCGAGATTCCGTCCACCGGATCGGCGGTGGCGGCCGCCGGAAGGTTCGCGAACGAGAGGATCCGCACTCGCCCTTTTTTTTCGCACAGGAGGGGGGGCTGCTGGTTCGGAGGAAGGAGAAGTGAGTTTTCTCTCTTTTTTTTTATATATAAATACTTAATAAGATTAATATTAATAATAATATTATATTTATTATTAATATAACATAATATTTATTATAAATATAACATAAACGGGGGGGGGGGCTGCTCGATCGGCGGGAAGGCAAAAAGGGGGGGGGGGGCTGATCGGTCCGCCTCCCCCTTTTTCTTTATTATTATTTTTTAAAATAAATATATAAAAATAATAATATTTATAATTATTAAAAACAAAGATATAACATTATATCGATACGGAGGGCCAAACGCGCGCCGAATCGAACGAAATTCGCACCGTAGGCGAATGACGACGCTACGAATCCAACGGCGAAGTCGAAATCGAATTCCGACGCACCGTTTTCGAGATAATAATTTCTAAAGTTAACGGCGTACGCGAAAACATACAAACTTCAATCGCGCGCCGAGGCTCCAAAAATGCTCGGAACGCGACGAAACTTGACGAGCAAGTCTAAAATTAGCCGATCTAATTTCCTAATGTAAAATTTTCCCTCCCGACGCAAATCCCAAAATTTGGCCGGTCAAACCTAATGAACGCAAAACGCGCTAACGACAAAGTCGGTAACAAAATCCGACGAACAAAACTCGGGCAAATTTCTCCCGAAGCCAAAACACAAGCATTCCCCAAGAGGCTCCACCGAGTCACCAAACAGACTCCGGCTCGCTAGGGAATCATGCTACCAGGCATCACCAAGCCACGCAGGGAACCTAAAGAGCTAAGAGCACGCTCTAACAACGTCACATGACCAACACGCGCTAACATAACGCTCTGACGTCATAATACGTCAAATAAGAAATTAAATAAATCACTGGAAAATCGGGGGCGTTACAGTCACTCCCCCTAAAAGAAAGTTTCGTCCCGAAACTTTACGCATAAAACACTTCTACCATAGAAGGAAAAGAAAATAACCAAGGGTTATCGAATGCTTACCGAGCACAACTAGGAGAACAAATGAGGATGCGCCTCCCTCATAGCTGACTCCAACTCCCAAGTCGCGCTCTCCACGTCTTGGTTTCTCCACAGAATCTTTACCATCGGTATTGTCTTTCTCCGCAACACTCGATCTTGCACATCCAATACACGAATAGGATCTTCCACGTAGGAAAGGTTAGGCTCTAACTGGGGCACTGCATCCAGAACTTGTCTGTCACTTAGCACGCACCTCCGCAGTTGGCTCACGTGAAAAACATTGTGCACGCCAGGAAAATTTGCGGGCAATTTCAACTTGTAGGCTGACACACCGATCCGCTCCACAATTTCAAATGGTCACACATACCTTGGGTCCAACTTATGGTTCTTACCGAACCTCTTCACTCCAACCATCGGGGAAACCTTAAGGAATACCATGTCCCCCACAAAAAATTCCAAAACGGACCTACGCCGATTGGCGTTCTTCTCGTATCGCTCTTGAGCTATCCGAAGCTTCTCTCGAATAAGCTTTACAGAGACTTCCATTTCTGCTAAGGCATCTGGACCTAACATCGGCCTCTCACCAACCTCAGCCCAAAATAGAGGAGTTCTACATCGTCTTCCATATAACGCTTCGAAAGGAGCCATTTGCAGACTCTCTTGATAACTGTTATTGTATGCGAACTCCCAACCTCAAGCGTTCATCCCACGCTCCTCCGAGGTCTAATATATAACAACGGATCATATCTTCCACAATCTGATTAACACGCTCCGTTTGACCATTGGTCTGTGGATGATATGCGGTAGAATATCTCAAGTCAGTTCCCAATCCTTCTTGAAGGCTCTTCCAGAAACGAGACGTAAACCTGGAGTCTCGATCTGATACTATACTTACGGGTACTCCATGTAACCTGATAACTTCATTCAAATATAGTTCCGCTATCTTTTTCATCGAGTAACCAATCTGAAAGGGTACGAAGTGCGCACACTTTGTTAATCTATCAACAATCACCCAAACAGAGTCATGCCCTCAGGGAGATCTCGGCAAACCAGTAATAAAATCCATTGAGATACTCTCCCACTTCCAAGTTGGAATCTCTAAAGGCGCTAATTTTCCACCAGGCCTTCCATGATCAGCCTTAACTCTTTTGCACGTAAAACATTCTGACACAAACCTTATAATGTCACCCTTCATCCCAATCCACCAGGCAATCTGTTTCAAGTCCTTATACATTTTTGTAGACCCTGGATGGTAGGCCACACTTGAACCGTGTGCCTCACTGCACAACTTAACTCGAATATCTCGAAAATTGGGGACGCAAAATCTACCGCGGTACTTTAGAGTACCCGCATCATCGATCGAAAAGTCAGGCAGCTCCCCCTTCTCAGTTCTATTATGAAGGTGCAGTAGATCAGGATCGTCCTTTTGATGAAGCCTCGTAAGAGAAATCCATGAAGACTCAGACACTTCCAAACTGCTTGGCGAGTCACATCTACCAACTGAAATATCCATTAAAAGGAACTCTTCTACTAACAACTCAGTGGAGAGATTGAAAATTTTCCCTGTCTTCCTGCTTAAGGCGTCGGCTACCACGTTAGCCTTACCCGGATGGTATAGGATATCCACTTCATAATCAGCCACATACTCTAACCATCTGCGCTGGCGCAAGTTCAACTCCTTTTGAGTGAAGACGTACTTCAAACTCTTATGATCTGTATAAATCTTGCACTGCGCGCCATACAACAAGTGTCTCCATAATTTCAATGCATAAATAACTGCTGCGAATTCCAAGTCATGCGTAGGGTAATTCCTTTCATGAATCTTAAGCTGTCTTGACCCATACGCAATCACTTTTCCTTCTTGCATCAGCACACAACCAAGACCCACGTGGGATGCGTCCACGTAAACGGCATAGTCTAATCCTTCCGTAGGCAATGTCAATATCAGAGCAGTGCACAGTCTATTCTTTAGCTCTTGGAACGCTTCTTCGCACTTATCGCTCCACACAAATGCTGCATTCTTCTGCGTCAATTTGGTCAATGGCGCAAATAATGTAGAGAAACCCTCTACAAATCTTCTATAGTAGCCAGCCAACCCTAGGAAGCTTCTTATTTCTTTGGGTGTGGCAGGCCTCGTCCATTCCATAACTGCGGCTATCTTTTCTGGGTCGACAGAGATTCCGTTCTTGTTAACCACATGTCCCAGGAAAGAAACCTGAGGCAACCAGAACTCGCATTTACTTAGCTTGGCGAACAACCTATGGTCCCTCAAGGCAGATAATACTAGACGCAAATGTTGGTCATGCTCCTCAACATTGCGTGAATACACCAACACATCGTCTATAAATACGACTACAAACTTGTCCAGAAAGTCCTTGAAAACCCTGTTCATCATGTCCATGAAAGCAGAAGGTGCGTTGGTCAAACCAAACGACATCACCAAAAATTCAAAATGTCCATGTCTGGAACGGAAGGCAGTCCGCGGGATATCTGATTCACGGATCCTTAACTGGTGGTAGCCCAAACGAAGGTCAATCTTAGAGAACACAGCGCTGCCTCGCAGTTGATCAAACAAATCATCTATCCTCGGCAACAGATACCTATTCTTGATCGTTACCTTATTTAGCTCTCTATAATCGATGCACAACCTCATCGATCCATCTTTTTTCTTGACGAACAAAACGGGAGCACCCCAAGGCGAAGTACTCGGCCTTATAAATCCATTCTCAAGCAACTCGTCTAATTGGATACGCAACTCCTCCAGTTCGCGTGGGGCCATCCGGTAAGGCGCCTTGGCAATAGGACGCGTACCCGGCTCCAAATCTATAACAAACTCCACGTCTCGATCAGGCGGGAGACCAGGAAGATTAGCTGGAAAGACATCAGAAAAATCACGAACCACCGGGATCTCCTCCAAACACGGCAAACTAACCTTGGTTTCTAAAACCGAAACCAAACAAGCAAAACATCCGGAATCTACAAGCTTCCGAGCACATACCGCCGATATAGTCGGAGAATCCTGGCACGGATAACCGTAAACACTCTCAGGCTGACCGTTGTCCATCCTGAAGTCCAAGCGTTTACCCTTGCATTGGATCACAGCATCATATCTGGACAACCAGTCCATGCCTAGGATCACATCAAAGTCTTCCAGATCCAACAGCTTCAAATCAGCAATCGCGAGAAAATCGCCTAGTAAAATCGGACAACTCTGAATACCCTGATCCGAAACTACAGATTCACCTGAAGGAAACTTGACACAGAACGCATCACCAACACGATCGAGATCCAAACGGTAACGCTCTACGAAGGCCCTAGCCACAAATGAGTGGGTAGCGCCGGAATAGAACAGAACACGCGCCCAGCGGTTCTTTACCTTAAATCGTCCTATAAAATTGCACATGCGACTAAGGAAGCGAACGCTCAAACTATAACTATGAGCTAAACATTAAAACTAGGGGAGAATCTAACCTGATAGCACTTGCGTGGACGCCTGAGCTTCCTCCATAGAGACCACGTTCAACTTTCCTTTTCCCTTGTCCACTCGCTGCGGCGGCGGCAAAGCCTGAAGAGGAACTGGCTGCAGAGTAAGCTGAGCTTGCGGGCACTAATACTTGAGATGACCCTCTTGACCGCACAAGAAACAACTTCTCGCCTTCTTCCAGCAATGGGCAGCATCGTGCCCCGGCTTCTTGCATACAGAACAAAGCAAGTCTTTCTTTGGGATACCTTGGATCGCATGAATCTGCTCTTTCTTCTGAGCTCCTAATCTTTGATAGCACCTTTCCAATGGATGGCCCGGTCGGCCACAGAAACTGCATACCTCTTTGTTTCTCTTCCTTGGAGCAGCGTCAGGGACCTGAGTACTCTTACCCTCATCAGACTTTCTTTTATCTTTTCTCAGTTGTTGACCTCGATTCTTGGCGTTATCAATTGTCTCTACCTTTAAGGCAGCTTCCACCATACCAGCATAACTTGAGGTCGCATAGGCACTTGCTAATTGCTGGACGTCACTCCTTAGCCCAGCCAGAAATCGCTTGCTTCTATTTTCATCGGAACTCACCAAGTCTGGGGCAAATCGGCTTAGCTTACTAAACTCGATTTCGTACTCACTAACCGTGAGCTGCCTCTGCTTTAAGTGCAGGAAATCATTCATCAGACGGTCCCTCTCGACCGATGGCAGAAACTTGCTCAGAAGTAGCTCCTTAAAGGACTCCCAGGAACACCCGTCCTTCAGACCTTCTTTCTCCCTCAGCCACCAGCCTTTTGCCAACCCTTTGAGCTGATATGCGGCTAACATCACTTTCTGATCATCAGTGATCCCGGAGTATGAGAACATCTCCTCGATTGATATCATCCAATCGTCTAAGACCATGTAATCTGCCTTGCCATCATACATCGGAGGCCTAAGTCGCTGAAACTGAGAAATAAAGGTCATCTCTGGTGGCACCACGACCGGAGGCACCAGAGGAGCGGGGGGAACAGGGACAGCTTGACCCAAAACAGGGTCCTGAACTCTCGGAATATGCCCTGCCACAACTGCTAATAAGGACTGGACCTGAGACTGCAAATCCACTACTTGCTTTGACAAGGCTTCATTGCTTTGTCGCAGACCTTCTATCATTGCGCTGCTCTGCGCACCTGAAGATTCTCCCTCCGATTGGGGAGTCAACCTTGTCGAAGGATGTCTCGACATTCTAATGGAACAACAAAACACTAATCAGACACCTAGCCCACCCACTAGAACCAAACAACATAGTATAAACAATACATACTTAAGTACTTGCTCATGCTGCTAACTTGCTCTGGGATTTTCAATAATGATGTTATGCTTATCCTACGATGATTCACTATCATCACACTAACTCTTGTGCCTAGATCGGGAATGCATGAATTTATATTCTTTTTGACTCAAAAATTATGTGTGTACACATGTCATCCTGCAAATCTTTAGCTTGGCACGTTGTGCTTATGCAATGTTATGCTATGCATGATTGTGCTATGCATTCTAAAAAGGCCCTAATGCATGTTATGAGCGGCGTACACATGAAAATGTTATGCATCCCATACTACATAACATTTCCATGCGACGAAAAAAGAAAATGTGCTAGCCGCATTCATGTGGTGAGGTTATGCATCCCATACTACATAACCCTCACATGTTGCCTCCTATGGTGGATCCATATACAAACACATAGTATGCATCTCATACTACATAATATGCCTCGTATACTTCATGTCATGCTATGAGTGTAGTGTTCGTGCTTCAGCCAAGACGTGCTGATGACATATCGGTGTGTGTATAATATGACTCTAAACACCTAATACTTACAGGGACAGGTTGCCCGACAATTTGTCAAGCAACCTCCCTCTGATACCAACTGTCACAACCCGCATTTTTCTCATTAATAAATAAATCAGAGCACGAGATAACTACGAGCTGTGATGCCACGTCAAGCAGGGGATAACTGCTGACGCTCAGGCAACACTCTAATCCTTCAAATCATAAGTTAAAATGAATAGAAAACTGATTTTTAAATTAATTGGCCGTATCCCTCGGCTCAGTGGATCAGATAGTCCACGGTTTGAAAACTATTTTTATACGTAGCGGAAAAATACTTCATTTATGCTTAACATCCTAAAAGAGCGCATAAGTGTCCTAAGAGGACAACTTACACTATGCAAGACCCTAGATTTCAATTTATAATATTTATAAAGAAAACAATCTTTTTACGCATTTGGAAAATAATGATTGAGCTTTTATAAAACATGTTGATCATGCAATACATATAGTAGTTCTTTTTTTATAGGTTTTAAAGTAACTAGCAACCTAGCATAAAACATTCCCAGGGAGCAAGTGAAACTACCACAAAAAAGGTAAACTAGCAGCTAAGCAAAGACTTAGTATCACCAAGGAAAATCACCAACGAGCGTCAACAACCTGACACGAACTCGCTGGCGAGCATGCATGTCTGTACTACTACAAAGCTAAAGAACTACCTCAACAGGTGAGGAAAACACTGCCACAACGCAGTCCACAAGGGAACTCCTGAAATTAGCCGTTCAGCCGGCTACAGACCTGAACCTGAGGCATTCAAAAGAAGAACACCTCAGCAAGAAATAATAAAATAGGAGGCAAAGAAATATCAGATAATAATCGAATGAAAAGAGCAGAAAGAAAAAGGGTTACCAACCCTGCAAGGGAAAAATGCTGAAAATCTCAGCTAAAGAATCCAAAAAGGGACAAAATGTAAGTATAACGATCAGTAAAGCGAGAGAAATGCATCAAGTACTAAAACGTACCAAACTCCGCTCAAGCCTGCAGAGACAAAAAAAGGAAACCAATATGCATCAAATGAACAGTATGAAAGGAACTAACAGTCCTAAACTTGTAAATCGTTAGCACTGGCTGCTCGATCGGCGGGAAGGCAAAAAGGGGGGGGGGGGGGCTGATCGGTGAGAATGGTAAACCATTCTCACCGATTCCCTCTCCCCCTTTTTCTTTTTTCTTTTTTTTAAATAAATATATAAAAATAATAATATTTATAATTATTAAAAACAAAGATATAACATTATATCGATACGGAGGGCCAAACGCGCGCCGAATCGAACGAAATTCGCACCGTAGGCGAATGACGACGCTACGAATCCAACGGCGAAGTCGAAATCGAATTCCGACGCACGGTTTTCGAGATAATAATTTCTAAAGTTAACGGCGTACGCAAAAACATACAAACTTCAATCGCGCGCCGAGACTCCAAAAATGCTCGAAACGCGACGAAACTTGACGAGCAAGTCTAAAATTAGCCGATCTAATTTCCTAATGTAAAATTTTTCACTCCCGACGCAAATCCCAAAATTTGGCCGGTCAAACCTAACGAACGCAAAACGCGCTAACGACAAAGTCGGTAACAAAATCCGACGAACAAAACTCGGGCAAATTTCTCCCGAAGCCAAAACACAAGCATTCCCCAAGAGGCTCCACCGAGTCACCAAACAGACTCCGGCTCGCTAGGGAATCTTGCTACCAGGCATCACCAAACAACGCAGGGAACCTAAAGAGCTAAGAGCACGCTCTAACAACGTCACATGACCAACACGCGCTAACATAACGCTCTGACGTCATAATACGTCAAATAAGAAATTAAATAAATCACTAGAAAATCGGGGGGGTTACAAAGGAGCACATCATGGGTGGAAAGACGAAAATTCGTCTAAGTGTAAATCGACGAGAATCGCCAAGTGATTCTCGCCGATTCGGCGAGAATCACTAGTGATTCTCGGCGAATCGTCGAGAATCAGTGGCAGATTCTCGCCGACTCGATCCAGCTACTTCAAGGTGCGCAAATTCTGATGCTAAGTAAGAATCGTCGAGAATCACCAAGTGATTTTTGCCGATTCGGCGAGAATCACTAGTGATTCTCGCCGAATCGCCGAGAATCACTAGTGATTCTCGCCGAATCGCCGAGAATCACTGGCTGATTCTCGCCGTCTCGACCCGGCTAAATCAGTGCGTGCAACCAAGTCAAATTCGACGAGAATCATCCTTGATTCTCGCCGAATCGTCGAGAATCACCTTTGATTCTCGACGACTCGACGAGATTCACTTTCGATTCTCACCGATTTTGACTTGGGAGATTTTCTGGAACTCCCTGAACCGGATTCTGCCGCTGACAATGTTCTGGACCGGGATTTAGGGATTCTTCTTGTGGGACCCACAACGGTCATATTGAAAGTATCTACAGTATATATACGGGTATTTTTTTTTTTGAACGAAAAAACACAGAGAAAAGAAGCCGAGCCGATCTTGACCTAAAATCACGAGTTCCGCTCCGCCGCCGCCGTCGTCGCTCGAGCAAGTTGGTCGCCGCTTTTGATCGAGATTTTTTCCTGATCTTCCGGCGACAGAAGCTTAGCTAAGCTTAGAGTCTCACGCGTCTATCCAGAGATCCCTTGTCTCTCGATTTGTTGATCGGGATAAACTTCCCCGTCCGAATCGATCGAGACGACTGATCCTAGAGTGACCGTTGGTAGACCTAGCTTGCTTCGCTACGAAGTTTGGATCTCCAGAGTACAGCAGTCGCACATCGTCGTCGTCGCCGATCCCGTGAACCTAGCCGCCGCCCATCTTGCCGCCGCCGGTTCCGAGGAGATCCTCTCCAAGAGAGATCTAGGGTTGTGGACTCTTTGTGGACTTCAAGAACACGTCGTCAACAAAGAGGGACACCTTAGTATCCAAACGTAGTTTGTATCTCTTGTACATTCTAGTTTACTTTTGTTGTAAAGGAACGTTGGTTCCGTGTTGTAAGGGTTGGGTGCAACCCGTGTTGTGGGAGTGTTGACTCCTACGTGTGGAAGGGTTCCTTCCGATAGTGCAAGGATTGGATTTCAATCCTGTTGGAGAAGTGACCGAGTCGTCCCGTGTTGGGAGATAGGTCGAAGGGGGGAAGTGGATGTACCCAAGTCGGGGAACCACTATAAATAGCTTGTGTACTTTGTTGTGCTGTGTTGTTTTATTTTCGTGTGCAGGTACAATTTAAATTCCGCAAAAACGCTGCACGTCACCTATTCCCCCCCCCCCCCCCATAGGTGAACATTGTTGACACTAGGTGGACTTTCAAGTGGTATCAGAGCCAGGTTACTCATCAAAAAGGTTCACACCTTGAGTAGAATCTTGCCACTAGTGTCAAGAAGAAGATAAACATTTACTATGGACGGGCTCAAGTACACAGGCAAGATCCCAGTGTGCACCAGGCTCAACTTTCCTATCTGGAAGGAAAGGATCAGGTTCTACATGGAAGCTGTTGATCCTCGACTCTTCATGATCGTGGAGGAGGGACCTTATGTCCCCACTAAGGCCTCCACCATTGATCCTACCCAGAAAGTGCCAAAGAAACTTTCTGAAATGGATAAGGACGAGATGGTGCTAGTAGGACTTGACAAGAAGGCGCAGAACATTCTGGTCAGCGCGATTGATGACTCAATGATGCAGAACTTCTGCAACTGCAGGATAGCACAGGAGATCTGGCATGGCCTGATCGTCCTAATGGAGGGCACTGATGAAGTGAGGGATGATCGGAGATCCCTCCTGAACCAGAAATATGAGGCCTTCAGACAAGGGCCTAAGGAAGAGATCGGAGTCACCTACGAGAACTTCCTCAAGATTTTTAACGCCCTCAAAGGATACGGAAGAGTGTTCACTAATGGTGAACTCAATGATAAATTCCTTAGGTCCCTTACTAAGGAATGAGACACAAAGATCTGCGCCATCCGAGAGTTTGGCAGACTAGCTGAAACTGACCCGCAAATTATGTTTGGGAAGCTGATGTCCTATGAGCTTCAGCTGAACACCAGGAAAGCAGAAGAAGAAGCAGAGAAGGCTGCAGCCAAAGAAAAGACTGTGGCTCTAAAAGCCAGTCACTCCAGAAAAGGCAAGGGTGCGGTTTCATACCGTGCCAGGAAAAAGGATGAGGAGGAGGACTCCGAGCCATGCTCCTCCAGCTCAGAGCTGTCGGAGGAAGATTTCTCCCTCATCACCCGAGAGTTCAAGAAATTCCTCAAGATGAGGAATCAAAGAAAGAGAGACGGCTCCTCCTCCAGGCATCAGAAGAAAAATTATTCTTCTGACAGGTATGCTTCTAAACCGAACAAACATCGCTCCTCTGACATTATTTGCTTTGGATGCAATAAGTCAGGACACGTCGTGGCCGACTGCTTTCAAGGCAAGAGAGAAAAAGGGAAAGAAGAGGAGCACAAATCTTCGAGAGATAAGAAGAAAGAGCGGAGCTACATTGCCAAAAGGCCAAAGACACTGAGTGAGTCTGATTCCTCAGACTCCAGTGATGATGAGGAAGCCTACTTCGGGCTGGTGGGTCGCTCCGACTCAGAAGGAGAATGCCCCCCATTTACTGGGAAGGTAAAAGCTCACACCCCTCTCTCCGACTCCGACTCTGATCCTGAGTCTCAGGATGATGACCCTGAGGATAGCCCTTCGGCCCGTGAAGCGGAACTCCTCGAGAAGTATGAGCTTCTGCTCAACACTTTCGAGGAGTGCCGTAAGAGACTGAAGGCTGAGAAAAAGGAAGTGAAATTCCTTAAGGGTGAGTGTGTATCCCTAAGGGAAGAGGTCACTAGTTTGATTTCTCTCCGACAGGAGCACCTTGACCTGACTTCTAAGCATTCAGAGTCTCTTAAACTCCTTGATCTTAAGCAGGAGGAAGTCGACAAGTTGGAAGAACTACTTGCGGCAGAAAGGAAGATCGTCAAGAGCTTCTCTATGTCAAAAACTGTTCTTCCAGTAGTTGATACCTTCTCTGCTCAGGCCAAAGGAGCTGGCTTGGGGCATGTAGGGGTATCTGGTTCCTCATCCAGGAGAAACAGGAACCAGAGGAAGAATAAGGCCGCCAAGAAGGCCTCTGCTGATGAAAAGGGAAAGGCTCCGCTCAGTCCTGTTGCGTTCAGAAAGCCTAGCTTTCCTTGCAACCAACATGACTTTGAATCAACCTTTGGTCATCATTTCCGGCCCTCGGTTGCAAAGCCAAAGAGCCGATATGATGGTTGGACCTTTCCTCGGAACTTCGGTGAGAGTGCCTTCAAGGCACCTTATGAGGAAATCCACATGGGAAATTATGGTCAATTCTCTAGCGGCCATAATGGAAAGCAGGCACCAAAAGCCAAGCCTGTTATACAGAAGGTGAAGAAGTCATGTGACTGCAATCACTATGAGGCCTCCACCTCCAGATCCAAGGCCCCGGCTGTACCCACCATTCCCAGGGTTAGGCAGGAGCCTAGGAAGAGGTACAACAGATTCGACTGTTGGTGCTGTGGCAAAGTCGGTCACTTTGCCGTGGATTGTTGGTTTAATCCAAGGTATCACGAGACTCCCTATGTTAGCAATGTGAGGCCGACCACTCGTAGGGTTAACCAACAGAGGGGGAGTATGCTAACTAGGAATCTAGGACCCAAGTTCGATTGGGTTCCTAAGGGAAATTAATTTTGTTTTGCAGGAATGTCCAAAGGCCACCAAAACGCCGATCTGGTATCTGGACAGTGGATGCTCCCGGCATATGACTGGGACAAGAAGCCTGCTGCGTGATTACACTCCAGTCGAGAATGGACCCAAAGTCTTCTTTGGAGGGTCAGATCGAGGAGTCGCCAGAGGTTACGGTATGATTTCCAACGGTATAATCTCTATCACCGACGTGGCTTATGTTGAAGGGTTAAACCATAACCTGATCAGTGTAAGTCAGTTATGTGACAAAGGTTATGACGTTAAGTTCTGCAAGGATAAATGTCTGATAATTTCACGTACCTCTTCTGAGACGGTATTATCAGGCATTAGGAGCAGAAATATCTTCTGCTTAGATTTTCTCAGTGTAGATTCATCTACCCCCGTATGCCTTGTGGCAACAGGCAGTGCATCTCTTTGTGATTAATGGCACAAGAGATTGACACATATTAATTTCAAGACAATTAGTATGCTGTTTTCTAAGAACTTAGTAAGGGATGCTCCCAGTATCAAGTGCATCAAAGATAGCCCCTGTCCTGCATGCCAGATGGGCAAACAGACTCGGGCTACCTTTAAGAGCATTGCTGACAAAGACTCTTCCCGGTGTCTTTATCTTCTTCATATGGACTTGTTTGGTCCAATGCAAGTTCATAGCTTGGGAGGCAAGTCCTATACGCTAGTGATAGTTGATGATCATTCTCGGTTTACATGGGTGTTCTTCTTAAAATGAAAGTCTGATACGTTTGACATCTTCACTAGATTTGTCAAGCAGGTTCAGAACGAATTTAACTGCTCAGTGGTCAAAATCAGAAGTGACCATGGAACAGAATTCGAATCTGGTGCTATGACAGAGTTTTGTGAAGAACAAGATATCTTTCATGAGTTTTCCTCCCCGCGCACTACTCAGCAAAATGGAGTTGCGGAGAGGAGAAATAGAACTCTCATTGAAACCTGCACGACAATGTTGAAAGACGCTTCTCTCCCAGAATACTTCTGGGCAGAGGCCGTCAATACAGCTTGTCATGTACAAAACCGAGCATTGATCAACAAGCATCATCGTTAGACGCCTTACGAGCTACTGAAAGGCAGGAAACCAACCATGTCCTACTTGAGGATCTTTGGTTGCAGATGCTATGTACTAAATAATGGGAAGCACCCGCGTACTAAATTTGGTGAAAAATGCTTCGAAGGCATATTCATGGGCTATAGTTCCCACAGTCGGGCATATAGGGTCTTCAATAAGAAAACCCTAGTGGTAGAAGAATCAATAAATGTTGTATTTGATGAAGGAAGTCTGCTTAACAGCAACTCTTCCAGTGGTATTCTTGAAGATGCAGGTGCACGACTTGAACAGCTGAGTCTGGATGAGACCGCTAAAGATGACACTCCTAAGTACGTCAAAGTTTCCACCTCCACGTCATCTGGAAATGTTGAAGATCAAAATGGAACAAATCTCTTAGAAGAAGGAGAAGCCCAAGAAGTAGTCGAAGCTCCAGACGCCAGACTTCTAGAGCTCCGGCACGTGAGGGATCATCCTAGAGATCAGATCATCGGAGATCCTCGTGTCGGTGTCAGAACTCGAAGAGGTACTATTAACGAAGTATTGCATCTTAGCTTCCTGTCACAGGTTGAGCCAAAGAAGTTCGACGAGGCGAACAAAGATGCGGCATGGATTCTGGCCATGCAAGATAAACTACATCAATTCGAACGTTGCAATGTTTGGACGCTAGTTCCCAGACCATACAAGCAGAATGTGATTAGCACCAAGTGGATCTTCAGAAACAAGCTGGATGAACATGGTGTCATCATAAAAAACAAGGCAAGGCTGGTGGCTCAAGGTTACAGACAGGAGGAGGGGATTGACTTCGACCAGACCTTCGCACCAGTAGCAAGGCTCGAGGCAATCAGATTGTTCCTGGCGTATGCTTCGCACAAAGGATTCACAGTCTATCAAATGGACGTGAAATCAGCATTCTTGAACGGAGACCTGAAAGAGGAAGTATACGTCGCTCAACCCCCAGGTTTTATCAATCCTACTTATCCCAATCATGTTTAATTTCTTAATAAAGCTTTATATGGTTTAAAACAAGCTCCGCGAGCTTGGTATGAGACTTTATCTAGTTTTCTTCTTGAGAACAAGTTCTCTAGAGGTAAAATAGATAAGACATTGTTTCTCAGGGAAGTCAAAGGCAAGATTTTGTTGGTGCAAATCTATGTCGATGATATTATATTCGGCTCAACGGACAACAATCTTTGCAAAAAGTTTTCTAAACTTATGCAAGGAAAGTTTGAAATGAGCAGTATGCGAGAGCTCAAGTATTTCTTGGGACTTCAAGTGAAACAGTCTGAGGATGGAATCTTCATCTCTCAGACGAAGTTCACAAATGAACTCCTTAAGAAATTCGGCATGTAGAATGCAACCTCTATGAGGACTCCAATGGGATCCACTATGTCTCTGGATAAGGATGAGAAAGGTAAACCTTTCGATGAAACCAAATACAGAAGCATCATTGGATCCCTGCTCTACCTTACTGCCAGTAGACCGGATATTATGTTCTCCACATGTGTCTGTGCCCGGTATCAGGTGAACACTAAGGAATCTCACTATGTCGCTGCAAAGCGAATTCTAAGATACCTTAAAAGTACTCCCAATCTTGGCTTGTGGTACCCGAGAAACAATGATGTCGAGCTAATAGGCTTTTCAGATGCTGATTTTGCAGGGAGTAGGGATGACAGGAAAAGCACCTCCGGGACGTGTCAATTCCTCGGCAGGAGGCTTATCTCATGGAACAGCAAGAAACAGAATTGTGTTGCAACCTCCACAGCAGAGTCTGAGTACATCTCGGCAGGCAGCAGTTGCGCACAACTCCTATGGATCAGAAACCAGTTAGCCGACTACGACCTTCAGTTCAAGGAAATACCAATGTACTGCGACTCCTCCAGTGCAATTGCAATTGCCAACAATCCGGTATCGCACAGCAGAACGAAGCATATTGAAGTGCGCTACCACTTCATTCGGGAGCACGTGGAGAACAAGGACATCTCTCTCTGTTATGTCCCCACGGACAAGCAGATTGCTGATATATTCACAAAGCCCTTAGACGAGGCCAAGTTCAGTCTTTTCAAGACTGAATTGGGGATGCTAAATTATGAGGAATGAAGACTACAGAAGCTCCAGGCTCGTGCAAGAACTGAGGGGGAGCAAGGAACTCAAGTGTGAGCACAGATGCAAGAACTGAGGGGGAGCAAGGGGTCAAATGCTACAGACCCAGATTTGCAGAAGCCGAAAAGGGGGAGATTACCCTCTACCCTCTCGGCTAAGGCTAAGGTGGCTCCAAAGTTTGCTCGCATGAAATTGGTATCGGTAATGCATATCTCTCTCCACTTAATTTCAAGGTTATGTCTTTCATTCCCATACGCTTTATTCACCTTAGCTTGTAGGGTTTAGGCTTCTTCAAATAGGGGGAGATTGTTGGGTATTGTATCCACAACGTACCTGATTTGAAGAAGCCCCTGAACAAGCTAAGGTAAATAGACAATGTTTTTGACAAATTATTTCAAGTTGTGCTTGCAGTTATTCCACGCTAAGTGCACACCAATGTCAGGGTGCAGTAGGTCAATATACACGGGTCCGCACGACGTAATCCCTCGTTGAGCAGATCAGTGTGTTGGCCTACGTGTACTCTCTCTATTGGAGTGTAATTACTTTCAAGTTCAGGGCTGTGATCTTGCAAGAGGAGACAAGGAGCAAAGATGGGTCAAGGATGTCATAACCCGCATTTTTCTCATTAATAAATAAATCAGAGCACGAGATAACTACGAGCTGTGATGCCACGTCAAGCAGGGGATAACTGCTGACGCTCAGGCAACACTCTAATCCTTCAAATCATAAGTTAAAATGAATAGAAAACTGATTTTTAAATTAATTGGCCGTATCCCTCGGCTCAGTGGATCAGATAGTCCACGGTTTGAAAACTATTTTTATACGTAGCGGAAAAATACTTCATTTATGCTTAACATCCTAAAAGAGCGCATAAGTGTCCTAAGAGGACAACTTACACTATGCAAGACCCTAGATTTCAATTTATAATATTTATAAAGAAAACAATCTTTTTACGCATTTGGAAAATAATGATTGAGCTTTTATAAAACATGCTGATCATGCAATACATATAGTAGTTTTTTTATAGGTTTTAAAGTAACTAGCAACCTAGCATAAAACATTCTCAGATAGCAAGTGAAACTACCACAAAACAGGTAAACTAGCAGCTAAGCAAAGACTTAGTATCACCAAGGAAAATCACCAACGAGCGTCAACAACCTGACACGAAATCGCTGGCGAGCATGCATGTCTGTACTACTATAATGCTAAAGAACTACCTCAACAGCTGAGGAAAACACTGCCACAACGCAGTCCACAAGGGAACTCCTGAAATTAGCCGTTCAGCCGGCTACAGACCTGAACCTGAGGCATTCAAAAGAAGAACACCTCAGCAAGAAATAATAAAACAGGAGGCAAAAAAACATCAGATAATAATCGAATGAAAAGAGCAGAAAGAAAAAGGGTTACCAACCCTGCAAGGGAAAAATGCTGAAAATCTCAGCTAAAGAATCCAAAAAAGGACAAAGTGTAAGTATAACGATCAGTAAAGCGAGAGAAATGCATCAAGTACTAAAACGTACCAAACTCCGCTTAAGCCTACAGAGACAAAAAAAGGAAACCAATATGCATCAAATGAACAGTATGAAAGGAACTAACAGTCCTAAACTTGTAAATCGTTAGCACTGACACAAATCCCAAACCTGTGTCGGAGACTAAGAACAGTCACAACCGAACAACCAGGTCCAGGTGTCTTAAGAGTACTAAAGGGGCCGCCACAGGGTCCACACACATAGTGTTCCAACCTCTTACAGGAACCCAAAATGTCCAAAGGAGGGAATGGTGGTGGCCACGGCTCGAACTCCCCCGGTACCATACTCCCTCAGAAACCCAGCTACCACATGCTAAGGATCCACGATTCGGCGCCAAAACTATCCGACAACACCACTTAGAAACTACCAAGTTCTACAACCAAAACCCGTCGAAATAGACTTAACCTAAATTCGGCGATACCCGCCGAATTATTTTCCACTACCCGCCGAAATCAACTTAAAATAAATTCCGATATCTTCCTAGTTTAGGCCGACCACAAGCCCTAACCTAGGAATATTTCTAATCTCACCTATACTACTCTGGTAATCTACGACAAGGAGAGTTAATAAGGCGAAACACAACCCATGGAAGCACGCAAGAGGGGAGAAATCCACTTGCCTCAAATCGTTCTTGAAAACGTCCACCCAAAATACTCCACCACGTAGATCCGTCCAAAAGGGGGCACGCGGAGACGAGATCTACGAAAAACGGACAACCGGGGTTAGGGCCGAAAAAAATCTATGGCGAAACGGTCACCGAAACGGGAAAAGCTTACCGCGATCTCAAAGCTCTCGCTGAGAGCTTTCCAACGCCGCGATCGGATCGAGATTCCGTCCACCGGATCGGCGGTGGCGGCCGCCGGAAGGTTCGCGAACGAGAGGATCCGCACTCGCCCTTTTTTTTCGCACGGGAGGGGGGGCTGCTGGTTCGGAGGAAGGAGAAGGGGGTTTTCTCTCTTTTTTTTATATATAAATACTTAATAAGATTAATATTAATAATAATATTATATTTATTATTAATATAACATAATATTTATTATAAATATAACATAAAAGGGGGGCTGCTCGATCGGCGGGAAGGCAAAAAGGGGGGGGGGGCTGATCGGTGAGAATGGTAAACCATTCTCACTGATTCCCTCTCCCCCTTTTTCTTTATTTTTTTTTAAATAAATATATAAAAATAATAATATTTATAATTATTAAAAACAAAGATATAACATTATATCGATACGGAGGGCCAAACGCGTGCTGAATCGAACGAAATTCGCACCGTAGGCGAATGACGACGCTACGAATCCAACGACGAAGTCGAAATCGAATTCCGACGCACCGTTTTCGAGATAATAATTTCTAAAGTTAACGGCATACGCGAAAACATACAAACTTCAATCGCGCGCCGAGGCTCCAAAAATGCTCGGAACGCGACGAAACTTGACGAGCAAGTCTAAAATTAGCCGATCTAATTTCCTAATGTAAACTTTTCCACTCCCGACGCAAATCCCAAAATTTGGCCGGTCAAACCTAACGAACGGAGAATGCGCTAACGACAAAGTCGGTAACAAAATCCGACGAACAAAACTCGTGCAAATTTCTCCCGAAGCCAAAATACAAGCATTCCCCAAGAGGCTCCACCGAGTCACCAAACAGACTCCGGCTCGCTAGGGAATCTTGCTACCAGGCATCACCAACCCACGCAGGGAACCTAAAGAGCTAAGAGCACGCTCTAACAACGTCACATGACCAACACGCGCTAACATAACGCTCTGACGTCATAATACGTCAAATAAGAAATTAAATAAATCACTGGAAAATCGGGGGGGGGGTTACAAAGGAGCACATCATGGGTGGAAAGACGAAAATTCGTCTAAGTGTAAATCAACGAGAATCGCCAGTGATTCTCGCCGATTCGGCGAGAATCACTAGTGATTCTCGCCGAATCGTCGAGAATCAGTGGCAGATTCTCGCCGACTCGATCCAGCTACTTCAAGGCGCGCAAATTCTGATGCTAAGTAAGAATCGTCGAGAATCACCAAGTGATTCTCGCCGAATCGCCGAGAATCACTGGCTGATTCTCGCCGTCTCGACCCGGCTAAATCAGTGCGTGCAACCAAGTCAAATTCGACGAGAATCATCCTTGATTCTCGCCGAATCGTCGAGAATCACCTTTGATTCTCGACGACTCGACGAGATTCACTTTCGATTCTCACCGATTTTGACTTGGGAGATTTTCTGGAACTCCCTGAACCGGATTCTGCCGCTGACAATGTTCTGGACCGGGATTTAGGGATTCTTCTTGTGGGACCCACAACGGTCATATTGAAAGTATCTACAGTATATATACGGGTATTTTTTTTTTGAACGAAAAAACACAGAGAAAAGAAGCCGAGCCGATCTTGACCTAAAATCACGAGTTCCGCTCCGCCGCCGCCGTCGTCGCTCGAGCAAGTTGGTCGCCGCTTTTGATCGAGATTTCTTCCTGATCTTCCGGCGACAGAAGCTTAGCTAAGCTTAGAGTCTCACGCGTCTATCCAGAGATCCCTTGTCTCTCGATTTGTTGATCGGGATAAAATTCCCCGTCCGAATCGATCGAGACGACTGATCCTAGAGTGACCGTTGGTAGACCTAGCTTGCTTCGCTATGAAGTTTGGATCTCCAGAGTACAGTAGCCGCACATCGTCGTCGTCGCCGATCCCGTGAACCTAGTCGCCGCCCATCTTGCCGTCGCCGGTTCCGGGGAGATCCTCTCCAAGAGATATCTAGGGTTGTGGACTCTTTGTGGACTTCAAGAACACGTCGTCAACAAAGAGGGACGGACACCTTAGTCTCCAAACGTAGTTTGTATCTCTTGTACATTCTAGTGTACTTTTGTTGTAAAGGAACGTTGGTTCCGTGTTGTAAGGGTTGGGTGCAACCCGTGTTGTGGGAGTGTTGACTCCTACGTGTGGAAGGGTTCCTTCCGATAGTGCAAGGATTGGATTTCAACCCTGTTGGAGAAGTGACCGAGTCGTCCCGTGTTGGGAGATAGGTCGAAGGGGGGAAGTGGATGTACCCAAGTCGGGGAACCACTATAAATAGCTTGTGTACTCTGTTGTGCTGTGTTGTTTTATTTTTGTGTGCAGGTACAATTTAAATTCCGCAAAAACGCTGCACGTCACCTATTCCCCCCCCCCATAGGTGAACATTGTTGACACTAGGTGGACTTTCAAGTGGTATCAGAGCCAGGTTACTCATCAAAAAGGTTCACACCTTGAGTAGAATCCTGCCACTAGTGTCAAGAAGAAGACAAACATCTACTATGGACGGGCTCAAGTACACAGGCAAGATCCCAGTGTGCACCAGGCTCAACTTTCCTATCTGGAAGGAAAGGATCAGGTTCTACATGGAAGCTGTTGATCCTCGACTCTTCATGATCGTGGAGGAGGGACCTTATGTCCCCACTAAGGCCTCCACCATTGATCCTACCCAGAAAGTGCCAAAGAAACTTTCTGAAATGGACAAGGACGAGATGGTGCTAGTAGGACTTGACAAGAAGGCGCAGAACATTCTGGTCAGCGTGATTGATGACTCAATAATGCAGAACTTCTGCAACTGCAGGACAGCACAGGAGATCTGGCATGGCCTGATCGTCCTAATGGAGGGCACTGATGAAGTGAGGGATGATCGGAGATCCCTCCTGAACTAGAAATATGAGGCCTTCAGACAAGGGCCTAAGGAAGAGATCGGAGTCACCTACGAGAACTTCCTCAATATTGTTAACGCCCTCAAAGGATACGGAAGAGTGTTCACTAATGGTGAACTCAATGATAAATTCCTTAGGTCCCTTACTAAGGAATGGGACACAAAGATCTGCGTCATCCGAGAGTTTGGCAGACTAGCTGAAACTGACCCGCAAATTATGTTTGGGAAGCTGATGTCCTATGAGCTTCAGCTGAACACCAGGAAAGCAGAAGAAGAAGCAGAGAAGGCTGCAGCCAAAGAAAAGACTGTGGCTCTAAAAGCCAGTCACTCCAGAAAAGGCAAGGGTGCGGTTTCATACCATGTCAGGAAAAAGGATGAGGAGGAGGACTCCGAGCCATGCTCCTCCAGCTCAGAGCTGTCGGAGGAAGATTTCTCCCTCATCACCCGAGAGTTCAAGAAATTCCTCAAGATGAGGAATCAAAGAAAGAGAGATGGCTCCTCCTCCAGGCATCAGAAGAAAAATTATTCTTCTGACAGGTATGCTTCTAAACCGAACAAACATCGCTCCTCTGACATTATTTGCTTTGGATGCAATAAGCCAGGACACGTCGTGGCCGACTGCTTTCAAGGCAAGAGAGAAAAAGGGAAATAAGAGGAGCACAAATCTTCGAGAGATAAGAAGAAAGAGCGGAGCTACATTGCCAAAAGGCCAAAGACACTGAGTGAGTCTGATTCCTCAGACTCCAGTGATGATGAGGAAGCCTACTTCGGGCTGGTGGGTCGCTCCGACTCAGAAGGAGAATGCCCCCCATTTACTGGGAAGGTAAAAGCTCACACCCCTCTCTTCGACTCCGACTCTGATCCTGAGTCTCAGGATGATGACCCTGAGGACAGCCCTTCGGCCCGTGAAGCGGAACTCCTCGAGAAGTATGAACTTCTGCTCAACACTTTCGAGGAGTGCCGTAAGAGACTGAAGGCTGAGAAAAGGAAGTGAAATACCTTAAGGGTGAGTGTGTATCCCTAAGGGAAGAGGTCACTAGTTTGATTTCTCTCCGACAGGAGCACCTTGACCTGACTTCTAAGCATTCAGAGTCTCTTAAACTCCTTGATCTTAAGCAGGAGGAAGTCGACAAGTTGGAAGAACTTCTTGCGGCAGAAAGGAAGATCGTCAAGAGCTTCTCTATGCCAAAAACTATTCTTCCAGTAGTTGATACCTTCTCTGCTCAGGCCAAAGGAGCTGGCTTGGGGTATGTAGGGGTATCTGGTTCCTCATCCAGGAGAAACAGGAACCAGAGGAAGAATAAGGCCGCCAAGAAGGCCTCTGCTGATGAAAAGGGAAAGGCTCCGCTCAGTCCTGTTGCGTTCAGAAAGCCTAGCTTTCCTTGCAACCAACATGACTTTGAATCAACCTTTGGTCATCATTTCCGGCCCTCGGTTGCAAAGCCAAAGAGCCGATATGATGGTTGGACCTTTCCCCGGAACTTCGGTGAGAGTGCCTTCAAGGCACCTTATGAGGAAATCCACATGGGAAATTATGGTCAATTCTCTAGCGGCCATAATGGAAAGCAGGCACCAAAAGCCAAGCCTGTTATACAGAAGGTGAAGAAGTCATGTGACTGCAATCACTATGAGGCCTCCACCTCCAGATCCAAGGCCCCGGCTGTACCCACCATTCCCAGGGTTAGGCAGGAGCCTAGGAAGAGGTACAACAGATTCGACTGTTGGTGCTGTGGCAAAGTCGGTCACTTTGCCGTGGATTGTTGGTTTAATCCAAGGTATCACGAGACTCCCTATGTTAGCAATGCGAGGCCGACCACTCGTAGGGTTAACCAACCGAGGGGGAGTATGCTAACCAGGAATCTAGGACCCAAGTTCGATTGGGTTCCTAAGGGAAATTAATTTTGTTTTGCAGGAATGTCCAAAGGCCACCAAAACGCCGATCTGGTATTTGGACAGTGGATGCTCCCGGCATATGACTGGGACAAGAAGCCTGCTGCGTGATTACACTCCAGTCGAGAATGGACCCAAAGTCATCTTTGGAGGGTCAGATCGAGGAGTCACCAGAGGTTACGGTATGATTTCCAACGGTATAATCTCTATCACCGACGTGGCTTATGTTGAAGGGTTAAACCATAACCTGATCAGTGTAAGTCAGTTATGTGACAAAGTTTATGACGTTAAGTTCTGCAAGGATAAATGTCTGATAATTTCACGTACCTCTTCTGAGACGGTATTATCAGGCATTAGGAGCAGAAATATCTTCTGCTTAGATTTTCTCAGTGTAGATTCATCTACCCCCGTATGCCTTGTGGCAATAGGCAGTGCATCTCTTTGTGATCAATGGCACAAGAGATTGGCCCATATTAATTTCAAGACAATTAGTATGATGTTTTCTAAGAACTTAGTAAGGGATGCTCCCAGTATCAAGTGCATCAAAGATAGTCCATGTCCTGCATGTCAGATGGGCAAACAGACTCGGGCTACCTTTAAGAGCATTGCTGACAAAGACTCTTCCCGGTGTCTTTATCTTCTTCATATGGACTTGTTTGGTCCAATGCAAGTTCATAGCTTGGGAGGCAAGTCCTATACGCTAGTGATAGTTGATGATCATTCTCGGTTTACATGGGTGTTCTTCTTAAAATGAAAGTCTGATACGTTTGACATCTTCACTAGCTTTGTCAAGCAGGTTCAGAACGAATTTAACTTCTCAGTGGTCAAAATCAGAAGTGACCATGGAACAGAATTCGAATCTGGTGCTATGACAAAGTTTTGTGAAGAACAAGGTATCTTTCATGAGTTTTCCTCCCCGCGCACTCCTCAGCAAAATGGAGTTGCGGAGAGGAGAAATAGAACTCTCATTGAAGCCTGCACGACAATGTTGAAAGACGCTTCTCTCCCAGAATATTTCTGGGCAGAGGCCGTCAATACAGCTTGTCATGTACAAAACCGAGCATTGATCAACAAGCATCATCGTAAGACGCCTTACGAGCTACTGAAAGGCAGGAGACCAACCATGTCCTACTTGAGGATCTTTGGTTGCAGATGCTATGTACTAAATAATGGGAAGCACTCGCGTACTAAATTTGGTGAAAAATGCTTCAAAGGCATATTCATGGGCTATAGTTCCCACAGTCGGGCATATAAGGTCTTCAATAAGAAAACCCTAGTGGTAGAAGAATAAATAAATGTTGTATTTGATGAAGGAAGTCTGCTTAACAGCAACTCTTCCAGTGGTATTCTTGAAGATGCAGGTGCACGACTTGAACAGCTGAGTCTGGATGAGACCGCTAAAGATGACACTCCAAAGTACGTCAAAGTTTCCACCTCCACGTCATCTGGAAATGTTGAAGATCAAAATGGAACAAATCTTTTAGAAGAAGGAGAAGCCCAAGAAGTAGTCGAAGCTCCAGACGCCAGACTTCTAGAGCTCCGGCACGTGAGGGATCATCCTAGAGATCAGATCATCGGAGATCCTCGTGTCGGTGTCAGAACTCGAAGAGGTACTATTAACGAAGTATTGCATCTTAGCTTCCTGTCACAGGTTGAGCCAAAGAAGTTCGACGAGGCGAACAAAGATGCGGCATGGATTCTGGCCATGCAAGATGAACTACATCAATTCGAACGTTGCAACGTTTGGACGCTAGTTCCCAGACCATACAAGAAGAATGTGATTGTCACCAAGTGGATCTTCAGAAACAAGCTGGATGAACATGGTGTCATCATAAAGAACAAGGCAAGGCTGGTGGCTCAAGATTACAGACAGGAGGAGGGGATTGACTTCGACCAGACCTTCGCACCAGTAGCAAGGCTCGAGGCAATCAGATTGTTCCTGGCGTATGCTTCGCACAAAGGATTCACAGTCTATCAAATGGACGTGAAATCAGTAATCTTGAACGGAGACCTGAAAGAGGAAGTATACGTCGCTCAACCCCCAGGTTTTGTCAATCCTACTTATCCCAATCATGTTTATTTTCTTAATAAAGCTTTATATGGTTTAAAACAAGCTCCGCGAGCTTGGTATGAGACTTTATCTAGTTTTCTTCTTGAGAACAAGTTCTCTAGAGGTAAAATAGATAAGACATTGTTTCTCAGGGAAGTCAAAGGCAAGATTTTGCTGGTGCAAATCTATGTCGATGACATTATATTCGGCTCAACGGACAACAATCTTTGCAAAACGTTTTCTAAACTTATGCAAGGAAAGTTTGAAATGAGCAGTATGGGAGAGCTCAAGTATTTCTTGGGACTTCAAGTGAAACAGTCTAAGGATGGAATCTTCATCTCTCAGACGAAGTTCACAAATGAACTCCTTAAGAAATTCGGCATGGAGAATGCAACCTCTATGAGGACTCCAATGGGATCCACTATGTCTCTGGATAAGGATGAGAAAGGTAAACCTTTCGATGAAACCAAATACAGAAGCATCATTGGATCCGTGCTCTACCTTACTGCCAGTAGACCGGATATTATGTTCTTCACATGTGTCTGTGCCCGGTATCAGGTGAACACTAAGGAATCTCACTATGTCGCTGCAAAGCGAATTCTAAGATACCTTAAAGGTACTCCCAATCTTGTCTTGTGGTACCCGAGAAACAATGATGTCGAGCTAATAGGCTTTTCAGATGCTGATTTTGCAGGGAGTAGGGATGACAGGAAAAGCACCTCCGGGACGTGTCAATTCCTCGGCAGGAGGCTTATCTCATGGAACAGCAAGAAACAGAATTATGTTGCAACCTCCACAGCAGAGTCTGAGTACATCTCGGCAGGCAGCTGTTGTGCACAACTCCTATGGATCAGAAACCAGTTAGCCGACTACGACCTTCAGTTCAAGGAAATACCAATGTACTGCGACTCCTCCAGTGCAATTGCAATTGCCAACAATCCGGTATCGCACAGCAGAACGAAGCATATTGAAGTGCGCTACCACTTCATTCGGGAGCACGTGGAGAACAAGGACATCTCTCTCTGTTATGTCCCCACAGACAAGCAGATTGCTGATATATTCACAAAGCCTTTAGACGAGGCCAAGTTCAGTCTTTTCAAGACTGAATTGGGGATGCTAAATTATGAGGAATGAAGACTACAGAAGCTCCAGGCTCGTGCAAGAACTGAGGGCGAGCAAGGAACTCAAGTGTGAGCACAGATGCAAGAACTGAGGGGGAGCAAGGGGTCAAATGCTACAGACCCAGATTTGTAGAAGCCGAAAAGGGGGAGATTACCCTCTACCCTCTCGGCTAAGGCTAAGGTGGCTCCAAAGTTTGCTCGCACGAAATTGGTATCGGTAATGCATATCTCTCTCCACTTAATTTTAAGGTTATGTCTTTCATTCCCATACGCTTTATTCACCTTAGCTTGTAGGGTTTAGGCTTCTTCAAATAGGGGGAGATTGTTGGGTATTGTATACACAACGTACCTAATTTGAAGAAGCCCCTGAACAAGCTAAGGTAAATAGGCAATGTTTTTGACAAATTATTTCAAGTTGTGCTTGCAGTTATTCCACGCTAAGTGCACACCAATGTCAGGGTGCAGTAGGTCAATATACACGGGTCTGCACGACGTAATCCTCGTTGAGCAGATCAGTGTGTTGGCCTACGTGTACTCTCTCTATTGGAGTGTACTTACTTTCAAGTACAGGGCTGTGATCTTGCAAGAGCAGACAAGGAGCAAAGATGGGTCAAGGAGCACATCATGGGTGGAAAGACGAAAATTCGTCTAAGTGTAAATCGACGAGAATCGCCAAGTGATTCTCGCCGATTCAGCGAGAAATCGCCGAATCGTCGAGAATCAGTGGCACATTCTCGCCGACTCGATCCAGCTACTTCAAGGCGCGCAAATTCTGATGCTAAGTAAGAATCGTCGAGAATCACTAGCTGATTCTCGCCGTCTCGACCCGGCTAAATCAGTGCGTACAACCAAGTCAAATTCGACGAGAATCATCCTTGATTCTCGCCGAATCGTCGAGAATCACCTTTGATTCTCGACGACTCGACGAGATTCACTTTCGATTCTCACAGATTTTGACTTGGGAGATTTTCTGGAACTCCCTGAACCGGATTCTGCCGCTGACAATGTTCTGGACCGGGATTTAGGGATTCTTCGTGTGGGACCCACAACGGTCATATTGAAAGTATCTACAGTATATATACGGGTATTTTTTTTTGAACGAAAAAACACAGAGAAAAGAAGCTGAGCCGATCTTGACCTAAAATCATGAGTTCCGCTCCGCCGCCGCCGTCGTCGCTCGAGCAAGTTGGTCGCCGCTTTTGATCGAGATTTCTTCTTGATCTTCCGGCGACAGAAGCTTAGCTAAGCTTAGAGTCTCACGCGTCTATCCAGAGATCCCTTGTCTCTCGATTTGTTGATCGGGATAAACTTCCCCGTCCGAATCGATCGAGACGACTGATCCTAGAGTGACCGTTGGTAGACCTAGCTTGCTTCGCTACGAAGTTTGGATCTCTAGAGTACAGCAGCCGCACATCATCGTCGCCGCCGATCCCGTGAACCTAGCCGCCGCCCATCTTGCCGTCGCTGGTTCCGGGGAGATCCTCTCCAAGAGAGATCTAGGGTTGTGGACACTTTGTGGACTTGAAGAACACGTCGTCAACAAAGAGGGACACCTTAGTCTCCAAACATAGTTTGTATCTCTTGTACATTCTAGTTTACTTTTGTTGTAAAGGAATGTTGGTTCCGTGTTGTAAGGGTTGGGTGCAACCCGTGTTGTGGGAGTGTTGACTCCTACATGTGGAAGGGTTCCTTCCGATAGTGCAAGGATTGGATTTCAATCCTGTTGGAGAAGTGACCGAGTCGCCCCGTGTTGGGAGATAGGTCGAAGGGGGGAAGTGGATGTACCCAAGTCGGGGAACCACTATAAATAGCTTGTGTACTCTATTGTGCTGTGTTGTTTTATTTTCGTGTGCAGGTACAATTTAAATTCCGCAAAAACGCTGCACGTCACCTATTCCCCCCCCCCCCCCATAGGTGAACATTGTTGACACTAGGTGGACTTTCAGGATGTGAGCTTGAAAGGTCACTGGGCGGATGCCGTTGATGGGTCTAACGACCAATTCTCTATCAACAATGGCCTCTTATGGAAAGGCAGCCAATTGTGCGTCCCTAATGTGGGGAAGTTGCGAGAAGAATTGATGTATGAGGCACACTTTATGAAGTACTCGATTCACCCCGGGAGCACTAAGATGTCCAAGGACATGAAGAAATTGTTCTGGTGGCCGGGCTTGAAGAAAGACATAGCATTGTACGTGGCGAAATGTCAAACTTTCGCCTTACTAAAGGCCAAATACCAGAAGCCTGGCGGATTCCTAAAGTCCTTACCTATACCGGAGTGGAAATTTGATGACATCTCCATGGATTTCGTGCACGGTTTGCTGAGATCACACAACAGGAACGATGTCATTTGGGTGATTTTTGATCGTTTAACGAAGGTGTCACACTTCATACCAAATAGGAAGGATGATTCAGTGAAGAAATTAGTAAAACTTTATGTGGACAACATAGTCTGTTTGCACTGCGTACCCCGGAGCATCGTTAGTGATCGAGATGGTTGTTTTACATCTAGCGATTGGAGGCTCATTCATCAATTATTGGGTACCAAGTTAAACTTCAGCACAGCTTTTCACCCACAGACACATGGTTAGACTGAAAGGGTGAACAGGATGATGGAAGATATGCTTTGTATGAGTGCTTTGGATTTTGGGAAATGGTGGGAGGACCATAATTTTATGATTGAGTTCGCATATAATAATAACTACCAAGCCATCATTCAGATGTCGCCTTTTGAGGCTCTGTACGGAAGGAGGTATCGTACGTCATTGGCTTGGGTAGAAACGGGAGAATCAAAGATGTACAAGCAAAGGGACGTTGAAGATGCTACTTCAACGATATAGTTGATTCGATAACGGCTACTGATTGCTCAAGATAGGCAATCCAAGTACTATAATGCCAAGCATCAGAACGTGAAGTTTGTGATGGGCGATTGGGTACACCTCAAGATAAAACCTTTTAAGGGCCTATCAAGGATTCGACGCTTAAAGAAGCTTAGTCTGAGGTATGTTGGGCATTTTAAGATCTTGGAGCGGGTTGGTGAAGCCGCCTATCGTTTGCTTCTTTCGGTGGAGTTGAGCGGTTTGCACGATGTATTTCACATCTCAGTGTTGTCGAAGGTTATTTAAGAGTCTACTCAAGTGGTTGTTGTGAATCCAGTGCTGGTCGACAGTGGGTTGACGACGAAGGTCAGGCTCATTTGTATCGAGGATATAGAGGCCAAACAGCTGCGGAACAAGTCCATAAAAATGGTCAAGGTCCTTTGGGACAACTGTAGCCGAGAGGAGCTGTCTTGGGAGCGCGATCAAACTATGAGGAAGGAGTTACCTGAGCTATTTCTCTAAGATAATCAGACGTACTGTTTACTTTTTATATTTTCTCGTAACATTAAATTTCGGGACGAAATTTCTTTAAGTGGGGGAGATTTGTAACTCCCCAAATTTCATAAGGCGGAAGATGCTTCTCTGGGGGTTATCGCTCGGCGGTAGCTAGTTTCCTCGCGACGGTAGCTCTAGAGTTTGCGTCGTGAGTGTTGAGTACTCGAGAAGGTGCTGAGTTCTCGAGAAAGATGTTACCGCGCGGCGGAAAGTTGTTACCGCATGGCGGAAAGTTGTTACCACGCGGCGGTAGCAGGGGATTATTCTAGCATACCTCTCAGGAAGCAATCGCCCGACAATAGTGTTATCGCTGGCAATATCTGGGTCAATTTAATTGATATTGTTCTCAGGATCCTACCGCATGGTGGTAGAAGTTAGTGCGCGGAGATAGAGGCTAGTGTTATGTCGTAACTGACGTCCTCTATCGCGCGACGTTAAAGTCATATTGTGAGGCGGTAGTGAAATCGTAATGGCGTTGGCCACTTGTCAGCCTGTGATTGGAGGGTTTGGGCGGTTGTGCTCGAAACGAGGCATTGAATTAAGGTACCATGCAGCGGTAGCTAGTTATCGCGCAGTGGTAGCTTTATTTATATGCCTGGTTTAGCCGTTTTCACTTCATTTTCTTGGAGTTGAGGAGTTGCCCTAATTTTCCTGGAGGAAGAGCAGCAGCACTGGAGGGTAAATCTCGCTGTCGTTGAAGTTCTGAAGCACTGATTTGCAAGCCGAGACCGGATCTATGGAGGCTATATCATTGCGATCACTTTCATCCTTCTAAATCTTTGGTATGACACCTGTCACAACCCGCATTTTCTCCGAAATTTTAGAAGTATCAGAGTAGAAGAAAACGCGCGTTGTGATGCCACGTCGGACAGGGGATAACTGTCGACGCTCAGGCAACCACTAACTGCTAAGACTAAGAAAGTTCAAAACTTGAATGAGGTGAAAAACCAATTATATTTTTGAGGCCGTATCCCTCGGCTTCGTGGATCAACTAGTCCACCCTTTCAAAATTATACTTATACGTAGCGGAAAATACTTTATTCATTTTTTTAACATCCTAAGAGAGTGCTTACGCGTCCCCAGGGGACGCCTAAGACTATGCAAAACCCTAGATTTAATTTATATATCATATATAGGAAATACCCTTTTTTACGCGGTTTGAAAATAGTGGTTAAGCTCTTTAGGAAGGAAAACATGATGCCTATATTTTTGATATAATAGTTAGTTTCCTTTATAGGTTTTAAAATAACTAGCAACCTAACATAAATCATCCCAGAAGCAAGTTGAAATAAACTCCAAAACAGGAAATATAGCAGTGTAAGCAAGGTACAAAGCTTCTAAAAGAGAAACCACCAGTGGGCGCCAACAACTGACACGAACTCACTGGTGAGTAGGTATATAGGTACTACAAGTCTAAAGAACTACCTCCCAGGAGTGAGGAAAAAGAAACTCAGCAGCAGCTACAGCACTAGCAAACTCCAGAAGATCCCTAGCCGCTCAGTCGGCTATAAACCTGAACCTGAGGCATTCAAAGAAGAGAACGCCTCAGCAAAGCAATATATAAACATGGAAGTGAACAATAGCATGAGAAAGAAGTGAAACAGGTAAGAGCTAAAGTAAACAAGTGCAGGAAAATACTCGACATGAGTAGGTAAAAAGGGGTGCACCAAGTGCACGGGTGAGGTCATGCCTCTCACATATCTGCAGGAAGGATTAGCAAAGTAACGAATAAATTCAAGTATAAAGCTAGAGCAGGAAGAGCCACCTAGTACTGGAGATGGACAAAAACGGAAATAAGGGCCTAGACTGGTGGCAACGGTCCAACCACGTCTCACAGGCCTAAACATCTCAAGGTGCTGTGGTGGTGGCATCGGTCCAACTCAACCAAACAGCTCGCATTGTCTTATTCAGACAAAAGTAAAACACGGGTGGCGGCATCGGTCCGACCCACCTCAAAATCACATCCTGCTCCAGCACTAAGTAACTCAAAACAAAACCCTCACTGGTAGCTCCATGAACCACCAAGAAATCACCACAACCATAATCCAACTAGAGCACATCATCTAAGAACCCTAAGTACAAACCGACGGCCAAACGTCGAGTCGCCCCGATCAGTGACTTGACATAAATAAGTTGAAAACAGAGCGACACTATGATTAAGCAAGTAGTTCGACATTCGACTAAACATGCACCAATAATTGATCACCATAGTAAGGGGAATAGGTTAGACACCGAACAAGCCTAGTTAATTTGATACGAAGACGTACATAATTAATTTGGTACCTATCCACACGCGATTAATTTGATACTAACAACGATGATTAAATTTTTGACGCTAACGCAAGCAATTAACTTCATAATGAAACGGGCTAGCCTTGGTTCTCATCCATGAAAGGGAACCACAAACTATAGCTTAATTGGAAACGGACAATATTTATTTTAGCAAGTGAGCACGACCGAATTTATTGAATAAATAAGCAAGTTCAAACAATCCTACCCTTCAACTTTTGATCACGCCCTAACGGTGATTATTGCACAGGTTCAAACAACACAAGGAGGAACGGTAAGCTAATGATTCAATTCGGACGTAATCTACAAGCATGAGATTTTGAACATAACTGGGGCGCAACCCTTAACGGCATCCGGGCATGACGCAAAGCCCCCAAATTCAACAATCAATCTAATATCTTGCTTGGTACCAAAAAAAAACATCGGATCTAACAACCCTAACCATGCAACCGCAACCTAGAGTATGGAGGATTAGCCCCCAAAAATTTCGGGTGAGTAAGGGGAAGAAAAAAAATATTAGGATAGAAATTCTGAAATCAAAATCAAGGAAGTTATAATGCAATAGCTTTGACAAGGGCAAGGGATGCACTCGCCTTGGTTTGCCTTTGAAGAAAAACACAAAAAAAAAATAACGAGCAAGCTCCCTCTTCTCAACCGCCGGCCACAAGCAAAAGGGGAAAAATCCTGGACAACAAAGAGGGAAGGAAATCCACACATCAAAGATTGGAAAAACTGCACAAGCATGGCCGATCGGAAAAAAAGAGAATGGAGAAATCCCAAATTGGTTACCTCGGAACGTAGATCTAGCCTAGAGGAGTCCGAATCCGGCCTCGAACTGGAGATCCGGGCAGAAATGGCCGGCGAACGGGCGGCCGGAGCGCTGCGGGAGGCTTCCGCCCGTCTTCTTCTTCCGCTCGGTCGCCTGCGTCGGGTTTGGGGGGGGGGATTTCTAACCTAACCGAAAGCATAAGTATATATATAAACTTATTATTTACTTACACATACTAATATATTTGCACACCACACTCTCACATATATATTTACACACACACAAAAATACACATATATATACATATATTTATACATACTCATAAATACACACATATATTTATATTCCTACACACACATATAAATATACTCATTAACTGACTAAGACAACCGCTAACCACACTAGTTACAAGCACTAAAATACATGTACACGTCTATTAACATGCACACGCGTACACAAATATTCTACCCCGGGCGCAAGCACACGCACGCGCACGCACAACTTACAAACCCTGCAAGCACGTGCACGTGCAATTATGCAACGGCACGCCCACATCGCTCGCTAAGCCCTAAATGCGAAAACATGCACATACGCTCACATAAATGACGGCTCGCTAACTAGCGACCGTCGAAAAGGCGCGAAAACTAACGCTCTCGGATTCCGACCAAATCCGCACCGTAGCTAAACACTCGGGCTACGAAAACATCGGCGAAGTCGGACACAACCTCCGACGACCACACACTTGGGCAAACCTCGCCCGAAGCCAAAGTACAGGGATTCCCTAAGAGGCTCAGTCGGGCCTCCAAAACAGACACCGACTAGCTGGGGAAACCATACAACAGGCTATAACCTCTAAGAACACCTAACGAGGTACTCTAACAACGGCACGAGCCGGGAATGCGCCAACGTAACGCCAACGAGGACTTAAATAATTGCCGAAAATTCGGGGGCGTTACAGTCACTCCCCCTAAAAGAAAGTTTTGTCCCGAAACTTTACGTACACTACTACTACCAAAAGAAAGTAACAATATAAAAGTTACTGGAAATAAAACATACCCGACAAATCACGAGAACAGGCGAGGGTAAGCCTCCCTCATCGCCGACTCTAGCTCCCAAGTCGCACTTTCCAAATCTTGATTCTTCCAAAGAACCTTCACCATCGGGATAGACTTTGATCGCAGCACTCGGTCCTGAGTATCCAAGATGCGGACCGGCACCTCAACATACGAGAGGTTGGGCTCCAACTGGGGCACGACATCCAAGACTTGCCCACTGCTCCGCACACACTTCCGCAACTGGCTCACGTGGAAGACATTATGCACGCCTGGGAAGTTGGCGGGTAGATCCAACCTATATGCTGCCACGCCAATACGCTCCAAAATTCTGAATGAGCCCACATACCTCGGATCCAGCTTACGGTTCTTGCCGAACCTCTTCACTCCAACCATCGGAGACACCTTCAAGAAAACCAAATCCTCTACCGAAAATTCCAAATCAGACCTACGCCGGTTGGCGTTTTTCTCATATCTTTCCTGAGCTAACTGAAGCTTTTCCCGGATGAGTTTCACTGCAACCTCCATTTCCTCTAGAGCATCAGGACCCAACAACGGCCTCTCACCGGCCTCAGTCCAAAACAACGGAGTTCTGCAGCGCCTCCCATACAATGCCTCGAAGGGAGCCATTTGCAAGCTCTCTTGGTAACTGTTGTTGTAGGCAAACTCCATGAGCCGCAAATGCTCATCCCATGCTCCACTGTGATCTAGAATGTAGCATCTGATCATATCCTCCACAATGCGGTTCACCCTCTCGGTCTGCCCATTTGTCTGGGGGTGGTAAGCGGTAGAATATCTCAAGTCTGTGCCCAAACCCTCCTGCAAACTCTTCCAGAAACGGGAAGTAAATCTGGAGTCTCGGTCTGAAATGATGCTCACGGGAACTCCATGCAATCGGATGACCTCACTCAAATACAGCTCTGCTATCTTCTTCATCGGGTAGTCGATCTTATAAGGTACGAAGTGCGCACACTTCGTCAATCGGTCCACGATCACCCAAACTGAATCAAACCCTCTTGGAGATCTTGGTAAGCCCGTGATGAAGTCCATAGAGATACTTTCCCACTTCCAAGTCGGGATTTCCAAAGGAGTCAGCTTTCCACCAGGCCTCCCATGATCGGCCTTCACCCGCTTGCAAGTGTAACATTCAGAAACATACCGAGCTATATCCCCTTTCATACCTTGCCACCAGGCGATCTGCTTCAAATCATGATACATCTTCGTGGATCCCGGGTGGTAGGCAACACTGGATCCATGAGCCTCTTTGCATACCGTGCTCCTGATGTCTCCAACCGCGGGGATGCAAAACCTGCCGCGGTACTTCAAGGTACCCGAATCGTCGATGGAGAAATCCGGCAACTCCCCTCTCTCAGCCCTGAGGTACAGGTGAAACAAATCTGGATCATCCTTCTGGTGCAACCTGGTGAGCGAAATCCAAGATGGCTCTGCCACTGCCAAACTGCTTTGCAAATCACAGCCTCTCACAGAGATGTCCATCAACAGGAACTCTTCCACTAAACGGTCCGCCGTGAGGTTGAAGATCTTCCCTGTCTTGCGGCTCAGGGCGTCGGCCACCACATTGGCCTTGCCTGGATGGTACTGGATCTCCACGTCATAATCGGCCACGAACTCTAGCCACCGCCGCTGGCGCAGATTCAACTCCTTCTGAGTAAACACGTACTTCAGACTCTTATGATCTGTGAAAATCTTGCACTGAGCCCCATAAAGTAGATGCCTCCACAGCTTCAACGCAAAAATCACCGCCGCAAACTCGAGGTCATGCGTAGGATAATTCCGCTCGTGAGTCTTCAACTGCCGCGACCCATACGCGATCACCTTCCCCTCTTGCATCAATACGCCTCCGAGCCCAACATGCGAGGCATCCACATAAACATCATAGTCCTTGCCCTCCGTAGGCAATGTCAAGACAGGAGCAGTGCACAATCTCCTCTTTAGTTCCAGAAAGGCCTCCTCGCACTGCTCACTCCAGATGAACGCCGCATGCTTCTGCGTCAACTTAGTCAAGGGCGCTGCCAAGGTAGAAAAGCCCTCAACAAACCTTCTATAATAGCCGGCCAACCCCAAGAAGCTCCTAATCTCCTTGGGTGTGCTCGGCCTATGCCAATCCATCACTGCAGAAATCTTCACCGGGTCCACTGAAATGCCATCTTTGTTCACCACATGACCCAGGAAGGACACCTGCGGCAACCAGAACTCACATTTGCTCAACTTGGCATACAACTGATGATCTCTCAAGGCAGATAACACCAACCGCAAGTGCTGATCATGCTCCGCAGCATTCCGTGAGTAAATCAAAACGTCGTTTATGAATACGACCACAAACTTGTCCAGAAAATCCTTGAACACTCGGTTCATCATGTCCATGAACGCTGATGGCGTGTTGGTCAACCCGAAAGACATAACTAGGAACTCGAAATGTCCATGCCTCGATCGAAACGCCGTCCGTGGAATGTCCGACTCCCAGATTCTGAGCTGATGATATCCTGATCGAAGGTCAATCTTGGAGAACACAGAACTGCCACGTAACTGATCGAATAAGTCGTCGATTCTGGGCAGGGGGTACCTGTTCTTGATGGTGACTTTGTTCAACTCCCTATAGTCGATGCAAAGGCGCATCGAACCATCTTTCTTCTTCACAAAAAGAACGGGTGCACCCCAGGGCGACGAGCTCTGCCTTATGAAACCCTTCTCCAATAACTCATCCAGCTGGGTACGCAGCTCCTCCAGCTCTCGCGGGGCCATCCGGTACGGCGCCTTAGCAATAGGACGCGTACCCGGCTCCAAATCAATCACGAACTCAACATCTCTGGCTGGGGGAAGACCGGGAAGGTCGCTAGGAAACACATCCGAAAACTCACGGACAACAGGAATCTCATCCAACAACGGCACACTGCTAACAGTCCCCAGCACCGAGACTAAGCAAGCAAAACAATCGGGACTGAATAACCTCTGAGCACATACCGCAGAAATCGCCGGAGAGGCCTGACACTGATCGCCATAAATACTCCCAGGCTGACCGTTGTCCTTCTTGAAGTCCAAGCGCTTACCCCTGCACTGGATCACCGCATCGTATCTGGACAACCAATCCATACCCAGGATGACGTCGAAATCTTCCAAGTCTATAACCTTCAGATCTGCCCTGGCTGGGAAATCCCCCAACATAATAGGACAATCCAGAATGCCCTGATCTGATATCACAGAATCACCCGAGGGGAATTTGACGCAAAAGGCATCACCGACACGATCAAGAACCAGCTGGCACCGCTCTACAAAGGCCCTAGCCACAAAGGAGTGGGTAGCACCTGAGTCAAAGAGAACGCGCGCCCAGCGGTTCTTTACCTTAAAACTCCCTATATAAATATCAGCGAGGGATTGCACAGTCAATACAGAAAACAAAAGCCAAACTAAACTGCAATGAAAGTAAAAGACTAGCAAGAAGGTTTACCTGAAATGACTTGCGTCGAAGTTTGAGCCTCCGCTGAAGATATCACGTTCAGCTTCCCTTTGCCTCTATCCATAGACTGAGGCGGTGGCAACGCCTGAAGAGGAACTGGTCGGTGCACAGACTGGAGCTGCGGGCATCGGGCCTTGGTATGACCTTTCTGTCCGCACTGATAGCAGACCTTGTCCTTCAACCAGCAACGGGCAGCATCATGCCCCTCTTTCTTGCACAAAGTACACACCGCATTCTGTCTGGGAGCATCTTGTATAGCATGCACATGCACCTTCTGCGCCGCAGCCCTCTTGAAACATCTCTCAGCAGGATGGCCCGACCGGCCGCAAAAACTACAAACCTCCTTGCTCCTCTTCCCCGAAGGAGCACCGGGCACTTGGGGACTCTTCGCTTCAGCAGCTTTCCTCTTCTCATTCCTCGCCTGTTGTCCTCTATGCTTCGTGTTTTCGATGGCCTCTACCTTCAAGGCGGCCTCCACTGCCCCAGCATAACTCACCGCTCCATGAGCCACCGCTAGCTGCTGTACCTCGCTCCGCAGGCCACCGAGGAACCGCTTTGCTCTATCCTCCTCTGAGCTCACCAAACTGGGGGCAAAGCGACTGAGTTTGCTGAACTCAATCTCGTACTCGCTGACTGAGAGCTGCCTCTGCTTCAGATGTAAGAAATCATTCATCAGCCTGTCTCGCTCCACTGACGGTAGAAATTTCCGCATCAAGATCTCCTTGAAGGAAGCCCAAGTGCTTCCTCCTACCATTCCCTCCTTCTCCCTCATCCACCAGCTCTTCGCTAACCCCTTCAGCTGATAGGCGGCCAGCATCACCTTCTGATCATCAGACACTCCAGAGTAGTGAAACATCTCTTCTATGGTGATTAACCAGTCATCCAATACCATGAAGTCCGCCTTACCATCGTAGGTAGGGGGACGCAGTCGCTGGAACTGAGTGATGAAAGCCATCTCCGGGGGCACCACCATTGGAGGCACCAAAGGGGCTGGAGGTGCAGGAGGTGCGGGAACAGCTAAACCCGCAGCAGGGTCCTGCGCTCTCGGGGCTAGTCCTGCCACCACAGACAACAGGGACTGGATCTGAGACTGAAC
This sequence comes from Platanthera guangdongensis, assembly GCA_039583875.1. Taxonomy (NCBI): domain Eukaryota; kingdom Viridiplantae; phylum Streptophyta; class Magnoliopsida; order Asparagales; family Orchidaceae; genus Platanthera; species Platanthera guangdongensis. The sequence goes on along the minus strand of CM077167.1, from coordinate 139,165,007 downwards.
GTCCACCATCTGCCTCGATAGAGCCTCATTGCTCTGCCTCAGACTTTCCATAACTATACCGCTTTGAGTACCAGAAGACCCGCCCTCAGATTGGGGAGTCGATTTCGTCGCTCTACGCTTAGGCGCCATCCTAAAAAGATCAACAAACAAACATCAGAACCTAGATCAACTACTAGGACAAAACAACAGGTACAGACAAACCTACATAAGTACTTGCTTTCACTGCCAACTTGCTCTGGGGTTTTTATATATGTATATATATATATTTATACAGGGGAAATAATGTCATGCTTAACCTAAGATGGTTCACCACCATCACACTAACTCTTGTGCCTAAGTCGAGCATGCATGAATTTTTTAATCTCTTTTTGACTCAAAACCATGTGTGTACATATGTCATCCTGCAAGTCTTTAGCTTGGCACGTTGTGCTTATGCAATGTTATGCTATGCATGATTGTGCTATGCATTCTAAAAAGGCCCTAATGCATGTTATGAGCGGCGTACACATGAAAATGTTATGCATCCCATACTACATAACATTTTCATGTAACGAAAAAGAAAACGTGCTAGTCGCATTCATGTGGTGAGGTTATGCATCCCATACTACATAACCCTCACATGTTGCCTCCTATGGTGGATCCATATACGAACACATATTATGCATCCCATACTACATAATATGCCCCGTATACTTCATGTTATGCTATGAGTGTAGTGTTCGTGCTTCAGCCAAGACGTGCCGATGACATATCGGTGTGTGTATGACATGATGCTAAACTTCTAATACTCACAAGGAAAGGTTGCCCGACAAATTTGTCAAGCAACCTCCCTCTGATACCAACTGTCACAACCCGCATTTTCTCCGAAATTTTAGAAGTATCAGAGTAGAAGAAAACGCGCGTTGTGATGCCACGTCGGACAAGGGATAACTGTCGACGCTCAGGCAACCACTAACTGCTAAGACTAAGAAAGTTCAAAACTTGAATGAGGTGAAAAACCAATTATATTTTTGAGGCCGTATCCCTCGGCTTCGTGGATCAACTAGTCCACCCTTTCAAAATTATACTTATACGTAGCGGAAAATACTTTATTCATTTTTTTAACATCCTAAGAGAGTGCTTACGCGTCCCCAGGGGACGCCTAAGACTATGCAAAACCCTAGATTTAATTTATATATCATATATAGGAAATACCCTTTTTTACGCGGTTTGAAAATAGTGGTTAAGCTCTTTAGGAAGGAAAACATGATGCCTATATTTTTGATATAATAGTTAGTTTCCTTTATAGGTTTTAAAATAACTAGCAACCTAACATAAATCATCCCAGAAGCAAGTTGAAATAAACTCCAAAACAGGAAATATAGCAGTGTAAGCAAGGTACAAAGCTTCTAAAAGAGAAACCACCAGTGGGCGCCAACAACTGACACGAACCCACTGGTGAGTAGGTATATAGGTACTACAAGTCTAAAGAACTACCTCCCAGGAGTGAGGAAAAAGAAACTCAGCAGCAGCTACAGCACTAGCAAACTCCAGAAGATCCCTAGCCGCTCAGTCGGCTATAAACCTGAACCTGAGGCATTCAAAGAAGAGAACGCCTCAGCAAAGCAATATATAAACATGGAAGTGAACAATAGCATGAGAAAGAAGTGAAACAGGTAAGAGCTAAAGTAAACAAGTGCAGGAAAATACTCGACATGAGTAGGTAAAAAGGGGTGCACCAAGTGCACGGGTGAGGTCATGCCTCTCACATATCTGCAGGAAGGATTAGCAAAGTAACGAATAAATTCAAGTATAAAGCTAGAGCAGGAAGAGCCACCTAGTACTGGAGATGGACAAAAACGGAAATAAGGGCCTAGACTGGTGGCAACGGTCCAACCACGTCTCACAGGCCTAAACATCTCAAGGTGCTGTGGTGGTGGCATCGGTCCAACTCAACCAAACAGCTCACATTGTCTTATTCAGACAAAAGTAAAACACGGGTGGCGGCATCGGTCCGACCCACCTCAAAATCACATCCTGCTCCAGCACTAAGTAACTCAAAACAAAACCCTCACTGGTAGCTCCATGAACCACCAAGAAATCACCACAACCATAATCCAACTAGAGCACATCATCTAAGAACCCTAAGTACAAACCGACGGCCAAACGTCGAGTCGCCCCGATCAGTGACTTGACATAAATAAGTTGAAAACAGAGCGACACTATGATTAAGCAAGTAGTTCGACATTCGACTAAACATGCACCAATAATTGATCACCATAGTAAGGGGAATAGGTTAGACACCGAACAAGCCTAGTTAATTTGATACGAAGACGTACATAATTAATTTGGTACCTATCCACACGCGATTAATTTGATACTAACAACGATGATTAAATTTTTGACGCTAACGCAAGCAATTAACTTCATAATGAAACGGGCTAGCCTTGGTTCTCATCCATGAAAGGGAACCACAAACTATAGCTTAATTGGAAACGGACAATATTTATTTTAGCAAGTGAGCACGACCGAATTTATTGAATAAATAAGCAAGTTCAAACAATCCTACCCTTCAACTTTTGATCACGCCCTAACGGTGATTATTGCACAGGTTCAAACAACACAAGGAGGAACGGTAAGCTAATGATTCAATTCGGACGTAATCTACAAGCATGAGATTTTGAACATAACTGGGGCGCAACCCTTAACGGCATCCGGGCATGACGCAAAGCCCCCAAATTCAACAATCAATCTAATATCTTGCTTGGTACCAAAAAAAACATCGGATCTAACAACCCTAACCATGCAACCGCAACCTAGAGTATGGAGGATTAGCCCCCAAAAATTTCGGGTGAGTAAGGGGAAGAAAAAAAATATTAGGATAGAAATTCTGAAATCAAAATCAAGGAAGTTATAATGCAATAGCTTTGACAAGGGCAAGGGATGCACTCGCCTTGGTTTGCCTTTGAAGAAAAACACAAAAAAAAATAACGAGCAAGCTCCCTCTTCTCAACCGCCGGCCACAAGCAAAAGGGGAAAAATCCTGGACAACAAAGAGGGAAGGAAATCCACACATCAAAGATTGGAAAAACTGCACAAGCATGGCCGATCGGAAAAAAAGAGAATGGAGAAATCCCAAATTGGTTACCTCGGAACGTAGATCTAGCCTAGAGGAGTCCGAATCCGGCCTCGAACTGGAGATCCGGGCAGAAATGGCCGGCGAACGGGCGGCCGGAGCGCTGCGGGAGGCTTCCGCCCGTCTTCTTCTTCCGCTCGGTCGCCTGCGTCGGGTTTGGGGGGGGGATTTCTAACCTAACCGAAAGCATAAGTATATATATATATATAAACTTATTATTTACTTACACATACTAATATATTTGCACACCACACTCTCACATATATATTTACACACACACAAAAATACACATATATATACATATATTTATACATACTCATAAATACACACATATATTTATATTCCTACACACACATATAAATATACTCATTAACTGACTAAGACAACCGCTAACCACACTAGTTACAAGCACTAAAATACATGTACACGTCTATTAACATGCACACGCGTACACAAATATTCTACCCCGGGCGCAAGCACACGCACGCGCACGCACAACTTACAAACCCTGCAAGCACGTGCACGTGCAATTATGCAACGGCACGCCCACATCGCTCGCTAAGCCCTAAATGCGAAAACATGCACATACGCTCACATAAATGACGGCTCGCTAACTAGCGACCGTCGAAAAGGCGCGAAAACTAACGCTCTCGGATTCCGACCAAATCCGCACCGTAGCTAAACACTCGGGCTACGAAAACATCGGCGAAGTCGGACACAACCTCCGACGACCACACACTTGGGCAAACCTCGCCCGAAGCCAAAGTACAGGGATTCCCTAAGAGGCTCAGTCGGGCCTCCAAAACAGACACCGACTAGCTGGGGAAACCATACAACAGGCTATAACCTCTAAGAACACCTAACGAGGTACTCTAACAACGGCACGAGCCGGGAATGCGCCAACGTAACGCCAACGAGGACTTAAATAATTGCCGAAAATTCGGGGGCGTTACAACACCAAAGAGAATGCAAAGGGTAATGATTCTCAACTTGGACATGTGAAGTTCTCTTCCTTTTGCATAGGAAACCCTCTCCCGCGAGTGTGTCGTGAGCGTGAGGTTTTCCTTCGGGTAGATATGGTATATCCTTGTAGTTTTGCACATAGAGTTCGGAATCGAAGTACAAACATAGGCATGGTGTGTGAAGCTCATCTGGACAGGCTGGTCTGGATTGGTGATGTTTTTCATTATGCTTGTACTGGCCGGAGCAGACTTCGTGAAATTTGTTTTGGGGGTTTCTATACGGTAGATTGCAGCAAGGAACATTAGAGACTAACTACAAGGATCACCCGAAAAACTGGGTAGAATCGCATTTCTGCCAGATACCGTGCGACGGTAGTGCTACCGCAGGCGGTAGCTCATTGAGAGCTTTGTTTGTGCCCTATGTCATGGAGAGCTGAGGCCTGAGATATGGGGCTGAGAGCTCTGGGAGCCCAGCCAGGTGTCATGCGATCCACCCATGTATCATAACAGAGTTATGTATTAATTGGAGAAATTGGAATGGGGATGTCGACCCGCATCGTGGTTATTTGCCCCAGCGATGTGAACAAGGGGAAAGGGCCGAACCTACCCAGTAGCTATATGGAGCGTCTATGGGTAGTGATGTCTGTCGATGACATAGTTACGGGTCTTAGGCCTTGCGCAGGCCGTAAAGACAACAAAATTCTCATGTTGTTGTCGTCTGGAGAACGGTGGTGCGTCCCTAGTTTTTGTCCGTACACCGAGAATGTGCCATGAGAGCACGGGGTGTGTGGCCGTTCGTGCCTACACTTGTAGTGAAGTGTGCTTAAATTGCACTTTCATTACTATGTTTGGTTTTGCTAATACATTGCAAGGAGCTTTGCCACCCCGAGCAAGGGGTGGGGTCGTTATAAACTGGTCAGTTTTAGCTGACCGTTGTCTTATTTTATCACCATTCGATTGATTGTTCTTGCAGGAACAGGTGAGCCATATGGCAAGTAGCGAGCAAAGATCCTTGATGCTATATTGGCCCTTGAAGACCAGAGCGAAGTATTTACTTTTACTATTTTCATGTATGATCAGCTTGCGAGCCGAAGTCTGTAAAACACTTTAATCCAAGTTGAATATTGAAAGGTCATAAGGCCAAGACTCCTTGTATATTTTTTCTTTCATTCCAGCTTTGGGCTATAGTGGAAATTCATGTTTTGTGATGGGTTCTTCTAACTTGTTTAAAAGCTTCAGCTAGAATTCTCTGTGTTAGGTCTCGAAATTTTATATTAGTACTTTGGTATTAATATGTAACTTCGTTGACTGTCTGTGGTATATGCCGTAGGGCCCCGACTGGACCTTCTGTTATATCCCATGCGACGAATGAGGGTGTTACATAACAGAGCTCAAACCATTTTCACTATTCATCTTCAAGCCTGTTACACAAAACTCAAATTTTCTCAAGCTTGAAGAAGGAGCGGAGCTCTACAGAAGATCTTCACAGCAAATGCCGAAATAACACTAAAGATATACTTTCTTGTTGCTGTGAATAAGGAGGATTGGTTTCTATATAGTCCAGGAAGAAGACTCAAAGATTTTTCTCTACAGTCAGTTTCATCAAACCTTTACTCAAACATGTAGGATCTCTGTGAGATCTGAGTTGTAAGCCTGACTTATTAAGGCTAAGTTGTAGGACTGTGAATGTAACGCCCCCGATTTTCTGATGTCATTATTTGGTTTGTCGACGTCATAATTTTGATGTCAGGGCATTACCCTTTTTTCGTTTTGTTGACGACGCTGCACCGCTTGTGCGTTTTCGCATCCGTTGAGCTTGTTTACCCAGATTTTGAGATTCTGATTGCTTGGAATGTTTCCTTGATATAAAGGATGAGGTTTTGAGGCCCTGGGCTTGTCCAGTTCTGTTGTGTTCCGAGAATTTTGGAGTCTCAGCATGTGTTTTGACCCTTGTGGTGATCTTTTTGCTTGTAAGAGCATTTGATGTTGTGTCTCAAGAAATGGTACGTCCGATTCTAGGGTTGTCGTCGTTGTTGAATTCATTTAATTCAACTAGCGTTTGAGCCTCTGTTTTGAACTCATACTTCCTTGTTCAACTATTTGATTATGATAATTTTATGTCAACAATTTGATTATAATAATTTTTGTGAAAGCCTTAAACTTGTTTTGATTCTCGAAAAGCCCTCCTAAAGGGGTAGGTTTTCGTCAAACTCGTTATTTCCTTTGATTTATGGGTGTTGTATGGAGCTCGACGATCGTCGAGCGGAGCTCGACGAAGTGTCGAGCTGAGCTCGACGAAGCGTCGATCTGAGCTCGACGAATGTCGAGCAGTTCTGTGTTCTGAGTTCGACAAATTCTGTGTGCAAATCGTCGAACGGAATGTTTGTTCCTTTGCATTCGATGATTTTCGATTTGAGTTTGACGATCGGGCCTTGAGTTTGATGAATTTCGAACAGAATTCATCGAACGATATTTTTCCTCTGTGTTTGACGATCTTCGAGCGGAGCTCGACCATTGTCGAGCTGAGCTCGACGAAGCATCGAGCGGGTTTTGTCCTTCTTGATTATATTCGAGAAGTTGATTCTGTACTTGAGTTCTGCCTTCTTGTTCTTGACATCTGGCTACTTGTTCTCGAGAACTGTCTACCTTGTTATCGAGAGTTACCTTCTTAGCTCTCGAGAAATCCCTATAGTTCTCTAGAAGGACTTTATTGTTCTCGAGTAATCAGTTCTAGTTCCTGAGTAGTCTCCTTCTGTACTCGTGTAATCCCTTCTTCAGTACTCGAGTACTGCATACCTTCTTCTCGAGATGCTTGTGCTTGTTCTCGAGTAGTCTGCGACATGTTCCCGAGTGGTATGTCCTCTACTCGAATAATTTTCTTCCACTCGAGAAATTCTCTCTTCATTTTGAAAATCCGGTTCAACATACCCCGATTCATTTCTTTTTTATGGTTATCCTAATACTACACACATATATATACCTACTTCTTCTTCCTCTTTAAAGCGATCAGACTCCTGTTCATCTCCCGAACCAGAGCAGCGTGAGCGAGAAAGAGAAAGTTTTTCCGTGATTCTTCCAGTGGCCGTCGACGGTGCTCCGTTGCACGAAATCTTCAACCGAATATAGATCCGGAAAGCTCTCAATGAGAGCTTCGTCATCGTGGTAAAATTTTCCCCATTCCTTGAGTTTTTCTCACTAGGGTTTTCGGCCCTAACACCTATTTTTGACCATTCGTGTTAGAATTCGACTCCCCTCGTCTTCTTCAGCCTCGATCTATGTCGTGGTGGGATTTGGATGTCTTTCTCTACTGAAACCAAGGAAAGTGATGGTTTCCACCTTCTTTTCCTTTCTTTACCCCGATTTGCAGGAAATTTTTAATTTTTTTTAGTTATCATGATTATTAATTAACTTACTAATTTTTTGTGCTGTTTAGATCTCTTGTATAGTTCGTTTATAATCACCATGATCTTGATTTTTTTTACCTAATCTTGTAAGTGTTATATGTGGTGGAATTTTACTCTTATAACCGTTACTCAATGTTTAAGTAGGACGTGTTAGAGTTCGTTTAGGATTGTAAATTTTTCCTAAAGGTTGATCAACTGCTGCTAATCTAGAATTGTCTAGTAGAATCTGATGTGTCATTGTTGTCTTGAGACTTATATCATGGTTTCCTTCGTGGCGACGTCGTAGGAAGAGACGCGCCTCCAGACCAAGAAGGGTTATGGTGGGCCTTTGAGCTCTAAACCTTGGTCGTTACGGGGTTTTCGTTCCGGATTTCCTTTATTGCGGGTGTTATTTGTGGACGAAACCACTGCTGCAACGTTTGTTCTCCCTATTAGTACTTTGTGTGGCTCTACTGGGTGTTTGGGGCATTTGCGGTGAATGTGCAGTATCCAGTCTCCCCGTAATTAGATGGATAAATTGTCTTCGGGGTTGGCCACCATACCCGTTTTGGTTTTTGGTGGATTTGACCACAGGTGGCTATTAGGGGTTGGTTTCTCTCTTGATGGATTAAGCTTGACCTTTTTCCCCTCATAGTCTTGTGCATTTGGGGTGCTATGGTTATACGTGACGCTTCACATAAGTGTTTCTCTTTTTACCTTTGTACTTGACTGTTGTACTTTATGTAAGTATTTTTCCTTGGTCTTGGGTTGGTACCCCTTGACTTGTTTACTTTTGTCTTACTTTCTGCCTTCACTTGTACATTCTTGCTGAGGTGTTCTATCTTTGGAATGCCTCAGGTTCAGAGGTGTAGCTGATAGCCGTGCTGGTGTTGGAGTTCCTGGACAGTTGTCTTGGCTATGGATTTTGCCTCGCCGTAGAGAGGTAGATTGTTGTTTTGTCTTCTTTTCTAGTACATACATACTTTATTTTATGTGGGTTCGTGTCAGTTGTTGATGCCCACATGATTGCTGATTTTGGATACTTGCTAGCTGCTAGCTTTCCTTCTATGTTTATGATTACTTGCTCTCTAGGATGCTTTATGTTACGATTACATGGTAGATATTTTCATGTATAAAACAACTATTATTATCTCATGCATTGTACGTCTTTAAAATGTTAAAACACTATATTTAATGACTGTAAAAAATTCACTTTTATTGCTATTATAAATTTAGAACTTGCATACTTTGAGGTGTCCTCTAGGAACCACTAAACTCATGTAGGGCATCTAATTTTATAAAAGAAGTAATTTTCGTAGCGTCTAACTACTTTCCTCGTAGATTAGATGAGCCACTAAGTCGAGGGATACGTCTAACTACCACACTTAAACCGATTTTTTGTCTTTAAATAACTTAAGAATCTTTCTTTATGATTAAGTAGGTGTTTTACCTTACCATCTGTAGTTATCCCCTGCTAGCGTGGCATCATGATGCGCATTTTTCCCCTACTCTGATACACCTTTTTTGGCGGTGAAAAAATACGGGTTGTGACAGTTGGTATCAGAGGGAGGTTGGTTTGACAAGTTGGTCGAACCAGCCAATCTCGTTTAGTTTATTTCCTGTCATTCATTTACATACACGCGCTGATGTGCCATCAGTGCGTCTTAACCGAAGCATAGTCACTACACTCATAACATGATAAGAAGTATACGAGACATATTATGTAGTATGAGATGCATAATATGTGTTTGTATATGGATCCACCTTAGGAGGCAACATGTGACAGTTATGTAGTATGAGATGCATAATCATCATCACATGAGTGCCCATTAGCATGTTTTCCTTTTTTCGTTGCATGCAATGTTATGTAGTATGAGATACATAACATTTCATGTGTATGCCTCTCATGCATGTATCAAGGCATTTTTAGAATGCATAGCACTGCATACATAGCATATCATCGCATATGCAAGCGTGCTAAGTTAAGGTTTACATGATGACACATGTACACACATGATTTTAAAGAAAAATAAAGAATTCATGCATTCATATCAAAAACACATGAGTAAATAGGATGAGAGGATATCATCCTAAGTAGGGCATAGCATCATTATAAAATCCCAAAACAAGTTACAACATAAGCAAGTGTCTTAAGTATGGTCTGAACTAGTTGTGTGTCCTAGTTGTAATCTAGGAATTTTGACGAGTCATTCGTTACTTTTTAGAAATGCCGCCAAAGCGTCCTGCGATGAGGTCGACTCCACAGTCAGAGGGCGAGTCGTCAGGTGCGCATAATGATGCGTTGATCGAGGCAGTTAGTTGTGAAGTAGTCGTAGATTCAGTCCTTGTTATCTGTCGCTCCCGCGCAGCAACCTCTAGCGCAAGATTCTGTCGCAGTTCAAGCTGTACCTGCTAATCCTGCTCCTATGGTACCTCCAGTGATGCTACCACCAGAGATGAGCCTTATATCACATTTATAGTGGTTGAGACCTCCCACTTATGATGGGAGTGCTGACTTTATGCTTTTGGATGATTGGATCATCACTATCGATGAGATGTTCACGTATTCGGGGATTGCTGAAGCCCGAAAGGTAATGATTACAGCCTACCAGCTAAAAGGCCTGACAAAGACTTGGTGGATTCGGGAAAGGGAATGTTTGAAGTAAGGATGCTCTTGGGAGTCCTTCAAGATGATGCTGCTTAAGAAGTTCTTACCCTCGGTCGAGCAGAACCGCATGATGAATATTTTACTGCATTTGAAGTAGAGACGGCTCATGGTGAGCGATTATGAGATTGAGTTTAGTAAGTTGAGCAGATTTGATCCTGATTTGGTAGCCATGGAGGTAGGAAGAGTGAATCCTTTTCTCTGAGGATTAAGAAGCGATGTCCAGCAATTGGCATGCGCTTATAGAGCTGAAAGTTATGTTGAGGAAGTGGAAGCTGCTCTGAAGGTTGAGGCGATCGAAAATGCCAAGAATCGAGGTGTTGCGGTAAGGAAAGAGAAGAGGAAAGGTGATGAGAATGGAAGATCTAGGGCATCTGACCCTTCTTCAAAGAAGAAAAGTAAGTAAGTATGTAGTTTCTGCAGTCGACCTGGCCACCCCTTCGAAAGGTGTTTCAAGAGGACTACCACCCTGAAGCAGCAGCAATCGATCGCCATCCAAGGTGCACACAAGGGTGATCTGGTGTGCCCGATCTGTGCAAAGAAGGGTCATGACGTCAGTCGTTGCTGGTCGAAGGATAAGACATGCTTCCAGTGCGGGCAGAAGGGGCACCTGAAGTCTTCATGCCCCCAGGCTCAGACTCCACTGCAGCTTGCCCTGCTGTGGGCTCTGTCGCCGACGCCAGGCCAAGACAAAGGGAAAGGAAAGCTAAATGTTGTGACCAGAAAGGAAGCTCAGGCCTCTACCCAAGTAATTTCAGGTTAGACCCTAGTTTACCTTTTTTATATCCTCTTTAGTTTCCCTATTTTTCATTCGTTTAGTTATGTATGCTACAGTTTTAGGGGATTTTAAGGTGCGGAATAGGTGGGCATGTGTTCTTTTCGATTCGGGTGCCACCCATTCCTTTGTGACTCGGAGGTTCGTAGATAAACATCATTTGAATGTGGATCAATTAGGAGACTCCTTCAACGTCAAGCTTCCCTCTGGTGAATCAGTAATATCTAATCAAGGAGTTCTGAGATGCCCTATTTATTTAGGCAATTTCCTAGCCTTCGCGGATCTGATGGTGTTAGATCTGGCGAACTTTGATGTGATTTTGGGCATTAATTGGCTGTCTAAGTATGATGCGGTCATCCAGTGCAAAGCAAAGCGACTGGATTTCAGGATGGACAATGGCCAACCTATGAGTGTCTATGGTTTTTAGGACAGGGTTTCCCCTATCATTTCTGTGGTGCGTGCTTGTCATGCTATAGAGTCTGGTTGTGAGACATTTTTGGTTTCTATTTTTGCATTGTAAACTGCTTTTGTTACACCACGCCTACATGATGTCTCGGTGGTGCGAGAGTTTCCCGATGTTTTTCCTGATTGTCTTCCAGGACTTCCTCCGGTGAGGGAGATAGAGATTGTGATAGACCTCGAGCCAGGTACTCGTCCTATTGCCAAAGCACCGTACCGCATGGCTCCGCGTGAGTTGGATGAGTTGCGTACTCAGCTTGATGAATTGCTGCAATGTGGATTTATTAGACCAAGTTCTTCTCTGTGGGGTGCTCCAGTATTATTTGTAAAGAAGAAGGATGGATCGATGAGCCTTTGCATCGATTACAGAGAATTGAATAAGGTGATCATTAAGAAAAGATATCCCTTGCCGAGAATTGATGATCTGTCTGATCAGTTATGTGGTAATTCGGTATTTTCAAAGATTGATCTTCGTTCAGGCTACCATCAGTTGAGAATTCGTGAGGCGGATATTCCACAGACTGCTTTCCGATCGCGGCATGGACATTTTGAGTTTTTGGTGATGTCCTTCGGTTTGACTAATGCACCCTCTGCATTCATGGATTTAATGAATAGAGTGTTCAAGAATTTCTTGGATCGTTTCGTGATCGTGTTCATAGATGACATCCTTGTGTATTCCCGCAGTGTTGAGGAGCATACTCAACATTTGCAATTGGTTTTGTCGACCCTGAGGAAGCATCAGCTTTATGTGAAGTTGGGCAAGTGTGAGTTCTGGCTATCTCCGTTGTCCTTTCTAGGGCATGTTCTAAGCAAGGACGGTATTTCCGTAGACCCGGCCAAGATTTCTGCTGTGATGGAATGGGAGAGACCTTCTATACCTAAGGAGATTATGAGCTTCTTAGGCCTGGTTGTCTATTATAGAAGATTTGTGGAAGGGTTTCTGTGTTGTCCGCTCCTTTAACTAGACTTACCCAGAAGAATACCACATTCATTTGGGGTGATAAGTGTGAAGAAGCTTTCCAAGAGTTGAAGAAGAGATTGTGTACTGCTCCAGTGTTAGCCTTGCCTACCGAAGGGGTTGAGTACACTGTGTATATGGATGCATCACATATTGGACTTGGCTGTATTTTGATGCAAGATGGGAAGGTGATCGCGTATAGATCGAGACAATTGAAGATTCATGAAAGAAACTATCCTACGCATGACTTGGAGTTTGTTACAGTTATATATGCGCTGAAGCTTTGGAAACAATTATTTTATGACGCGCTGTGTAAGATCTATGCAGACCATAAGAGTTTGAAGTACATCTTCACTCAGAAGGAATTAAATCTACGTCAGCGTCGCTGGTTAGAATATGTGGCTGCTTATGATGTGGAAATCCTTTATCATCTAGGAAAGGCTAACGTAGTAGCTGATGCTTTAAGTAGAAAGACTGCCAAAATTTTTAATTTATCTGTACAGTCCTTAGTAGAAGAATTATTGTTGATGGACATTGAAGTTGAGAGTAGTGCGGTGCCTGCTAGTTTGGAAGCAGAAGAGCCCTCTTGGATTTCCCTTACTAGAGTACACCAGAAGGATGATCCGGATTTGTTGCATCTCCTAAATAGAACTGAGAAAGGAGAGCTAATTGATTTCTCTTTGGATGAGTTGGATACCTTAAAGTATCGGGGTAGATTTTGCATCCCCGCGTTTGGTGATATTCGGGCTAAGATTTGTATTGAAGCTCATGGTTCCAGTGTTGCCTACCATCCTAGTTCCACTGAAATGTATAAAGATCTAAAGCAAATTGTTTAGTGGCCGGGGATGAAGAATGATATCGCAAAGTTTGTGTCGGAATGTTATATGTGTCAGCGTGTTAAGGCTGACCATATGAGGCCTGGTGGTAAATTGTCACCACTTGATATTCCAAGTTGGAAGTGAGAGAGTATTTTGATGGATTTCATCATTGGCTTACCAAGATCTCCCCGTGGACACGACTCGGTTTGGGCGATAGTTGATAGATTGACTAAAAGTGCTCACTTAATTGTACCTTAATGAGGTTATTAGATTGCATGGAGTGCCTGTCAGTATCATATCAGATCCAGACTCTAGATTTACGTCTTGTTTTTGGAAGAGTTTATAGGAGGGGTTGGGTACCGATTTGAGGTATTCCACCGCCTATCATCCGCAGACAAATGGTCAGACGGAAAGAGTGAATCAGATCGTAGAGAACATGATCAGGTATTATATTTTGGATCACGGTGGTGCTTGGGATGAACGTCTCAAACTCATGGAGTTTGTTTACAATAATAGTTACCAAAAGAGTCTGTAGATGGCCCCGTTTGAGGCCTTATATGAAAGGCATTGCAGGACTCCTTTGTTTTGGGTTGAGGTTGGTGAGAGACCGTTGCTAGGTCCGGAAGCCCTTAAAGAGATGAATTGTGTCATAACTCATATTCGAGATAAGCTTCATGTGGCACAAGAGCGATATGAGAAATATGTTAATCAACGAATGGTTGATCTGGAGTTCATTGTTGGGGACTTGGTTTTTCTGAAAGTTTCTCCGATGTCGAGTGTTAAAAGGTTTGGAAGGAACCACAAGTTAGACCCCCGGTATATGGGACCTTTTCAGATTCTTGAGTGCATCGGAGTATCAACTTATAGGCTGGAGTTTTCTGCTACCTTCCCTGGTCTCACTGATGTATTCCATGTGAGCCAGTTGTAGAAGTGTATCCGTAGTGATCGTCAAGTCCTTGACTCAGTGGCCCAGATTCAGCCCAACCTAACGTACGTGGAAGAACTTGTTCACATTTTGGATTCTCAAGATCGAATGTTGCGGAGAAAGACCATCACCATGGTTAACGTTCTCTGGAGAAATCAAGACGTCGAGAGCGCAACATGGGAATTTGAATCGATGATGAGAGAATCTCATCCGCATCTCTTTCCTTAGTTCAGGTATGTCTTCAAGTTTTTGGAAATAAATGAGTTTTGGTTTGGGTTTGGTTTTAAGGTTGTATTAAGTTTCGGGACGAAACTTATTTTTAGGGGGTGTGACTGTAACGCCACCTATTTTCTGATGTCATTATTTAGTTTGTCGACATCATAATTTTGACGTTAGGGCGTTACCCTTTTTTCGTTTTGTTGACGGCACTGCACCGTTTGTGCGTGTTCGCATTCGTTGAGCTTGTTTACCCAGATTTTGGGATTCTGATCGGTTGGAATGTTTCCTTGATATAAAGGATGAGGTTTTGAGGCCTTGGGCTTGTCCAGTTCTGTTGTGTTCCGAGCATTTTGGAGTCTCAACACGTGTTTGGACCCTTGTGGTGATCTTTTTACTTGTAAGAGCATTTGATGTTGTGTCTCAAGAAATGGTACGTCGGATTCTAGGGTTGTCATCGTTGTTGAATTCGTTTAATTCAACGTGCGTTTGAGCCTTTGTTTTGAACTCATACTTCCTTGTTAAACTATTTGATTATGATAATTTTATGTCAACAATTTGATTATAATAATTTTTGTCAAAGCCTTAAACTTGTTTTGATTCTCAGGAAGCCCTCCTATGGGGGTGGGTTTTTGTCTAACTCGTTATTTCCTTTGATTTCTGGGCAGTGTATGGAGCTCAACGATCATCGAGCGGAGCTCGAAGAATGTCATGCGGAGCTCGACGAAGCGTCGAGCTGAGCTCGACGAAGCGTCGAGGGATTCTGGGTTCTGAGTTTGATGAATTTCGCGCGCAGTTCGTCGAACAGAATGTTTGTTCCTTTGCATTCGATGATTTTTGGTTTGAGTTCCACGATCAGGCCTTGAGTTCGACGAATTTCCAACAGAATTTGTCGAACGAGATTTTTCCTCTGTGTTCGATGATCTTCGAGCGAAGATCGACAATCATCGAGCTGAGCTCGATGAAGCATCGAGCGGGTTTTGTCCTTCTAGCTTGTATTCGAGAAGCTGATTCTGTACTCGAGTTTTGCCTTCTTGATCTAGAGAACTGGCTACTTGTTCTCGAGAGTTACCTTCTTAGCTCACGAGAAATCCCTATAGTTCTCGAGAAGGACCATTCGTGTTAGATTTCGACTCTCCTCGTCTTCTTTAGCCCCGATCTACGCTGTGGTGGGATTTGGATGTATTTCTCTAGTGAAACCAAGGCAAGTGATGGTTTCCTCCTTCTTTTCCTTTCTTTACCCCGATTTGCGGGAAATTTCTATTTTTTTGTTATCATGATTTTTAATTAACTTACTGATTTTTAGTGTTGGTTAGATCTCTTGTATAGTTCATTTATAATCACCATGATCTTGATTTTGTTACCTATTCTTGTAAGTGTTATATGTGGTGGAATTTTACTCTTATAATCGTTCCTCAACGTTTAAGTAGGATGTGTTAGAGTTCGTTTAGGATTGTAAATTCTTCCTAAAGGTTGATCAATTGCTCATAATCTAGAATTGTCTAGTAGAATCTGATGTGTCATTGTTGTCTTGAGACTTATATCATGGTTTCCTTCGTGGCGACACCGTGGGGCGAGACACGCCTCCAGACCAAGAAGGGTTGTGGTGGGCCTCTGAGCTCTAAACTCAGGTCGTTTCATGGTTTTCTTTCCGGATTTCCTTTGTTGCAGGTGTTATTTGTGGACGAAACCACCACCGCAACGTTTGTTCTCCCTATTAGTACTTTGTGGGGCTCTACCGGGTGTTTGGGGCATTTGCGGTGAATGGTGGAGTATCCAGTCACCCTTGCAATTAGACAGATAAATTGTCTTCGGGGTTGGCCACCCTGCCCATTTTGGTTTTTTTGGTGGAGTTGACCACATGTGGCTAATAGGGGTTGGTTCCTCTCCTGATGGTTTAAGCTTGACTTTTTTCCCCTCACAGTCTTGTGCATTTGGGGTGTTGTGGTTATACGTGACATTTCACATAAGTGTTTCTCGTTTTACCTTTGTACCTGACTGATGTACTTTATGTAAGTATTTTTCCTTGGTCTTGGGTTGGTACCCCTTGACTGTTTACTTTTGGTTTACTTTCTGCCTTCACTTGTACATTCTTGCTGAAGTGTTCTGTCTTTGGAATGCCTCAGGTTCTGAGCTGCAGCGGGTAGCCGTGCTGGTGTTGGAGTTCCTGGGCAGCTGTCTTGGCTGTGGATTTTGCCTCGCCGTAGCGAGATAGATTGTTGTTTTGTCTTCTTTGCTAATACAGATATACTTTATTTTATGTGGGTTCGTGTCAGTTGTTGATGCCCACAGGATTATTGATTTTGGATACTTTCTAGTTGTTAGCTTTCCTTCTGTCTTTATGATTACTTGCTCTTTGAGATGTTTTATGTTAGGATTGCATGATAGGTATTTTCAAGTATAAAACTACTATTATTACCTCATGTATTGCACGTCTTTAAAATGTTAAAACACTATATTTAACGATCATAAAAAATTCACTTTTATTGCTATTATAAATTTAGAACTTGCATACTTTGAGGTGTTCTCCGGGAACCTCTAAACACATGTAGGTCGTCTAATTTTGTAAAAGAAGTAATTTTCGCAGCGTATAACTACTTTCCTCGTGGACTAGATGAGTCACTAAGTCGAGGAATACGGCTAACTACCATACTTAAACCAATTTTTTATCTTTAAATAACTTAAGAATCTTTCTTTATGATTAAGTAGGTGTTTTGCCTTAGCGTCCACAGTAATCCCTTGCTGAGGTGGCATTATGATGCGCATTTTCCCCTACTCTGATACACCTTTATTGGCGATGAAAAATACGGGTTGTGACAGTGAAGCAGTCTGAGGTAGGAGTTGTTGAACTCTGAGGTAGGGTCCTGGGGTGAATCTAAGGTAGGATCTTGGAGTGGATCTGAGGTAGGATCTTGGTTAAGATCTGAGTTGTAGGAGTTGTTGAACTCTGAGTTGTAAGATCTTGAGGGATCTGAGGTGTAAGAATCAAGAAGCCGAGATAAAAGAGGTGTTAGCCGAATCTAACACATTGCTAAATAGGTGAAGGAGAAAAGTGGATGTACCCTAGATAGAGAAACCACTATAAATCTTGTGTGTTGTTTTGTGATCTTGAAAGCTAACTACTAACTTAAACACACACCAAGCTTAAAGTTAAAAATATTCAAAAAGATATAAAGCAAACCTATTCACCCCCTCTAGGTGTTTAGCTACCCTTAGAAAATACTTTCAATAGTTGACGGGGAGCCTGCTCCAGAGGTTTATATCCAACAAATAAAAATTGTTGAATCTACTGAGGATATTCAGGGGGGAGTCTATTCTGGATGAATCAGCCCAGGAAAAGTTTACCATGGAAGTGGTAGAGAAAGTGGTTTGCAAAGTTCTAGATTCACTGTAATAGTACCTCATGCTGAAGATAGCTCCACAGAGTTAAACGCCACTGGACATGAGCTAGTGCAATGGAAAGGAAAGAGTGTGCTTGAGGACTAAGACCCTAATATTGGAACCTCACAGAAGTCTACTCCTGACTGTCTATATGAGGACTATGAGGGTCGTGTAGGTACCTCTCAGAGATCTGTTGAGGCCGAGCCACAAGCCCCAACTACCCAACCTACTAAAGAACCTAGTGTTTTCTTGGCTCAACTACAACAAATGATGGATACTCAAAGAAGGAGTATAGAAATCTTTGTGGAAAAGACAATTCAAGTATTGATTATAAAGATGAATGCAAAAATAAAAGTAGTTGCAATTGAAATGCATCATCTGAATACTCAAAATTTCCAGTTCTTCATGAAGACAACAAAAGTTGGGGACATTATAGCAAGAAAACATGACTATACACATCAGGGAATTCAAGTTATGATAGATAACCAAAATGCCACTAGACAGAACTTATATCAGGCATTCCTGGCAACAAATTCAAGAATTGATGACAATAGAATGATAATCATGGAAAGGATGGACTCATATAACCAGCTGTTAGATAGACATCTACTACAAACCAAGAACACAATAGTAGCTGGAGTAAACATGTTGAAAGATAGGATTGGTGAAGCCTAAGAGGCTATCTGTCATGAAACAACAGAAGAATTCAGAAAGGGGGAGAAGGGCATTGACCATCACTCTGCCCAGCAGGCCCTTTGGACTACCAACACAGTCAGAGAAACATTGGGTTTGAACCTAATAAATTACTCTCCTCACCCTACCGTTCCTGAACCCTACCCAGTTGCAGAATATGGTCACTTCACTCCAAAATATTATGAAGAAGCTTGGGAAGGATATGATCTCACTCCAACAACAGAGCAATGAGAATCAATTTCTAGGAAGAGGAGAATTGATCAAGTCTAGGATGAGATCATGGAAGCAAGGCAAAGAAGAAGAATTGAAATTCAAAATATATCAGGATATGAAAATTGGAGTCCCATATCCAACAATATCATTCTCTACAGCTGGAATAATTATGGCAAGCATGGAATCAACATCCCCAGATACTACAATTTAGTGGAATGAAAAAATCATGAATATTACGAGACAAGAAGGAAAATTCATATGAGGAAAACCCCAAATGGTTCTCATCCTCCTCCTAGATATAATCTAAAGCCACTAGAATATTTTGATAGGCAGAAGAGAAAGGCAGAATGAGAAGATTTCTAAAGTGCTGAGAACTTTGGATGACCTAACTGATGTTATTGGGATGTTTTTATCTTGGCTAACTTAATGTAATTTTCACTATTTCTAATCTTGTTAATATAAACCTAAACTGCTTCTCTGTCCAAATTTACCTTAGTTTATTTATATATATATGTTGTTATTGTCATATAAAGTTTCTGACTTCTTCAAATGGGGGGAGATTGTTGGGAATATTGTTCCCAAGATTCTTGATTTGAAGAAGGTCTCAAGATGACAACAAACATCTTTTATTTGATGGTTGTTTGAGTTTTGGTGTGACAAGTATAACTAGAGTGCATGACTAATGTATTATTAGACACATGGTCACCCAAACAAGATTTTACACTTATAATCCCTCAAGATGCAAAACTCATGTTGACCTCTGGCCTAATCATATATTGGGCATGCCACTATCAAAGAGAAAGCCACTATGGACAAGTAATCAGAGGCAGAAACAAAAAATTGGTTAAGTAAAACATCGGGTGCACATGTAAAATTCTAAGGAAAAATTTAACTACATCGACTTCATAGTTAAAAAAAAGTTCGACTACATCGACTTCATAGTTAAGAAAAAGTTTGACTGCATGGACTTCATGACTAAGGAAAAGTTTGACTGCATCGACTTTATGACTAAGGAATAATTCGACTGCATCGACTGCATGACAGAACTTTTTTACAAGCTGAATTGGTCAAGTGTCAGGAGTTTCCTTATATGACTTTAATGTATTTTAAGCTGACTACATATAAATCATGAGGGCCACATCATATTATAGTCACTTAGAATTATTTTCACCAGCCTGACACGTGGCACAACAGCTACATCCTTGATTTAAGGTGCATATTATGTAGAGAATTTAAATCAAATAAGTAGATGAGATTTGTCGCATATATTCAAGGATTGCCAGTGAGGAGAATTATACTCATTCATTAGAGAAAATTTTAAGATTTCAAAATTCTTCCTTAGACAAATTTTGCCAGCCTATGGAGATTCCATTTTTGGATTGTTGCCTAAATTATTTGCTAGTTCACTGAAGAATTCAAGCCAGAATGTTTCCATTTTTGTAAACCTTTTTAGGCCATATAAAAATAGTCGTTTGAGTATTCCTAATTCAGAATTTGCCTAAGGAGAATTGACTAGTTGTTGGAAAATACTATTTCAGTCCTTATTCTCTCTACCAACCAAGTCTGGTATAAAAAGGGGACTTGAAAATTTTAGAAGCTCCTCTTTGCCAAGTTTTACAAGAAACTTTGAGAAAATTTTTACTACAAGTTCTGTTAAAGTATTGAGCAGTGTTCATACATTTTAAAGAATTCATTCTTCACACACTACAAGAATCAAAGAAAGGTTCTTACTTCAGCAACATTACTTAAGATCTTTTCTCTGGTACAAGTATTCTTGATCCAACCCAACTCATTCCAAAAAGATTATTTCAAGTGTCAATCAAGAAAAAGGAGAAGAAGTCTGATGTGTGGTTCTACATGAAGATTCATGCTCTAGGGTGTTGAGTTAAATATGTATTCTATTTCTTTATAGGTTTCTTTTATGAGTCTGAGTTGTAGGATCTGTAATAGATATGAGTGTAGATCTCTGCTAATGTAGATTGGGTTGTAAGGCTTGTAAAGCCTGAGTTGTGGGGCTTGCGGAGCATGAGTTGTAGGGCTTGTGAAAAGCCTAAGCTGTAAGGCTTGTGCTGAGCCTGAGGTGTAGGATCTATGAAAGATATGAGTTGTAGGACATGCATAAAGTTCTGAGGAAGGGAACCTGTGTTTCTGAGTTGTAAGATCTGAGGATCTGAGGATAAGTTTTGAAGAAGTTTGGCCTAAGCGAGCTTTCTGCTAGATAGGTGAAGGGGGAAAGTGGATGTACTCATTCTTGGGAAACCGCTATAAAATCCTCGTGTCTTGTGTGTTGTGTTGTGACTTACTACTCTATTGTACTTTATCATTGTGTTCATCAAAGAAAAATTCAAGAAAATCAATACTATGTAAAACGTCTATTCCTTCCCTCTAGGTGAGTAGCAACCCTTGACTTTCATGAATGAACAAAGACTTTTTTGACACCTCCACTGGGGCAGTCCCCGGTCCTCCAAAGGAGTGGACGAACATGGGTTCTTTGGCACCTCCACCCGGATGAACCCCGGTCCTTCAGAGGCGCTAACAAACAACGATTCTTTGCCACCACCACCCGAACGGACCCCGGTCCTCCTGAGGCCAAAAGAACAAAGGTTCTTCGTCACTTCCACTCGGATAGACCCCAATCATTCCGAGGCGCGAATGAACAAAGATTTTTTGCCACCTCGACCCGAACAGACACCGGTCCTCCTAAGGCACGAACGAATAGAGATTCTTCGCCACCTCCACGTAGACAGACCTCGGTCCTTCTGAGGCGCGAATAAATAGAGTTCCTTCGCCACTTCCACCAAGACGGACCCTGGTCCGCCTGAGGCACAAACGAACAAAGGTTCTTCGCTACCTCCACCAGCAATGGAACTGACCCCAAATCGATCCAAGGCACAAACCGATACAGATCCTTCACCATCTCCAAGGCAAAGGAGCCCAAACACTCCCAAAGTGAGAATAAGTCCTCAATCCTCCCATAGAGGTTAGATAGGGCAAATCGTGAGTCCACCTACGCTACTTAGCCAAAAGTAGACTCCGAGTCCTCAGGCACCATTCAGAGAATGGGGCAAATGTCCCCTCACACAACACTTAGGCATCAACTCCAAGATTTCAAGCCCAATGTCAATCACAAAGTCAACACGGTGCATCAAACACGCGGGTTCAAGCAAGGGGGTAAAAGCGCTACCGGTTCAACGAGACGCCCAAGGCTTAAACAAGAAAATAACTCTGTGATGACCATGGAGATATATCGCAAGCAGTAGGTAAGCTATTGGATTAATACACGCCCTATGCAATAAGGGCATAGCTCCAACAAAAGAAACAGAGTGTGTGCGCAACACGCAAATAATTAAGTAATCTCTGGGCATCAACATCAGTACTACCTTTCATAACATTAACCATTCAAAGGATGGAACACACTCACACCCCTTGCGCCACACGAAACCTCTTGCCAAGCATAAGACATAGTACAGTAACGCGCTCATCCTCCTCTAGCCACACTAACCCGACACCAGCCTCGAACGACTCTGCCTCAATTCTCGATTGAAACGGACACCAGGTACTCTAATGATTCCTTATAAGACCAGGACTTGGGACCTTCGGCATCACCTGAGCAAAAAGCCTCCTGCCAAGAACAAACACCGAGTTCTTCTGCTCTTCAAGACAAAAGCCAGTCACAAATCCTCCTCCAGATTGCTCCCCATAACGGACCCCACTAGTCACTCTCGAGCAACAAGTCCCCGACACTAACACTTGACAACAATTGCAAAATGAATTGCATTATGCGCCATGAACATAAAGCATAAGATACAAAGTTTGCACACGACACAAGTACAATCGAGTACTCCTCGGGCGTCAATACTATCTTTCGAGGAATCACCTATTCAAGGGACAGAACACCCTGACATTCTTCGCGCCGCATATAAACCTTTGCCAGGTGCAATGCAGAGTGCAATGATGCACTCGTCGCGGACCTTCCCTCGTGACTGTCATCTCAGGCCCCCACAGCTATTAGTCCCCCTCTTCTCCAAGGACCCATGACTCTATGCGTTCTGCAATCGTGAAAGTTCGAATCGTTCTAACATCCTAAGGCACAGACGCCATCAATGGCCTCCACCTCAAAAGGCTCTGTCTCAGCTCCTGATAAGGGCGGACATCAAGTCCTCCTATACTTTCACGCAAGAACGGACACCAAGTCCTTCCGAAACACTAAAGCAGGGGGGCTGAACATCCCTCCATGTCACAAAGAATCTTCCACCAGCACTAGCACCCAACGATAAATGCCCAAGATATCACACAATATCATACTCAAACATTCTTACAAGGGGGAATATGAAAAGCAATGCACTGCTTCACCAATGTCGAGCACAAAGCACAAAGTAGGTGGATGTTCGTGCAACACGCCATAAGTGCCACATAACAAGCAAGGGCAACACACGAACAATCAATCGTAGGAATCATCGTCCGTGCATTACTGCGGAACCTTTAACTCTTGAAGCAGACACAAATGGCTCCAAGACATCAACACACACACATTAAGGCCTAACCAAGAGGACATTTCAAGCTGCAAACAAAAACAACTTATGCCGCTTGCATGCTGAAAAAGGTAAAGTAATCAAGGTTAAAAAAATTCGGGCTCGACGCTTTGCAGATTGCGACCCCACAAAAATTTGGGGGCATTTGATGGGGTTCTCCCATAATTTTCTAAGTCAAACTGAGAAGATTTCGACCAAGCTCATAGAGGGGGGCCAAACCGACCAAACGAGTCGCACACACTAAGTCGCGCTCGCCTAGAGATCCAAAACCACCCCGAAAGGAGAACGAGAACATGCACGTTTGGAGGCCGCATAAAACCACCACGCACGCCCTTTGTACGTGCAAGCGTAACACGTGCGACAAGGCGCGCGGGAGCGCCGCAGGCACGCTAGCGGCTGGTGCAACCTTCGTCCACCTTCGACCATCGCCGGCCGCTGCCGCCGTTGGGCACCCTGCCCGGGCTGCCCAGACCGCTTGGGTGGCACACCTGCCATTCCCTTAAAATTGGTCATCCAGGTGACCATAACACAGCGACGCTATTTGTCAGCACAAAACTGCCCCGACACAATTACCATCATGTCTCTCTAAAAAACTATAAATAAGCCCTCATTCTCTTTTGAAGACAAACAACTCAAAAGCTAGAGAAAGCTCTGACGTTTTCGGCGAGAACGTGAGACTTAGATCGTTCATCCATTCAGAATTCGCTCCACTCTCTCTTTAGGCCGTCAAGCGCGCAACACTTAACGTTGCAGGGACTTAAAGCCATTTTTCTAGAAGAATTGCTCTCGTCCAAGTCCCAAATACTTTGTGAATCCTCAGCTCCATTGGATGCTCTTGTGAGAGGATCGTGAACTCATTTTTTTGGTTATTCTTGTATTCAAAGCTTTGTAATGAAGATGCGACTTGTCACCTTTCGAGAAAACCGTCAACTCTTGTAAACTCAACAAAATGGTGGATTTTGGCATGACATAGATCCGAGCATGTGGTTTTTCATCCTATTCGGGTTTTCCAAAAAAAAACCTCTTGTTATTTGTTGTTATTATTTATTGAAGGTTTGCACTCCCAGTCCAATTCCGAACTAGGAAGGATTCTCTCACAGAAAAATGGGATGACCTACAACAAAAACTTTAAATATGATATACGAATAGTCAATTAATTAGATATGCCTATATCATTCTCCTTGAAAACCAGTGAGCAGATTGTCGCAATAACCAATAACAATGTTCCGGACCTGATGGAATAATCGAGCAAGCCCAGGAGCCCGACAAGGGGAGTGATGGAAAAGAGAGGCGATATTCCGCTTCAGCTCCTTGAAACTCTCGGGGACTTCACCAGCAAGGAGAATTGGGACAAGTTCTTCTCTCTGAGGGGCGCCGGAGATTCCTTTGAGTGGTATGCTGAATGGCCCTTTCTCCGTGACCCGCTCCTCTCCCAGCTTTCATCAGTTCCATCCGCCGCAGCGGCCTCTTCCGATGCCGCCCGGGGGATCCGTCTCCTAGTTCCGGGATGCGGCAATTCTCGCGTCTCTGAGCATCTCTACGACGCTGGCTTCCAACAAATCACCAACATCGACTTCTCGAAGATTGTCGTCTCCGACATGCTACGCCGCAATGTCCGCTCCCGTCCAGAGATGAGGTGGCGAGTTATGGACATGACCGACATGCAGGTAAGTTGTTGATCCGCGTTCTTCTTTGCTTGTTGATCTTTTTGGTTTCATTTTTTAATGAGAAAAAGGTTCGCATATGAAGCTATGCCACTATTTATGACCGCTGTCGATTTTTAAGATTTGATCATATAAGGAAGTTAAGGCTATTACAGAATCAGAATGTTAGGCATTTGAATTTTGTTTTAGCTGAGATGTCAAAGGTTGAGGGCTTGAGGCTGACACAAATTTGAAGGAGAAAGCGTGTTGTAAAAACTGTAATGTGGAGAAAATCTTTTCCTAGTATTTGAGGAGACACAGGAACATACTCTTGTCTTATAATGATATGACAATTTCTGTCTTCAGCATCAATAGATGGTTAATGTCGGGTATACCGGTCGTATGTTCATTATCAAATAGTTAATATTAATGGATGTTGGAGAAAAATGTCAAAGAAATTCCTACATTCTAGAAACAAATATACCCCTTGACGCAGAACGGGGAAATAATGGGTGAAAATCCTACATGCAACCCAACATGAATCCAATGATTTGTTTGCTTGCAATAATTATTACTTATAAATTAATATGAACTTAATTTTCCACCAAAATTATAAACTTTCAAATTTGAAAACAAATCACTTTGTAAATAAGCAAGGGTGCTACGAAATCCAATGATTAATTAAATGAGAGAATACAAAAGATCAAATAATTGAAATCAAAGCATACAAACTAATATCTTTTCAAGTAGAGATCAATCACATGACCCAACGCTTAAAGAAATAACAACACACGGTGAACTTTGCAAAATAATATAGAGGGAGGGCTGACGATGCTTTTCGGAGGGCCGTGGAGGAGCTGAGTGAAGTTCCAGGGCTGGTTTGGAGTCTCAGAGTAAGTATCTATTTGCTGGCCAACACTTATGAGCGGTGAGATGAACTCCACCAAGGCCAGAAGGGAACGGTCTGCTGTTGGAAGTGTTGTCCAGGGGTGCTGGATAGATTTCCGGGAACTGGCACCTTGATGGGAGGTTTAGGAAAACTCCAGGACGAAGGAGGTTTGCTGGAAAATGTGGATGGAGGGGCTGGACAACAACTAGTCTGGGTTTGGAAGGCTTGTAGCCTTGCTGTCTAGGAATTGTATGCTGTAGAGAGGTGGGCTGCCTGCTGGAAGGGGATTTATGGGGGGCTACTGGGATGGTAAGGAGGGCTCGGTATAGGGAGGGGAGAGCTATGTGGTTCCACATGAGTGTGGGGATAAAGGACTGGAATAGTGGGAGAGGCAGGTTGGAGGAGAGGGGGAATTACTGAATCGGATAATGGATTAATGGGGAGGTGGTTCCACGATGGTGATTGAGGGTGTGGGTGGTTAACATGGAGTGGGGGTTGCTTGTGGCTTCACATAAATTAATGGGGAGGGAAAGAAGGAAGGGCGGCCGACTACTATGCTAAAAGTGGGGAGTGGAAAGTGGCCTAAGATTTCGAAGAGGTGGGGGTAATGAGATAGTGGAAGGAGTTGGGACGTGGTTATGGAGTGGTGGAGTTGGTTTCCGGTGGTGGTTGTCAAAGATGTTTTCTGATGATCGCCAGAAAAATTAAAATGAAGTAAAATAAAAGGGTGTTTGGTGGTGGATCACCGGTCGTGGCCGAAAACGTTTTCCTGTGATACCACTTCATAATGTGTAGGACGCCTCCATAAAGTAGAAACTCGTCAGGTGACTCACATGGAGGAGTATAATGGAATTCGTCGTAAATGCGACGAGTACCAACATAGGTTCCTCATATATCATGAGTAAACTTAAATGTAAGAGGAGCCATCACTGAGTACACATCACTAGATTCGAGAACATAATAAATGGGGTGACTTAGAGATCTGACTCGATGTGGTGTCGAGAATTTTGTACTCAGAAATGGATCACTCATTAGAATCTCATCCTCACAAGGGCGTGTTGGTTCAACATGAGGCTCAACATAGGGGTTTCCAAAGAACCCGTCATCCGGGTGATGGTCCTCTAGATGCAAACCATCACAAGGTACAATGTTCCCTAAGATGGGTGAAACGGTCATCACAAGATCAACACTAGGCTCTCGGCTCCCGATAGTAATGTGGCTCGGGACAATGACAGTGGAAGTGTGAGAAAAGTACATACTCAGTAGTGGGCCAATAGGTGTACCGTCGAGTACTGGTTCTCTAGCTGTAAGGGACACTAGGTGTAAGTGAGGTGTTGATGCGCTCTGCGACGCATCTTAGGTTCGTTTATTAGCTTCATTTATTTTGCATTCACTTGTTTTGATTTCATGTATTTCTGTTGCTCAACTTTTTCTAGTTGTGGTTCTTCGGGTTGACCGTCTGATGATACCTTTAATAAAAAGTTCTGGTAATTTAGTAATTAGGGCGGTAACGACAAGCTTAGGTTATTTTAAGGAAAACATAAATCTAAATTAGGAGCAAATAGTATTAGGAAATTTTATTTAAGGATTAGCCGGCCATGTAATTCATTGCCCAAAAATCATGTCATTGAGAAGGAAATCATATATTGTCATTAATGAGGAAAATAGGAAATCAAATATGTACAAGCTGTAATTTCTTGTCAAAAAGAGGAGGTCTTGTTGCTATTTAATTTGCCCCGTATAAGAATAAAGGCAACCCAAAAAAGAATACAGGAGAATGAAAAATCATTTTCCATGTATTGCAGGTGACTCCCGCTCTCTGCCCTAGCCATTCCCCTTCTTCGATAGCTCCAGTCGCACACCGTCGTTTTTCTTCTACATACCGACTGTCTAGAACGTCGGACGTAGACCTTCCCGCTACTGCTCCAGACCGCGATCAAATCTCCCGCCGCCGTCGACCCCGCTACCTATTTTCGACGTTGACCATTCTTGTTGCGTGGGGAGTACTGTCGACCTCAGCACCCTGTTTCGGTACTCCCTCTGTTCACCCAATTTGCCGAATGATGCAGTCAACAGTCCGATTGCCTTCTCTCCTCTATTCGACTGGTTTGGTCTGGACGAATTTCCTCGACGTCACTTTGGTTCCTCCCGCTCCAATCACTTAGTTTATTTTTATGTGCTTCGTTAGATAATCGTAAGCTTGCCGCGAATGTTCTATTTACTTTTTTTTTCCATTACTCATAAATTATTGTTGTAATTTTTCTTGTGGTTGTATTTATCTTGTGGAGGGTTCGACTCGTAGGACATGTGAGAATTCTACTCGAGCGATACTAGCGAACTTCTTAAAGCTCAGAGTGACGAGATTGATTTGTGCTCGAAAAATCCGACTTGGCTGATCGGCCTCCTTTGTTTTTCCAAAAAAATAATTTCAAGTCCCAATAACAGCTTATATCAGTTTAGTATCAGAGGTACGGTGATTCGCTGCTATCGCGATTCACGCGATACAGATTTCAAAATTATTTTAATTTTTTTTACAATAATCCTATTAATTAAATCTTTTTTCAAAAAACAACAAAAAAAGAATTGTTAGTGTCCTTTTAATTTAAAACTTCATTTTATTAAATCTTTTTTTTCCTTTAAAAGAGAAAAAATTAATTAAAATATTTGAATAATTTTTTTAGCATTTAACATATTTTGGATTTTTTTTAAAATCAAGTTGTTTTCAATGGATAAACGCATTGAACACTTGAAGACGAGTGTCGGGGATTTGGCCCAACGCATGAGCGATTTAATGAAAACAGTCGAAACACTCACCACCAATATGAGTAATGTCACACATATCATTAACGAGTTGCACACTTCGGTTAATAATATCGTAGCAACCATGCACATAAACCGAGTACCTGCCCCAGCAGACGAAATCGACCTTAACCCTATATCACCAGAACTTACACACCCGAACCCGAATTCGAACCACGTAACCCACCCCGTTGGGACATGGGGGGTCAAGTTAGATGTGGTGACTTTGAGGGGCAATTAGAGTCCGAGGGATGTTTGGAATGGTGCGATAGGATGGATCGTTTCCTGACTTGGAAGTAATTACCCCAGTACAGACAAGTCGAGTATGCCACCCTTAGGCTGAAGGGGTCCGCTCTTGTTTGGTGAGACAATTAGAGCGATCTAGGTTCAATCTAGGAATACCCCCGATCATTAAGTAGAACAAATTTAAAATTCAGTTGCGTAAACGTTACGTTCCCTCTGACTATATGCAAACCCTATATCGTAAGTTCCATAACCTACGACATGCTATGTTATTAAAGACACGCCTCAGGCTCCAGGCTCAGAGGTTTGCACCTCTGTGCGCGGTGCGCCTTATTTGCCTCTTTAGAATATAAAAGGCACGCCTGCATGAGATTTTTATTGTAAATTTCTTTCTTCAAAAATTAAGAAAAAAACAATTTAAGAACTTAATAAATTTTTATTGATTTAGTGTTCATGAAAGATAATTATGCGTTGAGACTTAGATATGATGCAAGTGACCACATTAATTATTTTTTTAAAAGATACAAACGATAGTAATGAATGATTAATTAGTAGACTAGATGAAAAATTTAATCGAGAAGCTGAAATGATGTTGATGCTGATTATTTAAAATAAATCTGGTTGCGCCTTGCCTTCATCAAGCGCGCACTTGCACCTTGAGCCTTGCTCCTAGGCTCCAAGATCCCTTTGCGTCTTGGTGCGCCTTTAATAACTAAGATGACAAGACAAATCCACCGTGAATGAGTACACAGATGAGTTTCTTGAACTCTAATTTCGCCTCGAACACCAAGAGGACGATGACATGACAGTGTCCCGTTACCTGAATGGGTTGCGCTACTGCATTAGGGATCAGTTGGAACTTCTTGATTATAAGGATTTAGGAGTGGTCTCGAGCCGTGCGCGTAGAGTAACAGCCTTGCAAAAAAGGATATTTGGGAACAGGTCTACTGATAGACCCCACCTAACTCATACTTTCACTCCCACTGACAGGACTGCCGGACCCTCTCTACCGACAATACCCACAAGCACCCCGTCACTTCCTGCCCCACCCACTAGAGACAAGGAGCTTATGGGCACTATACCACAACCTGGGACATTTAGATGTTTTAAGTTTATGGATCTGATTCATAAGTCTTCTAAGTGCCCACGACGCCACTTCGTCGCCGTTATCGATCCTGAGAGCGGACCAGAACCTGAGTATAACATCTTCCTTAGTGACTCCCAGACTGACCAGACCCATGAGACTGAGTTAGAAAGTGAGTGTGAAGTTGAGGGAGAGCAGCCCAACCAGTTAGTGTGTGTTATACAACATAGTCTCCTAACTCCTAAGACTCCCGCCGACGACGATTGGTTGAGGAACAATATTTTTCGTACCAGGGCAGTTCCGCTCCATTATCATAAATAGTGGTAGTATGAAGGATTTTGTTTCTCAGCGCTTGGTTGATAAGTTGAAGTTGAAGACACAGCCTTTAGGAAAACCTTATAGTTTGTCATGGGTCACTAGCAGTACAACCATTCCTATCACACACCAGTGTCTCGTAGAGTTTTTCATTGACAACACGCATTAGGATGCAGTATGATGTGATGTTGCTACTATCGAGGTATGTCAAGGTCAACCTTGACAGTACGATAAACACGTTGTTCACGACGGTGTAAAGAACTCTCACTCCTTCAAGCTCAATGAACGCAAAATTATTCTTCTCCCCCAGAAGAATAGTCTTGTTGCCAAAGCCCCAGAGAGGACTTCACACCTTGCTACCACTGTCTCTGCTGTTGAAGCCAAAACTTGGCCTCAATGAGAGTTCGAACTTAAGGGGGTAGCTTGCACCTACTTCTTCGAA
The DNA here is from genome assembly GCA_039583875.1 of Platanthera guangdongensis. Classification (NCBI taxonomy): domain Eukaryota; kingdom Viridiplantae; phylum Streptophyta; class Magnoliopsida; order Asparagales; family Orchidaceae; genus Platanthera; species Platanthera guangdongensis. The sequence continues at coordinate 139,134,497 of CM077167.1, read as the reverse complement.
AAGTGAGCTCCTGACTAGTCGCTAAGAACTAAAAAACTGACCCTGGGATGCAGCGTGGAGGTCCCACCACACACTCGGAAGATCTCTAGAGAGCTTCCCCTCCCTAGTCAAAAGCTGAGTTGGGCACCTTGGAGGGCTTATGCAGGCAGACCAAAATAACCCAAGGAGGAAGAAACCAAGAAAATGAATAGCCTCCCTCTAAAGGTGCCCTCAGGGTCTATTTATAGAATTTCAAACCTGGTTTGCAAACAGCGTAACTCCGCTGTTCTGGAAATTTCATACGCAGCCCAAATTGGTCTGCCAACAACGTAACTCCGCTGTTCTGAAGGACTATTTGCAGATCCCCAAGGACATCCAGGTAATTTTACTTCTGTATCCCACGGAGCGAGTGGCCCATGAAGACCCTTCTCACCTGAGGAAACGAGTGCCGGGGTGAGCCGGGCATCCCCTCCCGCAACTCCTCAAAGGGCGAGTGCGGGATCCTCATGCTATCCACCTGATTTGGCGGGAGCCTTTCCGCCTAATCCAATAATCCTTTCGCTTCCCTGGGCGAAAGCCCTTCCGCCCGACCTGGCGAAAGGCCTTCCCCCTCGTGGGGCGAGTGTAGATCTGCATACCCCACTCACCTAATTTGACCCGTTTGAACCCGAGGGTCTTCGACTTATGTCAGGGGGGGGGGTCCCACTCAGTGAATACGAGATTGTACACAATCCCCGCTCTTTTTGAGCTAGCTCTTTGCTCGGAAAGAAGAGTCCAAATCCTGGTATTCGGTGAGTGTTTGCTGACCTGAAAGGGAATCTTTTGTAGGTCCCTCCAAGACTCTATATATATCCCAAGACCTGACCCTAACTTGATATTATCTGCTCATCCACTGTCCATCCCTCAAGCTTTCGCCGCTCCAACGATGTATGCCAAAATGGCCTTGAAGCCGCTCTTGCAAGAGCTGTTGGACCGTCTCGCCGCTGTACAGCGAAGACCACTTCCAAAACTTCCAAATATGCCCTGTGGCTCTCGTCCAAGAGGCCCGCAGACTCACCGTACCGGCCTAGAAAGGCCAAGACGGTTCGCCGGAATCTTACGATGGAAGAGTCCGCTTCTCCGACTCCAATCCCTCTCCATGAGAACCTTGCTATCCAAACGAAGTTATGTTTCACCCCGTCGCCAATCTCAAAAAGCCTGTTAAGCTGAGTCATCGGTCCATTCGTAGGAACCTCCGACGGGAAGCGACGCTGGCCCCCCCTGACGAATGCTGAGGCGTCCAGGCTTACCGAAGGGAACGAACAGCCGGTCCGAGAGGTCACCCCCCAAGTTGCTCAGGCCAACCCCCCACTCGCTTCCGATAATGCTGACTTGTTATCCTTTCGCATTTCCTAGCTTACATTCTTCTGCTCACAATGTCTTGCACACATCTTCCCTTCAGGACCACCGATCTGGTCAGTCTAGTGCCCGAGGTTCCAGCGGGCGAGATCCCTCAGGATCTCGCATCGGGTTCTCGATCTTCGACCGGGAAGGCAACATATAACTCCCAACCGGCCGAGGTCCATCATTCGGGACAGACGCCGATCCTCCCGGGGCGAGGAAAGTCACGTCAATCCTTCCCTGAGAGGCTCTTCGAGGAGTGACCTGGTCCTTCCCGCCGACAATCGGGCGAAGACACCGTCCCTGCGCCAGGTAGATAAGAACGCAGTTTCCCCCTTTTCGGCCCAAACCGCTTCCATTAACGACTTCCTCCTTGCTAGGTTACCAGAGGATCTCGACGACCGACCCTGATGCTGATGAAGAGGTATCGCCCCCCTTCCCCCAGTGATCTCGCGGACTTTCTCGGTGATCTTCACTACGCCGAGTTAATAGAGGAGCGAATGGTGGAGGTCCTGGGGAAGGTCATCTGGGCACAACAAGAGGCCTCTGATCGCGCAGACGCACATCGAACAACCACTGAGCGCTGACTGAGCGCTCTCGAGAGGGACTGTTGGGTCCATTGATCCACATGACCCAGATTTGTAAGAAGTCAAACAAGTCAATGTCACACACACAATTTGTATTTGATGTGCGTTTGAGTTTATGCATGCAGGTGGACACCAAGCAAGCTGGTGGACAGACAAAAATTTGTCTAACTCCACAGACGTTGAGTGAAGCAAGCTCACTCAACGGCAGGTGCAAGGTGAAAACTTGAAGAAATGACTAATGACAGAAGTGTCGAGACAGCTCAGGACAGTAGTGTCGAGACAATACAACTGTCACGACACAATGAAGAAATGAATGTAGACTTAAAGATGTCGACACCTAGCAGACCGTAGTGTCAAGACAACTCAACTATCTCGACACAGTGAAGATTTGAAAAGCAGCTAAGTCCACAAACGTTGAGTGTTGTCTATTCACTCAACGCCAAGTAAGTAAAATCGTTGAATATAACTAGGTTAGTCTAAGTTTAACAATTGGCAAACTGAAAATGTGGCTAAGGCCACAGGCGTTGAGTGTAGTCTACTCACTCAACGCCTTACAACAAAAGGCTGTGAGATAGGCAAGACTGAGAAGAAACAACAAAAATGTGGCTAAGATCACAGACGTTGAGTGTAGTTTACTCTCTCAACGCCATACAACAAAATGCTGTGAGACAGGCTAAGACAGTCAAATGCTTAAGAGAAACTGTCTGAGAAGTGGTTATGTACACAGACGTTGAGTGAAGTCCACTCACTCAATACTATAACATTAAAATCGTTGAATATTGCTCAGTCAGTCAAAGCCACAAAAATTCTATGTAAATATTTGACTAAGTCCACAGGCGTTGAGTGAAGCTCACTCACTCAACGCCATGTGATAAAAAGCGTTGACTGATTCTCATCCAGTCAGAGCCAGTGTTTTCAGACACAAAAAATTGACTAAGTCCAAAGACGTTGAGTGTAGTTTACTCACTCAACGCCAGATAACAGAAGAATATCTGTTAAGTAGTTTGGTGATGAGTGAAGCTTACTCACTCAACGACAAGTGACAATCTGTCTAAGTCACATGACGTTGAGTGATGAAGTCTTACTCAATGCAAAGTAACAAAAAGTTTGGCTAAAGCAGAAAACATTATGTGATGAAGACACACTCAACGCTCTCAACGCCAAGACAAAAAGCGTTGAGTGGACTCAACGCTCTCAACACCTAGAGTCAGAATAACTTTCTAAGTATTTTGACATTGAGTGAAGGTTGCTCACTCAACGCCTAATGACTGAAACATTATTCTAAGTGTTTTAACGTTGAGTGAGGTTGCTCACTCAACGCCTAGTGATAAATATTTTCTAAGTGTTTTGGCGTTGAGTGAAGGTTGCTCACTCAACGCCTGATGACAGAAAGTCCGTCTAAGTGTTTTGGCGTTGAGTGAAGCATACTCACTCAATGCCTATACTAATATTTGTTTTTGACTAAGTCCACAGATGGCTGACGTCAGCACGAGTTAACAAAAGTCAACAAAGTCAACGCAATTCAAATTAATTGCGGGAAAGATGGAGTAAGCCATTGATGGCACTGACGGTCAGCTTTTGTCGTCTTCTACAAATGGAAAGTGACAAATAGGCAATTAAGGCTGGGCCCCTCAACACAAAGAGCCGTTGATCGACAAGCAATAAAAGGGAAAGATTGCGGCTGAGCATCGTTTACTTCCTCGCCATTGCTGCCGAGTCAGAAGGACCTGTTCAGGTCAGTCAACCTGAAAGTGAAAAGTGTTAGCTGCTGCAATATTCACCTGCGACAGAAAGGTCAGGACTGATTCCTGAAAGAGAAGAGACAGAGACTTCTGCAAGTAACTTCCAGCACAAGCCGTGAATCAACTAACGACCTTGTCAACTTGTTGCTGTGAAGAAGATAGAGTTGCTATCTGCTCAGCCCAGGAAGACAGACACAAAGCTTTTTCTCTAGTGTCTAATTATTTCAAAAAACTTCTATTTTTCTGCAGGATCCTTTGGGATCTGAGTTGTAGGCCTGATCTATAAAGGCTGAGTGTGTAGGATTCTTGTGAGAATCTGAGTGGTAGGTCTGATTTATAAAGGCTGAGGTAGGATCCAGTTATGATCTGAGTGGTAGAGCATATTGCCTGAGTGATAAGGCTTGGAGAACACTGAGTGGTCTCGCGGGATCGAGTTGTAAGATCATTTGAGCCGAATTTTGGGGGAAGAGCCTTGTCTAACACTCTATTAGAAGGGCGCAAAAGGACAGTGGACGTACCCAAGATCGGGGAACCACTATAAAATATCTGTGTCGTCTGGTTGAACTTCTTGAAAGTTAAAATTAATAACTCACCAAGCACAACTATTAAGGTATAAGTCTAGATAACCAAAAAGAGAACTAAAACCTATTCACCCCCTCTCTAGGTGTTTAGCTGACCTTGAAAACAAGACTTTCAAGTGGTATCATAGGGAGATTGCTCAAAATAGAGTTAACAGTCTGAGTAGATCTCCAAAGTCAGCAAGAAAATCTGTCCTTATGGGTTCAAGATTGAATTATAAGGAGTTGGGTGCCATGAGATTTCCCATCTGCAGGAAGAAAGGTTTTGACATATGGAAGGAGAGGGTTATGTTGTTTATGGAGGCAGCCGACCGTAGGATCTTTATCACTTTCAAGGAAGGGTCTTTCATCCCTATAAAAGTGTCAGTTCTAGATGCAAATGTCCAGACACCCAAGACCTACTCTGTGATGACAAAAGATGAAGTTATTCTGCCCACTATGGACAAGAGGGCACTGAATATAATTGTGAGTGCTATAAATGACCCCACTTTCCAAAATCTGGTTCACTGCAAGACTGCAAAGGAGATGTGAGACACCCTAGTGGTCTTCATGGAGGGAACCGAGGGAGTGAGAGATAACAGGAAGTCCATGCTCAATCAACAGTATGAGGCATTCAGGGAGAGCAAGACTGATAGCATAACTGAATGCTATTAAAGATTCTTCAGAATTGTCAATGAGCTGAGGATATATGGAAGTGTCTTCAGCACTTATGAGCTGAATGACAAGTTTCTCAGGTCTTTAAGTAGAGACTGGGATACTAAAATCCGTGCCATCAGAGAGGTGACAAAGCTAGCTGACACTCCACCAGCAACTCTGTTTGGGAAGCTGCTGTCCTATGAAATGCAGCTGACAGCCAGAAAAGAGGAGGATAAAGTCAGCAAGTCCCAGGCTAAAGAAAAATCTGTGGCCTTCAAAGTTGAAGCCACAAGGAGGAGCAGAAGGAAGACACCATCTCCACCAAGGAGGGATGCTGATTCTGACTCAGAAAAATCAGAGACCAGCACATCAGACTGCCATATGTCTTATGAAGACTTTGCTGCCTTCTCCAGGCAGTTCCAGAAGTTTATGAAGAAAAACACTGGAAAAGCAGGCCCTCCTCCTCCTCTCATCCCAAAGAAGACTACTACAAGGGCATGAAGAAATCCTCTAAAGAGGACAGATATGGTTCTAAACCTAACAAACATGTTTCTTCTAAAGTGGTTTGCTATTGTTGCATCAAGCCAAAACATGTAATAGCCGACTGCCCTGTCAAAAGAAAGGAATCTGGTGAGAAGAAGGAACTCAAGAAAAAAGACAAGAAGGAGAAATCCTTCATTGCTAAGAAGAAAAAGAGCTGGACTGACTCTTCCTCTTTAGAGTCAGAAAGAGAAGAGGATGATGAAGCCTACATTGGGCTGTACTCTGCTGAAGCAGAATCTGAAGAAGCAGACTTCATTGAGATGCTGACTGTTATTGCTGAAGAAGCTGATGTTAATCATCCTGCTGTCAGGATTGAATTCAGAGCCCCTCTATCACAGTTAGATGGTGATGCTGAGGTTGATGAAAAAGAAGACAACTGCTGCTATGGCCTAATGGCTATGTCAGATGGAGAATTCAGCCAGGAACAGCCTAGTCAACCAAAGGTAAACTCTCTGTCCAAGTCTTCTTCTGAGTCAGGCTATGAGACCAGCCCAGATTCTGAAGCTCATTTATCAAGAGATGAAGGAGATTCTGAGTCTGAGGAAGATGCCAATTCTGTAATTGACAAATATGGTATCCTTCTGAGTGCTTTCAAGGAAAGCAAGCTGCTGGCTAAGAAGCAAGCTAAGGAAATTGCCTCCCTTCAGCTTGCTGCTTCCCAGCATGCTGATTCAGCTTCACTGCTTGATCAGAAATTGAAAGAGATCAGTGAGCTAGAAACTATTTCTTTCATTCAGATAGGTACCATAGAGTACCAAGAAAATAGAATAAGGGACCTGAAAGTGCTACTGGAGAGAAAGAAGAGAATAATGACTAGCTATTCAAAGCCCAGTTCAGTGCTTCCCTTGGTAGACAACTTTTCTTCCCAAAATGGTAAGAAGGGGTTGAGTTTTGTGGAAACCACCCGTCACCACACATCTTCCCAAAACCCCGAGGTGATGGTAAGGGGGGACGAGGGTACATGAACACAAAGGATCGCCTGCTACGGGCGATGTGGGACTAATCCCAACCACAGGACCGCGGGGATATTCCGCCACACAAGGGGGCCCACCGGGGTCAACACCCATACCTGGAACGCGATGGAGAAAGCCCAAACATGCGGTCCCACACACACGGGTCCTGCTGGCAAATATAGTCTCAACACACCCCCGCAGCAGGACAACCTGGCTCTGATACCATGTGGAAACCACCCGTCACCACACATCTTCCCAAAACCCCGAGGTGATGGTAAGGGGGGACGAGGGTACATGAACACAAAGGATCGCCTGCTACGGGCGATGTGGGACTAATCCCAACCACAGGACCGCGGGGATATTCCGCCACACAAGGGGGCCCACCGGGGTCAACACCCAGACCTGGAACGCGATGGAGAAAGCCCAAACATGCGGTCCCACACACACGGGTCCTGCTGGCAAATATAGTCTCAACAAGTTTCAAAGGAAGCATTAGTGTTGGCAATCCCAAAAGGAAGGGCAAGGCTCTAGTGCGACCACTAGCCTCCAGGCCTCCTATTCCTTCCAGGAGAGTTCTACTACCTTCTAACAGGTATGATCAAGAGAGTATCCATGGTTACTGTAAGAATGGTAGATCCTCTGGAGTGAACAAAGATGTTCACTTTCATGGTGGAAAATATAGCAAGGGTGCAAGTGCCTTCAAGGCAGCCCATGGGGAAATACAAATGGCCCATCCTGAACCATTTATGTTTGGTGCATCAGCCCCTTCACTCAAGGATAAAGCTGCAGACTGTTCTCAGAACATTCCAACCCACTCTAAGACCAAGGACAAGTCTGTCAGTAGACCAGACTTTGGCGTCTCTGAGGCCATCAAGAGTGTGTTCTCTGAAAAGAAAGCAGCTGCTGGTAGGGCTCAAGATATCCCAAGTACTTTTACTACCAGACCCACCACTAGTCAGACTGGGGCTGGGAAACACCAGAACAGGACTGCTGCTGCACCTTCTAGACTAAGAGCTGCTGTCAACACAGCCACTAGACCAGCTCTTAAAAGAAGGTACAATATCTATGAGTGCTGGTGCTGTGACAAAGTGGGCCACTATGCTATAGATTATTAACACAATACAAGTGTGCCAAGAGCAAGATAGAGCTTATCTGTCAGAAGAGCTGCAGGTAGGCATGTTTATTATCAGACTAACATGCACCCAGGACCCAATAAGTATTAAGGTCCTAAGGTTAACTAATTTATGCCTTGTAGGTTAGTCCAAGTGGCCATTACCCTAAATGGTACTTGGACAGTGGGTATTCCAGGCACATGACTGGAATAAGCAGCATGCTGAAGGAGTACACTCCAGTACAAAATGAACCCGAAGTCATCTTTGATGGTTCAGAAAGGGGAGTAACTAAAAGGTATGGTAAGATATCAAACGACATAATCATTATCACACAAGTAGCTTATGTGAAAGGGTTGCAACACAAGCTCATAAGTATAAACCAACTATGTGATCTTGACTATGACATTTCTTTCCTCAAGAATGAGTGTCAAATTAGGAGGTCAAGTGACCAAGGGGTCATCTTGACAGACACTAGGAGAGGAAATATCTATTGTCTTAATTTTGATCGTGAAAGTAAGGACTCTCCCATATGACTAGTTACAGATGAGAAAATCTCATATTGTGTCCAACGACACAAGAAGCTGGCTCATCTGAAATACGAGATCATTGACAAACTCTTTAATGAAGAGTTAGTCAGAAATGACCCCAAGTTGAAATGCACTAAAGAGGGTATCCACTCTGCATGTCAAAAGGGCAAACAAAGCAAGACCTCCTTCAAGAGCATTGAGGACAAGGACTCAGTGAGGTGCTTATAACTTCTGCATATGGACTTGTTTGGTCCTATGCCAGTTCAAAGTTTAGACAGGAAAGTCTACACACTGAGTGGTTGTTGATGACTTTTCTAAGTTTGCTTGGGTATTTTTCCTTAAGAGAAAATATGAAACCCTTGAAGTCTTCAAGACTTTTGTCAAGCAGATACAGAATGAACTAGACAGTACTGTGGTCAAAATCAGAAGTGACCATGAGACTGATTTTCAATCTGCAAGCATGACAAGGTTCTGTGAAGAGCAAGAGATTCACCAGGAATTTTCCTCTCCTAGAACACCCCAGCAAAATTGAATTACTGAGAGGAAAAACATAACCCTCATAGAGGCTGGTAGGACCTTGTTAAGTGACACATGTCTCCCAGAATATTTCTGGGCTGAGGCGATTAACACTGCATGTCATGTCCTTAACAGAGCTTCTATCACCAAAGCCACAAAAAGACTCCCTATGAGATCTTGCAAGGCAAAAAACCAAACTTATCCTACTTCAGGATTTTTGGTAGCAAGTGTTATGTCCTGAACAATGAAAAATCCTCTGTGACTAAGTTTGCTGCCAAGTCCTATAAAAGGATCTTTGTTTGCTACAACAACAACAGTAAGAAATATAAGATCTACAACTTGACAAGTCAAGTTGTACAAGAGTCGGTTCATGTTGTTTTTGATGAATCCAACATGATTAACTGTAAGCTTCCTAGCTCCTCTTCTAGTTTTGCAGGCATAGAGCAGGTGATGGACAAGCTTACCATCAAGGAAGATGCTCCATCAGTCTAAGATAAGGGAAAAGATGTGTGCTGTCCAGAGGGAGCTCAAGACTCACAAGTTGAGGATGAAGAACAACCAACTGAAGATAATAAAGAGCAGCTAGCTGAAGTTAGATTGCCTCCAGCTGTAGGGCATCTAAGGGATCATCCAACACACCAAATCATTGGTGAGACAAGTCAAGGAGTACTAACCAATAGTAAGAGTATCAACACAACACTCTACTCAAGTTTCCTATCACAAGTAGAGCCCAAGAAGTTTGAAGAGATAATCAAAGACCAATTCTGGATTGGAACAATACAGGAAGAATTGAACCAGTTCAAGAGATGTAGAGTCTGGAAGCTGCTTCCCAGATCTAAGGGACATAATGTCATAGAAACTAAGTGGATTTACAAGAACAAGTTAGATGAGAATGACATTATTGTCAAGAACAAGGCTAGACTGATTGCTGAAAGATACAAACAAGAAGAAAAAATAGATTTTGACCAGACATTTGCCCAGTAGCCAGATTAGAAGCAATAAGACTCTTTCTTGCATTTGCTGCCTATCAAAGATTCAAAGTTTACCAGATGGATGTGAATTCAGCCTTCCTGAATGAGAACTTAAAAGAGGAAGTATATGTAGAACAACTATCAGGTTTTGTTGACTTTAACTCACCTGACTTTGTTTATAGGCTTAGGAAAGCTCTATATGGGTTGAAGTAAGCCCATAGAGCATGGTATGAGAACTTGTCCCGTTTCCTCATTGAGAGCAGATTCTCAAGGGGGAAAATAGACAAGACCTTATTCCTAAGAGAATCTAAGGGCAAAATCATCCTAGTCCAGATATATGTTGATAACATTATATTTTGATCTACTGATGATAACCTTTGTAGAATATTTGCTAAACTTATGAAGGAGAAGTTTGAGATGAGTAGTGTGGATGAGCTCAAGTTTTTCTTGGGTCTCCAAGTTAGACATACTGATGATGACTTGTCCATATCCCAGTTCAAGTTCACCAGAGAGTTGATTAAGAAATGTGGAATGGAGAATGCCTCCACCATGAAAACTCCTATGAGGACAAGTATGCCTTTAAACAAAGATGACGCAGAGAAACATGTTGATGAAACTTTGTATAGAGGGATAATTGACTCCCTTCTATACCTCACAGCTAGTAGACCTGACATCATGTATACTACATGTGTCTGTGCTAGGTATCAGGCCCGCCCTAAAAAATTTCACTACTCTGCTGTAAAGAGGATCTTGAGATATCTTAAGGGCACACCAGATCTTGGCCTATGATACCATAGAAATAGGGATTTTGAACTAACATGATATTCATATGCAGATTTTGCAGGATGCAAAAAAGACAAGAAAAATACTACAAAGACCTGTCAGTTCTTAGGAGCAAGACTAGTGTCTTGAAGCAGCAAGAAACGGACAAGTGTTACTATATCAACTACAGAGTCAGAGTACATTTCAACAGGTAGCTGCTGTGCTCAGTTGCTGTGGATTCAACATCAGCTCCAGGATTTTGACCTCAAGGTAAGTAGAACCACTCTTTACTGTGATTCTACTAGTGCTATTTCTATTGTCAGGAATACTGTCTCACATATCAACACTAAACATATAGAAATTAAATATTATTTTATTAGGAAGCATGGTGAAAAGGAGGATATCGGTCTTGAATTTGTCCCCACAGACAAGCAAGTGGCTGACATCTTTACTAAGCCACTAGATCAAATAAAGTTCAACACCTTCAAGTTTGAGTTGCGTATGTTGAACCTAGTCTAGCTTCATTCACTCCCTATAGATTTAAGCTGCATTTGGCGCAGCGGTGGCGGGTGGCGTTTAGGGGAAACACAGCAAGGAGGCGGGTAAACAGATGGAATCCCGTCCCCGTTTGTGGCGTTTACACCCGCCTGCGTGAGAAACGAAGCCAAAGTACGGATCTTTGTTGGGTACAGCAACAACAGTAGGACATATAGGTTCTGCAACAAGTTGTAGAAGAGTCAGTTCATGTTATTTTTGATGAATCCAACATGATTAACTGTGAGCTTCCTAGCTCCTCTTCTAGTTTTGCAGACATAGAGCAGGTGATGGACAAGCTTACCATCAAGGAAGATGCTCCATCAACCTAAGATAAGGGAAAAGATGTGTGCTGTCCAGAGGGAGCTCAAGACTCACAAGTTGAGGATGAAGAACAACCAACTGAAGACAATAAAGAGCAACTAGCTGAAGCTAGATTGCCTCCAGCTGTAAGGCATCTAAAAGATCATTTAACACACCAAATCATTGGTGAGGCAAGTCAAGGAGTACTGACCAGGAGTAAGAGTATCAACACAGCACTCTACTCAAGTAGAGCCCAAGAAGTTTGAAGAGACAATCAAAGAGCAAGTCTGGATTGGGGCAATGCAGGAAGAACTGAACCAGTTCAAGAGATGTAGAGTCTGGAAGCTGGTTCCCAGACCTAAGGGACATAATATCATAGGAACTAAGTGGATCTACAAGAATAAGTTAGATGAGAATGACATTATTGTCAAGAACAAGGCTAGACTGATTGCTAAAAGATACATACAAGAAGAAAAAATAGATTTTGACCAGACATTTGCCCCAGTAGGCAGATTAGAAGCAATAAGACTCTTCCTTGTATTTGTTGCCTATCAAAGATTCAAAGTTTAACAGATGGATGTGAAGTCAGACTTCCTAAATGAGCACTTAATAGAGGAAGTATATGTAAAAAATCATCAGGTTTTGTTGACTTTAACTTACCTGACTTTATTTATAGGCTTAGGAAAGCTCTATATGAGTTGAAGTAACCCCTAAAGCATGGTATGAGACCTTGTTCCGTTTCCTCATTGAGAGCAAACTATCAAGGGGAAAATAGAGAAGACCCTATTTCTAAGGGAATATTAGGGCAAAATCATCCTAGTACAGATATATGTTCATGACATTATATTTGAATCTACTGATGATAACATTTGTAGAATATTTGTTAAATTTATGAAAGAGAAGTTTGAGATGAGTAGTATGGATGAGCTCAAGTTTTTCTTGGGTCTCCAAGTTAGACAGACTGATGATGATTTGTCCATATCTCACTCCAAGTTCACCAGGGAGTTGATTAAGAAATATAAAATGGAGAATGCCTCCATCATGAAAACTCCCATGAGGACAAGTATGGCTTTAAACAAAGATGAAGCAGAGAAACATGTTGATGAAACTTTGTATAGAGTGATAATTGACTCCCTTTTATACCTCACAGCTAATAAACCTGACATCATGTATACTACATGTGTCTGTGCTAGGTATCAGGCCTGCCCTAAAGAATCTCACTACTCTGCTGTAAAGAGGATCTTGAGATATCTTAAGGGCACACCAGATTTTGACCTATGGTACCATAGAAATAGGGATTTTGAACTAACATGATATTCAGATGCAGATTTTGCAGGATGCAAAAAAGACAAGAAAAACACTACAGGGACCTGTCAGTTCTTAGGAGGAAGACTAGTGTTTTGGAGCATCAAGAAACAGACAAGTGTTGCTATATCAACTGCAGAGTCAGAGTACATTTCAGCAGGTAGCTGCTGTGCTCAGTTGCTGTGGATTCAACATCAGCTCCAGGATTTTGACCTCAAGATAAGTAGAACCACTCTTTACTGTGATTCTAATAGTGCTATTTCTATTGTCAGGAATCCTGTCTCACATATCAGCACTAAGCATATAGAAACTAGATATCATTTTATTAGAAAACATGTTAAAAAGAAAGATATCAGTCTTGAGTTTGTCCCCACAGACAAGTAAGTGACTGACATCTTTACTAAGCCATTACATAAAATAAAGTTCAACACCTTCAAGTTTGAATTGGGTATGTTGAACCTAGTCTAGCTTCAGTCACTCCCTATAGATTTAGGCTGCATTTGGCGCAGCGGTGGTGAGTGGCCTTTAGGGGAAACACAGCAAGGAGGCGGGTAAACAAATGGAATCCCGTCCCCGTTTGTGGCGTTTACACCCGCCCGCGTGAGAAACAAAGCCAAAAACTAAGCTTTCGAACCGCCGGAGCAAACCTCCAGTTCGAGCGGCAGCGTTTGGACCCGCCGAGCGTCTCCTCCCTCTGCGCCAAACGAAGCCTTAGTTTTTGTGCAAGATGTATTCTTTTTTGCAGTAGATGGAGACCTTAAGTGGTAAGAAAACCAAAGTGACCATCAGTAAATTGATGGCAAAAGTGACTCCTTTTAAGGGAGAGCAAGTCAAGCAGCTGCAGGAGCAGAATCAACCTCATATAAAGATGCAGCTAGCAACTGTACCAAGGGTATTAACTGCAATCAGATAGGGGGAGAAGCACATCAACACAAGCTAGTTCTTCCCTAACTATTCTTCAGAAGTCAAAAAGGGGGGAGAGAAGAAATTCATGTGGTATCAAAGGATTCAAGTGGTATCAAAGGGCTTTAAAGATTGATCAAGTGTGACATCAGTGCTTGATCAAGTGGTGTCAAATCCAGGGGGAGAAAGAAATGATGCTTTGATCAAGTATTATCAGATTCAGGGGGAGAAAGAAATGCTCCCATGCAGCATTCATGTGGTCTCACACAACTTGCAACAAAATATGGGGAGCAGACATAAAATGTGGTAACTTTCCCAGATCTGCTCTGTTAGTAGAATAATACATTTTATTGCTGCATATGTTGTGTGTGTCATTGACTAGGTAATGTGAACAATTTGAATAAGAGTTTTGACTTTTCTCAAATAGAGGGAGATTGTTGGGTCCATTGATCCACATGACCCAGATTTGTAAGAAGTCAAACAAGTCAATGCCACACACACAAGTTGTATTTGATGTGTATTTGAGTTTATGCATGCAGGTGGACACCAAGCAAGCTGGTGGACATGCAGGAATTTGCCTAAGGCTCTGTTTGGCGCCACGTTTTAGGAGCAGTGTGCAACAAATTTTTTCATCGTCCCGCCAAACATTGAAATTAGGTGCGACGGTGGGAGAAGCCCCCGCAGGTGGACCACTGAATTCACGCGTTTACGAGTCGTGAATTTTTTTCACCACTCGCAATTCGCAAATCGCGACTGCGGCGTGTTGGTGGCCTTCGCCTCCACGCGATGGCAACACCGCTCGTCATGAAAGAAACACTCCTCCGGCGGCGAGAATCTCTCCGGCGACGGAAATCTCTCCGGCGGTGAGAGGCATGGTTTTACAGAGGCCATGCCATTCTCTTCTTCGTCGCTGCTTGAATCTTCTCCGACGGAGGGAATCTCTCAGACGACCTCATGTTTTCCAGAGGACATGTCCTCCGGCGGTGGGAATCTCTCTGACGGCCTCATGTTTTCCAGAGGACATGTCCTCCGGCAGCGAGAAGCAAAGTTATAGAGGCCATGCCCTTTTTCCGTAGCTGCTTGCATCTTCTCCGTCAGTGCTGTGCCCCATGCCTTCTTCCAATTTCTTTTGTGGTTTTTTATTTATACAATATTTATAAAATAATGTATTATTAATAAATAATGTATTATTTATATAGTATTTTTATTAAACAACACTGCAAACGCTGTTCTTCCAAACAGATTCACGGATTCTGCCATCACTCTGCAAAACAGCTGATTATTTCACCACCGTTTCACACCACTGCTTCTCCAGTTGCTGCAGGCGCGCCAAACAGAGCCCAAGTCCACAGACGTTGAGTGAAACAAGCTCACTCAATGCCAGGTGTAGGGTGAAAATTTGAAGAAATGACTAAGTACAAAAGCGTCGAGACAGCTCAGGATAGTAGTGTCGAGACAATACAACTGTCTCGACACAATGAAGAACTGAGTGCAGACTTAAAGATGTCGACACCCAGCAGACTGTAGTGTCGAGACAACTCAACTGTCTCGACATAGTGAAGATCTGAAAAGCAACTAAGTTCACAGACGTTGAGTGAAGTCTATTTACTCAAGTGAAGTCTATTCACTCAACGCCAGGTAAGTAAAATCGTTGAATATAGCTTGGTTAGTCTAAGTTTAACAATTAACAAGCTAAAAATGTGGCTAAGGCCGCATACGTTGAGTGTAGTATACTCACTCAACGCCTTACAAAAAAAGGCTGTGAGATAGGCAAAGACTAAGAAGAAACAACGAAAATGTGGCTAAGACCACAGATGTTGAGTGTAGTGTACTCACTCAACGCCATATAACAAAAAGCTGTAAGACAGACTGAGACAGTCAAAGCCTTAAGAGAAACTGGCTGAGAAGTGGCTATGTCCATAGGCGTTGAGTGAAATCCACTCACTCAACGCCATGACATCAAAATCGTTGAGTATTGCTCAGTCAGCCAAAAACACAAAAATTCTGTGTAAATATTTGACTAAGTGCACAGTCGTTGAGTGAAGCTAACTCACTCAATGCCATTTGATAAAAAGCGCTGACTGATTTTCATCAAGTCAGAGCAAGTGTTTTCAGACACAGAAATTTGGCTAAATCAAAAGACGTTGAGTGTAGCTTACTCACTCAACGCCAGATGACAGAAGAATATCTATTAAATAGTTTGGCGTTGAGTGAAGCTTACTCTCTCAACTTCAAGTGACAAAATCTGTCTAAGTCACATGACGTTGAGTTATGAAGGCTCACTCAACGACAAGTAACAAAAAGTTTGGCTAAGACAGAAAACGTTGAGTGATGAAGACACACTCAACGCCAAGGCAAAAAGCGTTGAGTGGACTCAACGCTCTCAACGCCTAGAGTCAGAATAACTTTCTTAGTTGGCGTTGAGTGAAGGTTGCTCACTCAACACCTAATGACTGAAACATTATTCTAAGTGTTTTAGCGTTGAGTGAAGGTTGCTCACTCAACGTCTAGTGATAGAAATATTTTTTAAGTGTTTTGACATTGAGTGAAAGTTGCTCACTCAACGCCAGATGAGAAAATCTGTCTAAGTGTTTTGGCGTTGAGTGAAACATACTCACTCAACGCTTATACTAATGTTTGATTTTGGCTAAGTGCACATATGATTGACGTCAGTATGAGTCAACAAAAGTCAACAAAGTCAACGTAATTCAAATTTATTACGGGAAAGATGGAGTAAGTCATTGGTGGCGCCGACGGCCAGTTTTTGTCATCTTCTATAAATGGAAGGTGGCAAATAGGTAATTAAGGCTGGGCCCCTCAGCGCAAAGAGCCGTTGATCAACAAACAATAAAAGAGAAAGATTTGTTGAGTCGACAACATGCAATTAGGGTTTTCTGAATACGCAATTGCGGCTGAGCATCGTCTTCTTCCTCGCCATTGCTGCCGAGCCAGAAGGACCTGTTCAGTTCAGTCAACCTGAAAGCGAAAAGTGTTAGCTGCTGCAATATTCACCTGCAATAGCAAGGTCAGAACTGATTCCTGAAAGAGAAGAGGCAGAGACTTCTGCAAGTAACTTCCAGCACAAGCCGTGAATCAACTGAATACCTTGTCAACTTGTTGCTGTGAAGAAGATAGGGTTGATATCTGCTCAGTCAAGGAAGACAAACACAGAGCTTTTTCTCTGGTGTCTAATTATTTCAAAACACTTCTATTTTTCTATAGGATCCTTTGAGATCCGAGTTGTAGGCATAATCTATAAAGGCTGAATGTGTAGGATTCTTGTGAGAATCTGAGTGGTAGGCCTGATTTATAAAGGCTGAGGTAGGATCCAGTTGAGATCTGAGTGGTAGGGCATATTGCCTGAGTGGTAAGTCTTGGAGAAGACTGAGTGGTCTCGCGGGATCGATTGTAAGCTCATTTGAGCCGAGTTTTGGGGGAAGAGCCTTGTCTAACATACTGTTAGAAGGGTGCCGCGGGACAGTGGACGTAGTACCCAAGATCGGGGAACCACTATAAAATATCTGTGTCGTCTTATTGAACTTCTTGAAAGCTAAAATTAACAACTCACCAAGCACAATTATTAAGGTACACGTCTAGATAACCAAAAAGAGACCTAAGACCTATTCACCCCCCTCTAGGTGTTTAGCTGACCTTGAAAACAAGACATTCATGGACTACTCGCACCTCATCGGTGAGATGGAGCGCCAAGGAGGCGGATGTGAAGAAACCTCTCCCGGAGGGCACATCGCGAGAGCGAGGGACCAGATGCGCTTGGTCCACCAGGAGCTGACCGTCGTGAGCACATATTACTATCCGCGAGTGCCCCCGAGGTCAGGTAGGCGAGGTCGGGGCCGCTGGCAATGGATCAAGTACTAAGTCTGTCGACTCTCGTCACCTCTCCCCTAGCCTTCCACATGTATTTCTTTTAACTGTACCCCTTCTGGTGTGTTGTAATTAACATTTAATCTTGCTCTCTCCCGGCGAGTGGCCTTTCACATTTTAAGCGATGCTTTCTCTTCGTACAATGTTTGATACCTTTGCCGAATGCTATACCTCTGCGTTATATCTATATATATTTCTCTTTTTTATGTCCGTCTCGTTGTGCTTTTTATTTACCCAGGGTCTTCCCGGGAGGCTTTCGCCATTCACAGGTAAGAGGAGCGGCGACGGGACGGAACGGATTTCGAGGCGTCAAAATATTAAAAAATGCTATCCGCACCCCCAACGCCCAGGAAACCTCATTATTGCCGAACTTCTCTATAAATAGGCCTCTTCACCTACCGCATTTACTATTGTTTCGATTCTGAGCCTTCGTCCTGCATTCCTGCGCACTCGCAACTTCTGAGCCACGCGCTTGCGCAAACCTAGATTCCCCCACAAACTCGCAAGATGCCGGGAGAGACCGACGGCCGGACCCGGAGCGCGCAAGGGTTCATCGACCACGACTTTTCCCCCCTGCAAGCTGACCAAAGATGAGTCTCTCCACAGTCGCCAACTACGTGCCGCCGAGATACGTCGCGCGCCATCTCGACAGTTTCGATAAAATCAACTTTCTGCCGGAGGGGGATCTCGCCATTCCCCGGAACACTTCGAGGTGGGATTCCGCCTCCCCCTGTGGCCGGAGGTGCGCCAAACCCTCTGGTACTTCGGAGTGGTTCCCGCCCAGCTCTACCCGAACTCTGTCGCCATCCTGGTAGCATTCGCCTACTACATGCGCGAGGAACGGATCGTGTTCAACCTCTCGGTCTTCCGGAAGCTGTTCAACTTCTGGGCCAAGAGCGGGATTGTCTTCTTCTCAGGCCAGACGATCAAGACCACTGGTCTCGCCAACAAGAATCACTACTGGCCCCAAAAATTCATCTTCGTGTCTGGGAACTTCGGCAACATTCCCCTCTCGCCGGTTCAGTATGACGAGGCGAATTACAGGCCTCTCGCGCTCAGGGGCCACAAGACCGCCCTTCACGCCATCTTCGGCACGAAGAATTTTGATGTCAAGTACCTGCGGCGGAACCTGGGCTCTCTCCTGTCCGTTCTTGCCGGAGAAGGTAACATTATGCCCCTTTACTTTTGAATTCACTTTGGATTGGTAAAACCTACCATTGCTGTTCGCGCAGGTGAGCGAGAGGTTCCTCTCCGACAACCATACGAGGAAACCGAGATTCTCGCCCACGACCCATCTCTCGCCGTATCCACGGCCGCGGCCTGCCAGGAGGAGCCGGGTACCTCGTCTCAGCCGAGTGCCCCAAAGCGGAAGCCAGATGCTCCCCCCAACATCCTCCAAGAAAACCAAGTCCTCAGCGCGGGACAAGGGCAAGTTCGTCGTTGAAGCCCCTGCCAAGACCCCGACCGCGACGGATACGTCTAGCGCCGTCGCCAAGATCATCACTGCGACAGAGAAGGCTCCCGCGGGGTTGGTGCCGAGAGGGCACCAGAATTTTGGTCTCGGCGAGAAATACATGGATGAGACTGGTCAACCTCTACTCCAATGGGATCACAAGGCCAACCGGGCCTCCATTTCAACGCTCCTCCCCTCATGGATCGAGAACGATTCCACATGCGGCGATGCCTTCGCATTCTCCTTTGGGCTATACAACCGGGAGGATGACAGCATTTTCGATGCAGAGTCGACCCGAATCCTCGCGCATGAGGCTGCGCGGGACCAACTTCGAGTCCTCGAGCTTGCGCATATGTCGTCGTGCCGCAACCTCAACCTCGAGCGGAACCTTGATGACGTCCAAAGGTCGTGGGATCTTGCCACGACGGAGGTTGCCTCCCTGAAGGATAAGCTGAAGGCCGCCGAGGAGCTTCTTGTCAGTCGTTCGGCGCAAGGGGTGAGTTAAATCTTTCTGGTCTTCCGTACTTTCGCATTATTTTATACCAACTCTTAACGTCCCTTATGCATGACTCCGCGAATGCCGAACAGCTGCGCGCGCGGGTGGCTGGCCTTGAGCGCGAGGTCGTGTGGTTGAAGGCCGAGAATAAGCGCCTACAGGAACTCCTCGTCCCGCCACCTCCTGGCGATAAGGGTAAACTGCATTAGTACACCAACCACGAGAGCGAGGTGACGATGCAGGAGAATGCCAAGGGAGCGGCCAAGCACGCGATCGAGGTGCTGCGAGAGGCCGGACTTCTATTGTAAGACAGCGAAAGACTCACGACGCACATCATCCTCCCATGGCTCTTCCTTCCCATCGATGTGCCCGAGGACGAGGACCCCCTGCTCGGAAATGACGTCGATTCCCCCCTCTACGGGAGCGAAGGCTCTTCTAGCGAGATGCCCGATGACCCTTGAAGACCTTCCGCTTTCCTCTTTTTTGTAACTATTTTTATGTTTCTTCATCATTCATGCCTGGGGCGGAAACCCCAGTTGTAAGAACGCTTTTTGAGATATAAATATATTTTCTAAGTTTTTTGTCTTTGCCAAAACGGCTTGTATGGTTAATATTTTGTTTTCGCTCCTTGTCATTCGCAAACGTCCCCGCATGTCCGTTCACTGCCAACCCTTAGTTTCTAGGATGTGACCAGAGCACTCTCGCCCGAAGAGAGTTTTTAACGAAAGCCTACCCTCAGCTGTACACATTCGTGCTTGCCTTAGGCTCTTTGGTGGTGACTGCAACAGCCTCGCGCGCGTGGACAGTTTGGTGTGAGACGATCTCGATTCCCCACTTCGAGAGGCTAAACCGTCGTGCGAGTTTGCCGAGTGGGTCTTTTCCCAGTGGGTTTTCGCGCAATGCAGACTCCACTCGCGTATCGAGGTCTCGCCTTCCATACTCTGAATGGACGTCAATCTCTTTGGACCAACCCCTTCCAAAGTGTTTCACCATGCCCACCGAGGTTCTTCCAGACTTGCCAACTGGGTGAGAGCCTGACAGTGAGATTACCTTGGGACATAACACCATGATATCTCATGATCTCCACCGGGGCCTTCCAGCCGTCAGCTTGGTGAGAGCCTGATAGCGGGACTTTACTAGAGTCGACCTTGCCAACCACCACCGAGCGACTTCCAGCCCTGCCAGCTAATGAGAGCCTGGTCAACGTGATCTTCTCGGGGTCAACATTTCCAACCACTACCGAGTGATTTCCAGCCCTGGCAGCTAATGGGAGTCTGGTCAGCGGGATATTCTCGGGGTCAACATTTCCAACCACCACCGAGTGACTTCCGGCCCTGCCAGGTAATGTGAGCCTGGTCAGCGAGATCTTCTCGGAGTCAACATTTCCAACCACCGCCGAGTGACTTCCAGCCCTGCCAGCTAATGAGAGCCTGGTCAGCGGGATCTTCTCGGGGTCAACATTTCCAATCACCACCGAGTAACTTCCAGCCCTGCCAGCTGATGAGAGCCTGGTCAGCGGGATCTTCTCGGGGTCAACATTTCCAACCACCACCGAGTGACTTCCAGCCCTGCCGGCTAATGAGAGTCTGGTCAACGGAATCTTCTCGGGGTCAACATTTCCAACCACTGCCGAGTGACTTCCAGCCCTGCCAGCTTATGAGAGCCTGGTTAGCGGGATCTTCTCGGGGCCAACATTTCCAGCCACCACCAAGTGACTTGCAGCCCTGCCAGCTAATGGGAGCCTGATCAGCGGGATCTTCTCGGGGCCAACATTTCGAACCACTGTCGAGTGACTTCCAACCCTGCCAGCTAATGAGAGTCTGGTCAGCGGGATCTTCTCAGGGTCAACATTTCCAACCACCACCGTGTTACTTCCAGCCCTGCCAGCTAATGTGAGCCTGCTCATCAAGATTTTCTCGGGGTCAACATTTCCAACCTCCACCGAGTGACTTTCAGCCCTGTCAGCTAATGAGAGCCTGGTCAGCGGGATCTTCTTGGGGTCAACATTTCCAACCAGGTGCGAACTGGAGATCCAGGTCGGTAGGCCGCGCAGCTAGTGAGAGAAGCAGGTGCGGACTGAGAAAATGAGCCCGCAGGGGTTGAATGGTTGAGCTTGCTGTGGGCTGCCTTCGGGCGCGAGAGCGATCCGACCCCCCCCCCCCCCCCCCCCCACTTGTGAGAGGCATGTGGGTCTATTTATAGGCCCGAGGAGGTAACGGCTTGCGGTGACGTTACCCCCGGTGAGACGGTAGCTTGAGCGAGGTGGAAACGGAGTCCACCGAGTCCGCAGCAGGCCGCGCGGACTGGGACTTGGTACTGAAGCCGGTGCTGCTGACGACAGAATGGGAGGTTTAGTGGCGGACTGCGATGCGGGTTCGCAGAGTCCGTCACTGCTGAGCTGGGACTGTCCGCCTACTGCTGGGGTGGCGGACACTGGAGGCTAAGTGGCGGACTGCAAGGGGAGACCGCTAAGTCCGCCCCTGTCGAGTTGTACTATCTGCCCGCCGCTGTAAAGCGGGAGCTGAAAGCTATGTGGCGGACTGCGAGGCGAATCCGCGGAGTCCGCCACAGCTGAACTGAATGAGCAAAGGGAATGCGAGCTGAGGAGCGCCCGCTGAGTCCGCAGAGTCCGCAGAGTCCGCAGGAGACTGGGCGGCCTGGGACTGCTTTGAGGGAGTTCTGGTTGTTGTTGTTGGGGTTCAACGGTGAAGGCGGACTGGAAGTCTCGACCACACTTTGAGCCCGCCGAGCTCGCGATGAGCGGGACGCTGCTGGTCTTATCGGGTAGCCGGAGTTGGAATCCGCGCCCTGTAGGCGGGCTGGAGGAGTCGGCTGCCCGTGTTGCTAGGTGACAGAGATATGCGACCTGTTGCCGGCCTGGGCGGATAGGTAGTTGAGTCCGGCAGAGGGAGTCCTGCGGAAATAACCTGCGGTTAAGCTAAAAGGGGAGCGGCCTGCTGAGCCGGACTGAAGGAGCAGTCCGCGGCCCCTGCGGACCGAGAGAAGGCGCGCGGCCTGGCCGGTCAGACCGCTGAGACCGGGCAAGCCGCGCGGCCTGAGCGGACAGAGAATTCTGTCCGCCCACCCTAGAGCATCACGACCTCCAGGAGGAACCCGGGGCAGGCCGCGACGAGCGAGCTGGCTGCCTTGGGAAGGATCGCCGATTTCAGGGTTAACATAATCCCCACACTTTTTTAAGTTCGGAAATGAACTTCGAAAAAATCGGAGAACCGCGAAAATCGTGATCCACCACAAAGGAAAGGAAGGGGGGCAATGAGAGACAGAACCTGATGCCTCTCCTTAGGAGTTTGCTAATGCCTGTCCTTTTCCTGCAAGGGAAAAGTTAGTATAGGCATGTATGAGAGGTACAACTTGCGCGTACCTGGGTTTGCCTTTGAAAAACGAAGAAGGTATATCTTCTACTGAGTTCTGCAAAATGATGGTGAGGAAAACATAGGAGCATAATAACTTGCAAGTACCTGAGAAGAGACTTGCAAGCACCTGTTCCCTCTGCAAAAAAAGGAAGGATGAAGAGTATACAAGAAGGAAAAAATAACAGCAAGTACTTGGAGGGAACTTGCAAGTCTTTGTTGGTTTCTGCAAAAGTGAGGTTTAGAAACAAATTCGGGAGTAGAGAAAGCTACAAATACCTGAAGACATCTTGCAGGTATCTGCTGGCTTCTGCAAAAGAAGAGTTGAAGGCAAACATGTATATGATAGAAGCTTGCAAGTACCTGGGAGAGGGCTTGCAAGTGCTTGCTAATCTCTGCAAAGAGAAGAGTTAGAAGCAAACATATAAATGAAAGGAGCTTGCATGTACCTGGGAGAGGGCTTGCAAGTGTTTGCTAATCTCTGCAAAAGTAAGAGTTAGAAGCAAACATATAAATGAAAGGGGCTTGCAAGTACCTGTGAAGAAGGCTTGCAAGGATATGCTGTTTTCTGCAAAGTGAGAGTTAGAAGCAGGTATTGTATACAAAAAATAAGCTGCAAGTACTTGGATGAGACTTGCAGGTGTCTGGTAATCACTGCAAGGAAAAGAGTGAGCCGCAGACACAGAATAATGAATTAAACTGCAAGTACCTGGATGAGGCTTGCAGATGTCTGCTAATCACTGCAAAGAAGGGAGTGAACAACAAACAATATATAAAAGAAGCTTGCAAGTACCTGAGAGGAGACTTGCAAGTGTTAACTGTTGATAGGATAAGGTCGATATAACCAAATAGTAGGGGAAATGCCTGACGAACTCTGCTGACAATTAAATGAAGATCAAACCAGAATAGCAATCTTCTTGTTATATTAGAGATGTTACGAAGTCTAAATCAATGAGTCGAGCGCTGACTGTTGACAAATATGATCATATTGGCAGAGAAAAAGTTTGACGAATTCTGGCAATCTTAACTAAATTGCAATAGCATGGCTTGATGATCAAGGAGTGTAAGATTCTTTGACCAATGTTTGACGCCATTAGATTTTGACAAGAGTAAAGAATAGCTCTATGATTCATCATCTGATAGAGCTTGAGCAAGCAATGTATATGAAATGAGCACAAGCAAAGCGGATGTTTGCTAATCCTTTTGAGAGGTCGGATTAACCTGTTCACCTGTGAAAGAAGGCAGTAGACAAAAAGGGGTCTATACTCGGAAGTGACTAAAGAAGGATGGATGCTGCCACAGGTGTTCCCCGTGGGCCTTATGCATCGCTTGCCTGAGAAAGGTCATCCCGAGTATAGTCCTACTCGAAGCGGGCTGTCCGCGCATCCTCTAGGAGGGCACAAAAGAGAAAAGCAAGGAGAATCCTGAGAAGGATCGCTAGATGCACTGCTCTCTTGCCTCAGGTACAATCATCACTGATCAATGAGACTAGTTGCGCCAAGTGGCCTATTGCTTGTCTGTGGATTGATCAATGGAGTTGTGGGAACCCGCGAAGGCACGGATCAAGAGTATCATAGAGTGTTCGGCCATCACAGTTGTGAGATGATCAAAGAGACAAGGCTACGCTTGATCGCCATTGCTTGTCAAACAAAGATCACCGTAACTGTAATGTATCCTTTGCGAAGCACAACAGAGCTAACACATGAGACTCCCCTAGCACACACTCTGTGTCAGATGCCGGCTAGGATCCAAAGTCTGAACCCCAACGTCATAGATTGAACGGCTCCCACTACACATATGGGTATACTCCCGCCATAGGTGGTCGAAGCGGTCGTGCCAGAGAACAATCTACGAAGGGAGCATTTCAGACTTGGCGATATCTCATTGGTGTAGTGATCTCTTTGGCAAAGAGAAAAGATAGAGGAAGCATCACAAGAGGGGAACTGTGTCAGTATGAGATCTCTGATAAAAGCTATGTTGAAAAACAATAATGAACACTTAGAAGTGCTTTGAGATGAAAGTGTTTGAAAAGAGTAAGGGTAAGAGTTGAGATAACCCATCAAGGTTCTGAGGAGCTTTGTGGAACAATGATGTCCATTGTTGGCTTAGAATAATCTTCCGAGCACGCCTTCGTCGTCGACATCGAAACATTCAACAGGATTGTTGACGACAAGAAGAGGATGTGCTTCGATTTGGCTTATTCCTTTCGAGCTACCAGGAATGTCGGCGACTTCTTTGCCCTTTGAGGTTAGTGGATCAGGGCGATCTTCTTTGGGAAGCAGGTCACGCATCTTACCCTGCCGGAGCATCCTTTGCACAAGCTGGCGGAGTGCTCGACAGTCTTCTGTTAGGTGGCCTGGCTCTTTGTGAAATTCACAGTATGGTTCAGAGTCTTTAGACCTTTGATCGGTTGGTCGATAGGGCTTCTTGTAGTTTGCCCTATCTTTCATAATCTGGATAACTTCTTGCATGGCCTTGTCGAGATCAGACTCATGCAAGTCATTGTCTTGCTGCTGATGAACTGCAGCTGTTTGCGAAGACGGAGGTAGTGGGAGTAATGGATTTTGAGCACGATCACGGCTCGGGAAGGAGTATCGATGGCGTTGAAACCTTCTCTCCTTTCTTGAGTGAGTTGGAAAATGATTGTGAGGAGACCTTGGAGGATGCTTGCGAGAGAGATCTTCCTCGGATTTAAGCTTGGAGACGAAGCTTGGGTTGCTCTTCTCGCCTCGGATGTACGAGTTGGCCAAGACAATCAATTCTTGGTATGTTCTCGGCGCTCGGACATTGGCTTCGAATTTGAGTGGCCCTTCACGAAGACCGTGAATAAGAGCTACTCTGTACATTTCTTGATCAGTAATCTCGATGTCCAAAATTTCTTTCTGGAATCGATCAACAAACTGAGACCAAGTTTCATTCCCGCGCTGCTTGATCTCAAAGAGGGCTTCATGACCGCCCTTTCTCTTGGTTGAGGTAGAGAACCTGAGCAAGAACTCCCTTCGCAGATCAACGAAGGAAGTGATGAAGTGAGGGCGAAGACCATAAAACCAGTCCCACACTTGCTCATCAAAAGTAGTGACAAGGAGCTTGCACTTAGTCGCATCTGTAAGGGTTTTGAGAGCAACGACTGACTCAAAGGCTTGAAGGTGTTTCACTGGATCAGTCTCTCCAGTGTAGATTGACAGTCGAGGCTCTCTGAAGTTTGCTGGAGTAGGTTCATGACGAACGTTCTCTGTGAATTGTAAAGGTTCTTCTTGATCTCCTACAACATAAGGAAAAAAAGGGGCATAAGCTGCAGCTGCAAAAGAAGCAGGAGGATAAAAATGGAAAGTTGCTGGAGGAGGAGCAGAGGAAGGAGCTGAAGGGTAGGGATGACTTCCCTGAAAGTTGAGAAATCTAACAGGACTTCCCCGGGCTGCTTCCCGGAAGAAGTTTCGGCGAGCAGCAAACTCTTCATCTTGAGTTCGCAAAGGGGCTGCTGGCCCCTGCGGAAAGCTTGCTGTAAAAGGAGGAGGATAGACTGGCGGGCAAGCTGGAGGATAAGCTTGCTGATGCTCCAAAGTTGGTGCTGGATTGATCGGAGCAGCTGGAGCAGCTGGGGTTGTTGTTGGTTGAGAGTCTAGCCGCTGTGTGATCACAACAAGCATTTGGTTGATCGCTTGAAACTGTTGAGCATTCTCACGGCGCGACTGCTCAAAGGCTTCCCAGATAGGATCATCTCTAGGACTTGGAGCAAAGTTCTCGGCTGGTTGACGATCTAACATGATTAACTGTCGCTGTTCACCGTCTGGTCGGATCTGAAGGTCGCCTGTTAACTGTTGATGCGCGAAAATGACACCGGACAGCTAACACGGAGGGAGTGTTCGATCTCACAAGCTAGGAGAGGAAGAGGACGAAGGTTGCGGGCGAAGAGCAAAGAAGGAAGCTTCTGAGTGCTCGAGAGTGGAGCAAACAGCTTGTCAAGGAGGTTGCGGGGATAGAGGAGAAGCTTTATCAGCAGAGAAGGTTGATCAAGAGAGCAGGTTGATCAGGAGCTGCCGAGCAGACGGGTACTTGGACGGTTGTGCTTGCAGGTTGACGCCGAGTTGATCTCTCCTCCATCTAGAACATGTTACCATTAGGTTGTTCATGCAAAAGATGGACGAGTGCACAACAACATCAATGACCCGCTGAATAAGTTCACAAGTTATCAAATCGCTCGATCTCTTTAGGGTCTCGACAATGATCCTTCCGCAGGTTCACCTACGGAAACCTTGTTACGACTTCTCCTTCCTCTAAATGATAAGGTTCAATGGACTTCTCGCAGCATCGCAGGCGGCGAACCACCCACGTCACAGCGATCCGAACACTTCACCGGACCATTCAATCGGTAGGAGCGACGGGCGGTGTGTACAAAGGGCAGGGACGTAGTCAACGCGAGCTGATGACTCACGCTTACTAGGAATTCCTCGTTGAAGACCAACAATTGCAATGATCTATCCCCATCACGATGAAATTTTCAAAAGATTACCCGAACCTATCGGCCAAAGTTATATACTCGTTGAATACATCAGTGTAGCGCGCGTGCGTCCCAGAACATCTAAGAGCATCACAGACCTGTTATTGCCTCAAACTTCCGTGGCCTAAGCGGCCATAGTCCCTCTAAGAAGCTGGCCGCGCAGGTTGAACTCCGCATAGCTAGTTAGCAGGCTGAGGTCTCGTTCGTTAACGGAATTAACTAGACAAATCGCTCCACCAACTAAGAACGGCCATGCACCACCACCCATAGAATCAAGAAAGAGCTTTGTGGAACAATGATGTCCATTGTTGGCTTAGAATAATCTTCCGAGCACGCCTTCGTCGTCGACATCAAAACATTCAACAGGATTGTTGACGACAAGAAGAGGATGTGCTTCGATTTGGCTTATTCCTTTCGAGCTATCAAGAATGTCGGCGACTTCTTTGCCCTTTGAGGTTAGTGGATCAGGGCGATCTTCTTTGGGAAGCAGATCACGCATCTTACCCTGCCGGAGCATCCTTTGCACAAGCTGGCGGAGTGCTCGGCAGTCTTCTGTTAGGTGGCCTGGCTCTTTGTGAAATTCACAGTATGGTTCGGAGTCTTTAGACCTTTGATCGGTTGGTCGATAGGGCTTCTTGTAGTTTGCCCTATCTTTCATAATCTGGATAACTTCTTGCATGACCTTGTCGAGATCAGACTCATGCAAGTCATTGTCTTGCTGCTGATGAACTGCAGCTGTTTGCGAAGACGGAGGTAGTGGGAGTAATGGATTTTGAGCACGATCACGGCTCGGGAAGGAGTATCGATGGCGTTGAAACCTTCTCTCCTTTCTTGAGTGAGTTGGAAAATGATTGTGAGGAGACCTTGGAGGATGCTTGCGAGAGAGATCTTCCTCGGATTTAAGCTTGGAGACGAAGCTTGGGTTGCTCTTCTCGCCTCGGATGTACGAGTTGGCCAAGGCAATCAATTCTTGGTATGTTCTCGGCACTCGGACATTGGCTTCGAATTTGAGTGGCCCTTCACGAAGACCGTGAATAAGAGCTACTCTGTACATTTCTTGATCAGTAATCTCGATGTCCAAAATTTCTTTCTGGAATCGATCAACAAACTGAGACCAAGTTTCATTCCCGCGCTGCTTGATCTCAAAGAGGGCTTCATGACCGCCCTTTCTCTTGGTTGAGGTAGAGAACCTGAGCAAGAACTCCCTTCGCAGATCAACGAAGGAAGTGATGGAGTGAGGGCGAAGACCATAGAACCAGTCCCACACTTGCTCATCAAAAGTAGTGACAAGGAGCTTGTACTTAGTCGCATCTGTAAGGGTTTTGAGAGCAACGGCTGACTCAAAGGCTTGAAGGTGTTTCACTGGATCAGTCTCTCCAGTGTAGATTGACAGTTGAGGCTCTCTGAAGTTTGCTGGAGTAGGTTCATGGCGAACGTTCTCTGTGAATGGTAAAAGTTCTTCTTGATCTCCTACAATATAAGGAAAAAAAGGGCATAAGCTGCAGCTGCAAAAGAAGCAGGAGGATAAAAAAGGAAAGTTGCTGGAGGAGGAGCAGAGGAAGGAGCTGAAGGGTAGGGATGACTTCCCTGAAAGTTGAGAAATCTAACAGGACTTCCCCGGGCTGCTTCCCGGAAGAAGTTTCGGCGAGCAGCAAACTCTTCATCTTGAGTTCGCAAAGGGGCTGCTGGCCCTTGTAGAAAGCTTGCTGTAAAAGGAGGAGGATAGACTGGCGGGCAAGCTGGAGGATAAGCTTGCTGATGCTCCAAAGTTGGTGCTGGATTGATCGGAGCAGCTGGAGCAGCTGGGGTTGTTGTTGGTTGAGAGTCTAGCCGCTGTGTGATCACAGCAAGCATTTGGTTGATCGCTTGAAACTGTTGAGCATTCTCACGGCGCGACTGCTCAAAGGCTTCCCAGAGACTTGGAGCAAAGTTCTCGGCTGGTTGACGATCTGACATGATTAACTGTCGCTGTTCACCGTCTGGTCGGATCTGAAGGTCGCCTGTTAACTGTTGATGCGCGAAAATGACACCGGACAGCTAACACGGAGGGAGTGTTCGATCTCACAAGCTAGGAGAGGAAGAGGACGAAGGTTGCGGGCGAAGAGCAAAGAAGGAAGCTTCTGAGTGCTCGAGAGTGGAGCAAACAACTTGTCAAATAGATTGCGGGGATAGAGGAGAAGCTTTATCAGCAGAGAAGGTTGATCAAGATAGGAGGTTGATCAGGAGCTGCCGAGCAGACGGGTACTTGGACGGTTGTGCTTGCAGGTTGACGCCGAGAGGAAGCTGAGCTGAGCTGAGAAAAAGAGATGAGGGGCCGCTAGCAGCGGCAACAACAGACTTCGCCCGCCACGGCTTAAATGCCACTCTTGCAACGAGCTTTCCTTTGATTAATAGAGAGAGTTACAACTTGCTATATACCTTTACAAGAAAGCAATAAAGGGTACAAGAGAGAAGCTGATGGCTAAGGAAGAAGTGCCAGAAGAGACCGCGCGGACTGGAGATCCAGGTCGGCAGGCCGCGCGGCTAGTGAAAGAAGCAGGTGCGAACTGAGAAAATGGGTCCGCAGGGGTTGACTGGTTGAGCTTGCTGTGGGCTGCCTTCGGGCGCGCGAGCGATCCGACCTCCCCCCCCTTGTGAGAGGCATGAGAGTCTATTTATAGGCCCGAGGAGGTAACGGCTTGCGGTGACGTTACCCCCGGTGAGACGGTAACTTGAGCGAGGTGGAAACGGAGTCCGCCGAGTCCGCAGCAGGCCACGCGGACTGGGACTTGGTACTGAAGCCGGTGCTGCTGACGGCAGAATGGGAGGCTTAGTGGCGGACTGCGATGCGGGTTCGCAGAGTCCGTCACTGCTGAGTTGGGACTGTCCGCCTACTGCTGGGGTGGCGGACACTGGAGGCTAAGTGGCGGACTGCAAGGGGAGACCGCTGAGTCCGCCCCTGTCAAGTTGGACTATCTGCCCGCTGTTGGAAAGCGGGAGCTGAAAGCTATGTGGCGGACTGCGAGGCGAATCCGCGGAGTCCGCCACAGCTGAACTGAATTAGCAAAGGGAATGCGAGCTGAGGAGCGCCCGCTGAGTCCGCAGAGTCCGCAAGAGACTGGGCGGTCTGAGACTGCTTTGAGGGAGTTCTGGCTGTTGCTGTTGGGGTTCAGCGGTGAAGGAGGACTGGAAGTCTCGACCACACTTTGAGCCCGCCGAGCTCGCGATGAGCGGGATGCTGCTGGTCTTATCGGGTAGCCGAAGTTGGAATCCGCGCCCTGTAGGCGGGCTGGAGGAGTCGGCTGCCCGTGTTGCTAGGTGATAGAGATATGCGACCTGTTGCCTGCCTGGGCGGATAGGTAGTTGAGTCCGGCAGAGGGAGTCCTGCGGAAACAACCTGCGGTTAAGCTAAAAGGGGAGCGGCCTGCATAGCCGGACTGAAGGAGCAGTCCGCGGCCCCTGCGGACCGAGAGAAGGCGCGCGGCCTGGCCGGTCAGACCGCTGAGACCGGGCAAGCCGCGCGGCCTGAGCGGATAGAGAATTCTGTCCGCCCACCATAGAGCATCACGGCCTCCAGGAGGAACCCGGGGCAGGCCGCGACGAGCGAGCTGGCTGCCTTGGGAAGGATCACCGATTTCGGGGTTAACATAGCTTGTTTGATTTCATAAAAGGAGAAGAAAAAGAAAGAAAAACTATGACATATGTATTATTTTATTCCTGCTATTTTTTCTTCCAAATTTGTTAATTTCTAGATTCCTGCTATTTTTTCTTCCAGATTTGCTAATTTCTAGATTCCTGCTATTTTTTTATTCCAAATTTGTTAATTTCTAGATTCCTGCTATTATTTCTTCAAATGTGTTTATTTCTAGATTTTCCTGCTTTGGCCTCTTTAAGTTGTCTGCCTGCAGCACTGCGGCTATTCCCACCTATTTGATTTCCCTGCAACTCCTACTCTAGATTCTTGTGCTGTACTAACTGAATCATGATTCGTTCTATTGTAATTCATAGTTATTAACAATGAAAATGAGATAATTTTTTTTATTGTATTTATCCAAAATGCTTAAAGACATTTTTCCAAAACTTAAGTGGCAATATTTTCTAATGTCCTTTGAATTTAAACATGTATCTACTAACCTCTATTTTCGATCCAGCTCGCAGACGAGAGTTTTGATGTTGTTTTTGATAAGGGGGGATTGGATGCACTTATGGAACCAGAGGTTGGCTCGGAGTTAGGGAGCAAATATCTTAAAGAGGTCTCTTTCTGGTGCCTTCTTGAATTTCATATGATATTCTGTCAGTTTGAATTCTAAACAGGAAAACTTTTATGGCCAGGTGAAGCGGGTTCTAAAATCAGGAGGGAAATATCTTTGCCTCACCCTTGCAGAATCTCATGTCCTAGGTGGGCTCTAAAACATATAGTGAAATGACAGTGATGCTTAGAAATCTGTATAGTCCTGCATTTTTTACATTATATTGTTTTAAAAATGTCTTTGTCTGCTAATCTCTTAGGCTCCATTCATTTGGCAGGAAATGCGATGTAGGAATTGAAATTTGCCCAATTTCAATTATAATTCTGCTGTTCGTCTAAAAACATGAATTCTGTCACAACAATTGGAATTAGTAATTTCACTGTTTGACTGCATATTAGAATTCAGTCAATGGAATTGATATTTACACATACACACACGCATACACAAACACAGTTTCTAATCAATCCCAGCCTTTGAGCAACCTTTTCAATCTCTCTTGTGATAAGTGCGTCGTTGTCAAATCTTTTCACATGTAAAACTGACTTTTGTTATTATTTTTAGACTTTGACAGAGTAAATCTAGGTAAATAAAGACTAATCACACACACAAGATGACAAGAACACAACATTTATGTAGTTTGGCACCCAAATTGCCAGAAATTTCAACCCTTTAGCTCCCATGGTGCCCTTGTATCAAAATTAGAGAAATACACGTAATATCACAAGATTATAAAATATGTAGGGGGCAATACAAAGATTAAGGCCGCATTTGGTTCCGCGTTTATCTCCGGCGCGTTTACCCTAAACGAAACGCTATTACAGAATTTCATTTGATTTTCCGCCTCCCTCTCCAGTCGCGCACGTTTTGCTCCTGTAGGAAATCCTCCCTTTGCAACCCGCTACCCCCTCCTCCAGTCCATGGAGTTTTCTGATTTTTTTTGGATTCCAGCCATTGCCCTCCCGTGCCTCCTCCTCCAAGCTCCTGCTCCAGCTCCAGTCGCCTCCTCGAAGCTCCGCCTCCTCCAAACTCCAGCCGCCTCCGTCTCCTCCAAGATCCGCCTCCTCCAAGGATCTATAGCCGCCTCAGCGTCCTCTAAGCTCCGCCGCCTCCAAGATCTAGCCGCCTCCGCCACCTCCAAGCTCCGCCTCCTCCAAGCTCTAGCCGCCTCCGCCTCCTCCAAGCTCCAGCCGTCGCCGCCTATTCCAAACAGTAAATATATGTTTCTTCAGGCAGTGGCTGCTAGAGCTTGGAGCCCGCCGGCGGTGGAGGCATGCAGAGGTAGGGGGAAGGGAAGGCAGAGGCGGAGGCAGGGGAAGCGGAGGCGGGCAGAGGAAAAATTTATTACAAAAAAACAATTAAAAATTACAAATAAAATTAAAACTATAATTTAAACAGTAAAAAACATTACAAAAAAAGTACAACAGTTTATATATATAAACATTTGAATAGAATATATATATAATTAAAAACGTTTATAAAAACAGCTTCATTATTAATATTAAAATTAATTAAAAACAAAAAAATATAAAATATTTTATAATATTTTTTTTATAAAACGCCATCGCTGTATTGCCAAACGGTTCTCTGTTCCGAACAGCTCTGCAAACACATACTACCCAAACAAATCTCCATTTCCACCAACCAGTTTCCAATAGCTCTATTTACAAACCTCCATTTACAACAACTCCTTTTATAACCGCAACCGCTAAACCAAATAAAGCCTAAATGGAACAAAGATTAAATAGTGTTGAAAATACCAGAATACAGAGAAATAAATTATAATTTTTATTAATTTCTCCGATCATTACTTTAATACATGTATTTGTACATTAATATAAGAGGAGAAAGAGGGAAAGTAGTCTCAATCTAAGATGTGAGACTAATACATAAGGAGGAAGAGGGCCCTAGATAGACCTTGCTTTGGTCCTTTACAAATCTTTCTTCTAACACTCCACCGCAAGCTGGAACATACGAATCATAGGCACCCAACTTGGACAAAAACTGATAACATAACATACGTGGTAAGGCCTTAGTGAGAATATCAGCAACTTGATCAGCAGTGATCAACAGCTGAAACATGTTTCAATTCTAGCCTCTTCATTTCGACTTTCTCCCGAATGAAGTGACAGTTTACTTCAATGTGTTTGGTCCGCTTATGGAAAAAAAGATTCTTAACGATATGTATAGCCGTTTGACTGTCACAAAATAAAGTAGCTGGTGAAAAAAGTTTGACTCCCAAATTATCTAGGAAACTTTCTAACCACGTAAGCTCGGATACAACAGATGCCATCGAACGATATTCGGCTTCGACCGAAGAGTGAGCAACCACAGATTGTTTCTTGCCACTGTAGGTAATAAGGCGTCCTCCAAAGTACATAATCCACTTGTGGAACACCGATTATTCGAGGAGCCATCATAATCATCATCTGAATAAGCAATCAATGAAAGAGTAGAAGATGAAGAGGGTTTGTATATTAGCCCTTGTCCAGGGGGAGTTTTCAAATATCTTAGGATGCGCTCGACAGCCTGGAAGTGAGACATCTGTGGAGAATGCATGAATCGGCTGACAACTCCAACATCAAATGAGATATTTGGTCTTGTAACTGTAAGATAAATCAACTTTCCTACAAAACGTCGATAGTACTCTGAATTTGGAAGTAGATCGGTATCGTAGCCATGTGCACGGAGCTTGTGATTGACATCTATAGGAATATCAACAGACTTGCATTCAAAATATCCAGTGTCATGAAGAAGATCAAGACAGTACTTCCATTGTGATAGACCAAGACCATCAGGACGCCTTGCAACCTCTAGGCCAAAGAAGTACCGAAGATTCCCCAAATATTTAGCTTGAAAAATTAAAATCAAGTGCTGCTTGATTATTTGCATTCATTTGGAATCATCTCCTGTAATTAGAATGTCATCAACATAAATTAAGAGAAACACTGTGCCTATTGTTTGATGACAAGTAAAGAGAGAAAAGTTCGCCGAGCTCAGAGTAAAGCCAACATCACAGACAACCTTATTGAACTTGCAAACTATGCGCGAGGAGACTGTTTGAGACCATAAATAGATTTCTTGAGGTGATAAACAAGTGACTCCCCCGTGGTCTAGAACTCGGGTGACTAGTGCATATAGATAATTTCTCGAAGGTCTCCATTGAGACATGCATTCTTGATATCTAATTGATGTAATGACCACTGACGCTGTACAACCAAGGAAATTAGGACATGAATGGTGTTGAACTTGACAACAGGAGATAAAGTCTCGTCATAATTGACGCCTTGTTGCAGAGTAAACTCACGAGCCACAAGACGAGCCTTGAGACGGTCAACTGTCCCATCTGGAGCATGTTTGATTGTGAAGTCCCATTTACATCCAACACAAGTCTACCCTGGAGGAAGAGAAACTAGATCCCAGGTTTGATTAGCCTAGAGGGCAGTTATTTCCTCATTCATGGCCGCACACCATCCCGGATGTTGGAGAGCTTCCTACACAGAGTTAGGTGTAAAAATGAAGGATAAAAATGTCAAATTTGATAAGGGCTGGGGAGAGGCGATGTAAGGATACATAATCCGCTAGGGGATGAGCCGTGGAGATAGGAGCCAGATCATCAGGTCGCGTGGTACTAGAGGTAGAAGGCGACTGTTGAGGGGCGTCAGAGCGAGGAGGACGACGAGTTTAGACACGAAGAAGAGGTGGTTTGTTTGGTACGGGATCCGTGGTTGGAAGGAGTGGTGGGAGAGGAGAAGTAACAAGGACGATAGGGCGCGACAATAACGGCGGTGGAAAAGGAGAGGAATGAGGAGAGCAAAGAGGTTGATCTTCCAGAAAATTAACATCAACAGACACAACAACCTTGCAATCAGTGGGAGAGTAACACACATATCCTTTCTGAGTATGAGAGTAACCAATGAACATATATTTGGTAGTGCGAGGAGCAAACTTGTTAGTGGAAGGATCAAGATTATGAACATAATAAGTATAACCAAATACCCGAGGTATGATGGTGGAAAGAGAAGACTAAACGAAGTACCATTGTTGAGAATAGAGGAGGGCAAATGATTGACGAGATAACATGCTGTAGATACTGCAAAGTGCCAATAAGACCTGAGAACCTGCATTTTAAACATAAGAGAGCGAGCAACATCAAGAAGATGTCTATTCTTGCGTTCAACCACACCATTCTGTTGGCAGGGTATAATCACAAGAGGTATAATGAAGGATCCCAAACTCAGTACAGAGATCATCAAACACATGACTGTTGTATCACGAGCATTGTCTGTATGAATAGTTTTTATTGTTTGAGAAAATTGAGTACGAGTCTCATTAATAAAGGCCCAAAACACACGAGTTAGATCCGTTCGATCACTGAAACTGAGTAAGTATAACCACGTCATACGAGAATAATCATTAATAAAAGTAATGAAATAACGATAACCAAAAATATTAGCAATTTTATATGTGCCCCATACATAAGAATGTACTGTATCAAAATGAGCATCACTCCAAGTACAATAAGGAAGAAAAAAGAACGATGTTGTTTGCCCAAGATACATGACTCGCAGGTAAAGGAAGGAAGAGGTAGATCAGGAAGAGGGATCTTGAGAATTGGAAGAGGCGCATGCCTAAGACATCGACGCCAATCCACAGAGGTGATGGATGACAGAATGGTGTGAGAAATGTCCGGAAGATAGAGCCTGTTGCACAGTTGTCCTTTACCAAAGATATTCTGCGTCCGTCAATCCTGCACCATAATATAAGAAGATGTGAAGGTCACAAAGCAGTCAAGATCTTTTGTGAGACAACTAACAAAAAGTAGATTGAAAGGAGAGCCCGAGACATGAAGAATCAAGCGAAGAGAGATAGAGAGGTTAAGAGGCATATTAGCAGAGCCAGAGACAGGAGCGGTGTCACCATTCTTGTCACGACTGTGCAATAAGGTGGACTCCTAGGCGAACCAAGACGAACCAAGGCGAGTCCCGAGCTCCTGGATTCTTAGGCGATAAGGTGGACGCCTAGGCGACAATAAGAAGAGCAAGTCGCAACACAACAAATATTTTTTTTTAAAACTAAGGGACTATACACTGCGGTTTTAGAAGGTATAGACAACGGTTTATAGAAAATCCGCTGTCTAAGGCCTAAAAGGCAGACTTTACACTGAAAAACTGCAGTGTATAATTGGGGTAGACATCGGTTTTTATAAAAACCGCTTTCTATCCAGTCTTTTTTTAACTTAGAATTTAGAATGCTAACCCACTACATGATTACAGGACACAAATCAGAGATATAAACCCACAGATAATGACACTAACAAATAGTTACAAATCTCAACTATATCCAAAATATTTAAAGAAGGTTTCAGTATTGTATTTACTGCCACAATTTTACATCGTCATCTCTCAAACGCCACGTTTGTCTCAAACAGAGCCCTAAAATGTAAAGTCTGCAAGAGATTCATCTATACATTTAAAAAATAGATTTGGTACTTAACCTTCAGTATTGTAGCAGTATAGCAATCAAAATAATTTTAGCTTTCAATAAGAATGTAACAGTAGTGGAAGAAATCTATAGAAATA